>CM036753.1:10337500-10937500 GCA_020796225.1 Arion vulgaris
AGAACAACGATGACAACATCACTACAACAACGATGACAACATCACTACTACAATAAACAACATCCCACTACACAACGATGACAACTTTATACTACAACAACGATGACAACATCACATACAACAACGATGACAACATTACTACACAACGATGACAACATCCCTACTTCAACGATGCAACATCACTACTCAGCGATGACAACATCAAAACTACAACGATGACTGTTCTGAAAATGTATAATTATAACAAATGAATGATATATTTAGAACCAGAACTGCAACGATGTCCCTACTTCTGTTCTCATTCTTCACTGTGTTCAGTAACATGCACATACTGACACGATGACCTAATGCAACCGTATGATCAAATGTAAATCAATGGAACAAGCAGGCTCTCATTGGGACTCTAGCATCAGCGCTGCATTCACTACTACAAAACACGTATACGTAATAACGTACGTACATACAAATTAACATCAAGTTCAATTCCATTTACAATAATCTCCTTAGCCATCGAGTTGAAAATAGGTTCTCTGAGTTTTGAAATATCCTATAATTGTATTAGAAGATACTATAAAAGTGTGATGACACTTCTAGCTTGCAGAAAGGGACTGGGTACATGTGGTGTCGCCATATACTCAAATGCATAGATTGTATCCAGTTTATGAAAACGTTTAGTTCACACTTAACTCAAACACGTCCACTATTTAATGCGACTGGTACATCAGAACAGCACAGATCAGTAAAGTGTTTATTAATTTTATTTCGAACTTTGCACGCCAGCAGAGTTTCAATTAGCTCTATTCAGAACAGTGCAGAAGGTACGTGTCAATTTGGCAAAACACGTAATTACAAGTACTGTAGTTTTACAAATTACAAAACAATGACAAAATACAGCAACGTTTCGACCAACTTTGCCAATCAAATAGTTTTACTGCAGTTCCATATATATACTGAATATACAGTGTCAATTGGGAGTCTTAATGGTGAAATGGTTAAGATTTTTGTATGTTGATCTGACGATTGTGAGCTCGAATCCGGACCGTGTCACATATATAATTGTTTCATTAGATATCTAGGATTGCTGCTGGAGCTACGGATTTCGTGCTTTGTGCAACACTGTCGGTAGTTGGTGTACCATATCTGCAGACATGAGCGGAGCCATATAAAAAACACGATACAAACAAATCAATCCTTCGTCTTTCGACATTGTCAGGTAACTCTGTTCAGAACATCATAGACAAGTACAGTGTCTATTTACTCTATTCAGAACATCATAGACAAGTACAGTGTCTATTACTCTATTCAGAACATCATAGACAAGTACAGTGTCTATTACTCTATTCAGAACAGCATAGACAAGTACAGTGTCTATTTACTCTATTCAGAACATCATAGACAAGTACAGTGTCTATTTACTCTATTCAGAACATCATAGACAAGTACAGTGTCTATTTACTCTATTCAAAATATCATAGACAAGTACAGTGTCTATTTACTCTGTTCAGAACATCATAGACAAGTACAGTGTCTATTTACTCTACTCAGAACATCATAGACAAGTACAGTGTCTATTAACTCTGTTCAGAACATTATAGACAAGTACAGTGTCTATTTACTCTATTCAGAACATCATAACAAGTACATGTCTGACTTTGAAACTCTGTTCAGAACATTATAGACAAGTACAGTGTCTATTTACTCTATTCAGAACATCATAGACAAGTACAGTGTCTATTAACTCTGTTCAGAACATTATAGACAAGTACAGTGTCTATTTACTCTATTCAGAACATCATAGACAAGTACAGTGTCTATTTACTCTATTCAGAACATCATAGACAAGTACTGTGTCTATTTACTCTATTCAGAACATCATAGACAAGTACAGTGTCTATTTACTCTATTCAGAACATCATAGACAAGTACAGTGTCTATTTACTCTGTTCAGAACATCATAGACAAGTACAGTGTCTATTAACTCTGTTCAGAACATTATAGACAAGTACAGTGTCTATTACTCTATTCAAAAATCATAGACAAGTACAGTGTCTATTAACTCTATTCAGAATAGTAGAAGCAATTATAAAAGTAGATATATTCAAAATAGATGAGACTACAGTAAAACTATTTGATTGGCAAAACACGTAATCACAAAGTACTGTAGTTTTACAAATTACAAAAACAATGACAAAATACAGCAACGTTTCGACCAACAAGGCCTTTATCAAGCAAACGAACAACAGGCGTGACAAATTTAAAAAACACAAATGGACGACCAAAACAAACGTTTCTAATGAAAATCTGGGAATAAAAACGAATAACGAAATAAATGTAACACAAAAACACACATAAAAACTAGAAATAGAACGGAAGAGAAACAATGGAAAATCTAGTAAATATATAACTTGAATACATGCAACATATACCCATATAGATTACAAGGCATGGGAAGAGAAAGTACTAAGAAGCATAGGGATGTAATACGTTGAGCCCACGTGGTCGCAAGGTACCATACAAAGAAATCAACCGATTCTCCATAGCAAATCGACTGCGATCATCCGAGGAACATGATCGGATGGCTGTGACCTGGACATCGTGAGCTCCTAAATGGCCAGTATCATTGAAATGGGTGGCTACAGGGTCACAGAGCATTGGCGTATGTCGCGCAAGTGTTGGGAGAATCGGTCACTGAGTCTCTTGCCTGTCTCACCGATATAAGCCTTGTTACACCGCTTACAGATAATGGCATAGATAAGATTACGGGACTCGCATGTCAAACCATCGTCAATAAGAAACGTGGCTAAAGGAAAAGATACAGTACGCGTCTGTATCACATAAGCACACGTGTTGCAACGCCGACGGCCACACTGAACAGTGCCAAAAGGAGTCTGGATATTGAACTTAAGGCGACTGTGTACCAACATATCCTTAAAAGTAGATACAAACTCATGTTCTACAAACTCTCTTCAGATTCAAGCGCAATGTCCCATAAAGAGTCCAATTCAGTGTCCATAAACTCTGTTCAGAGTCTAGCTCAGTATCCATGAATTCTATTCAGAGTCCAATTCAGTCTTTATAAACTCTATTCAGAGTCTAGTGCAATATTCATAAACTCTATTCAGAATTCAGTTCAGTATCCATAAACGCTATTCTCTCTCTCTCTTTCTCGCTCTCTCTCTCTCGCTATCGTTCTTTTACGGCCGTTTTTATCATTCTAATTGTGATATATTAACAGCCTAACACCAAGAACGGGTGTACGTTCACAATATTCAGTAACATTTGGAGCCCTGGTGCTTATACTTCGCTGATGTGTTCGGTTTCAATCTCTGTCAGCCTTTGACTATCCCCAGCCAAACCTGCAAGGCAGCAGGTTGCCATTTTCTTTTAGGGTAGCTATCCTTAGACGACCTACCCTCCCGGTCTGTTGAGCGTCATCTTCCCAGAAAATCTGTCTTTTTTTGACTACTTGGTTTCCTTGCCGTCCAGTTTTGTGTACGGTTTACTCCGCTAGCCTTTGATTGTCCCCAACCAAACTACAAGGCAGCAGTAGTTTCCTGCGAGCGGGAACGCGCACTGGTTTTAACCTCTGCTGTGTTTTCCAGTTTTTCTGCCCATTTGGGTGGTTCGCTCACCCTCGCGCCTGCCACGCTCCTTCTTCGTTACACCATCAGCCAGAGTCTTGCACGTCTGCCCAGCAGGGCACACCCGTGCATCTTTCGCACGCGTGCTCGCTCTGCCCTGGTGTCTGGCTCAACATCTCCAACAGTTCTCACCGTGCTCACAGTTGCCTCTAGGTTGTCCGGAGCCGGGACTTAACTCGGGCACCAACCTCAGGGCTCCGATGTTCACCCTATGGGGGCCCACGTGCAACTCATCTCGGGCCCAAGTTTTGTTCCACGTGGGCCCACTCTTCTCTGGATGCACCCCTCATACCTTTATAGTTAGCTGTTCAGCTTTTCGTCCATCGGCCGGGAGAGACGAGCATTAACTGTAATTCTGGGATTCCGCTCGTCTGAGTTGCGAGCAGATCCCATCCAATATGACTACGTCTGGAGCACTACTCATACCAAAGTAGCCCTCCCTCGATCCCTACTCTCTTAGCCAGACACTATCGGTTGTCTGTTACCAGGGTCACCACGTGGAGGTGGGTAGGATCTTGATTAGTGCCAGATCACTAATCCTGGCACGACCTTGTCCCCATGCGCCTTTGACCCCAAACGCTATTCAGAGTCCAGTTCAGTGTCCATAAACTCTATTCAGAGCCTTGTTCAGTGTCCTTAAACTCTATTCACAGGTAAACTTATTCTCGTTAAACTCTTAATTAAATTAAATTTTGTCTACATTTCTGACCGATTAAAAAAACCCATTGAATTTGTTATTGAATGAAAAATAACAGTGATCGAAGAACCTGTAACGAAACGGTTTCATCACCAGGCTAGAGAGTACGAAGGCTGATGATACAGTCTTTTGCTCTTATCATAACTTGTTTTCTAATCTTGCACAAACAATATTTATTTCTTAATTCTTTCATTCCTACTGCGGGACAGTATATCGGATCAGAGGGTGGAGATGTTAATTCTGTCCAAAAGAGTTCATTTTAAAAAAATCGTGTATATACAGGGTGTTCAACTTAAAAGCAGCCCGTGAATGGAGCTAATCTGGCATATATGTATGGAAATGGGAAGGTTCAGTTATGACGTAGTATAGGTCAAGGTTGTGTGACGGTGTGTAATTGTAGTGCGGGAAGGGCGATGAACAAATGTGACGTAGGATGAGCTAGTCAGAACCGGTTTAAATAGTAAATAAACACAACTCAATGTGTACCTGGCAACTTTCGAATTGTCAATGGGGCTGCAATTATCTTGAACACCCTGTATAATAATAATAATTCCTCTCGTACAGTTATGCGTTACATACGACCTGCAAGCAATGTCTCCATACCTCTCTATTCTGGGCAAGTTGTCCAATCTCTTCTATAGAACTGAGACCGATTTTTCTTGTCTATCTCATCTAAGTTCATTTCAGGGTCTCCTTAGGTCATCCTCTCTTTCTTGAACCCTTTGTATCCCACTTCAATGCCTGTTTTGATATTCGTTGATCATTTCTTCCCAAGGTGTGTTTAACATATCTTCTCTTTATAACAGTTGTTACTAGTACTTGACCAGACATTTCTCTGATTTCATCACTTCTCCTAAATTCGTTCCATTTTATGTTCATTATTTTCGCAGACATCTATTTTCAAATTCATTCAACTTGCTTTCTATATCTTTATTTATTTATATATGTATAGACATATATATGTGTTTAAAAAAAAAATACTTCGCACGTATAACTGAATTCCAAATCTTGATCAAATATAATTTGTTTTACAATCTTGTACAAATTAATCTATTTTTTAATATATCTCTTTACAAATATAAATTATATTCTAGTGTTGAAATTAATTTATTTCCTAATTTTTTACAAACATGAGCTGTTTTTCAGACATAAATTATAATTTTTTTGGGGGAAATAATTGTGTATTTGAAGTTATCTAGCGCAGTGCAAATTAGTCACAACATCAAACACACAATTTCTTGTGCACATTTGTTTCATTAACCTGGAGTATATGCAAATATTATGTGCTTTTTGAAAGTGTATGAAATTTCTTCAAGCTTCAAGTCTTAGAAAAGCAGCTTGAAAGGAAATATATTTCTCCAAAATGAAATAGAACAGACGAAATTGAAGAACTTTCGTCTTGCATATTTTTTGTGGATAAGAAGATTTGTTTGTTTGTTTTAAACTATATGGTCTTTGACGTTGTGTCATCGTCAGAATGACTTTTTATCTAGATATCTTGGTGGGTCTGGTACTTTGAGAGCCAATTGAAGGTTATAAACATTGTTAGGTAGAGAGAATGATTATAACTTTCAAAATGGTGTCTACAAATATGATGAAGAAAATAACGGTATTTTATAGGAAGGGCTGGAGAAGACCATCATGGAAGGAGGCATACCCGCAAAGAGGAGAAGAGGAAGACCACATAGAAGATGGATTCAGGATGTAACGGATGGTTTCTTCTTCTTCTTTGCGTTCGTTCTTTACGACCAATTTTAATCACTCTTTGCGATATGTTTGATCTTTGCCAAGAACGTGTATACGTTGCACATTGATTTGGTAGGCCCTAAACTCATAGACTTCTACACGTTTAGGACACATGCATCCGATTTCAGGCAAACCCCCTTTAGTCGCCTCTTACGACATGCGGGGCAGGTAACAGTGGTTATATTCTTTACACTCCAAATTTGGGCCCGGTAACCACTCAGGAACATCTATTTTCTACATGGAGTTCAATGTCGTTGTTCTTATTAACTAATTAATTAACCAGTCAACTAATCAACTAACTAATTAACTAACTAACTAGCTAGCTAGTTAACTAAATAACTAACTAGCTAACTAACTAACCAACTAACTAACTAACTAATTAACTAACTAACTAACCAACTAACTAATTAACTAACTAACTAATTAACTAACTAACTAACTAATCAACCAACCAAGCAACTAACTAACTAACTAACTAGTTAACTAACTAACTAACTCGTAACTAACTAAATACTTACTAATTAACTTACTAAACAATTTACTAACTTACTAATTAACTAGCTAACTAACTAATTTTCTAATTAACTAACTAACTAACTTACTAACGAGTTAATTAGATAACTAACTTATTAACTAACTAGCTAATTAACTATTTATATATATATTTCTATCTATATATATATTATTCTATCTATATATCTATCTATAGAATAGTTATCTGTATATTTATGAATATCTAAATGTCTGTATGTATTACTATATATTAAATATATATACCCATCTAGTTAACTATTTAAGTTACTAACTTTATCGCTAACTTATTAACTAAATAGCTAACTAACTAATTGATGACGATGATGCTCGTCCATCACGGGTGATGATGACCATACAAATTTTCATCCAAGGGAATGTAGTTGCGCTATGTTTGTTTGTGTGTGCGTAGATGACTAGTGAGCCCGATACGGGTTTGAAATGTTTTTGTATACTAACTAATTCAATAACAACTAAATAACCAACCAGTTAGATTTTTTAGAAACTAACTAACAACTAATGGAATATTATTTACTTTGGTGACATTGTTGACTTGTTGTATTTTATGAACATTCCAAGAATATATTTACTTATTTCAACAGTACTTTTATACATGCATACATCTAGTACACAAAGATATCCTTTTTTAAATAAAGAAATGAACACTGACTTAAGGCAGTTATCGAATCTTGAAATCAATAGAAACAGAATTAATTTCATCTAGAAACACATGATGAATAGTGAATATTTCGTTTAATAAATCTCTTGATATTACTAAAATGTGTGGGTAGGAATTTGGGATGAGTATAAATAGTTTTCACCATTATGTAGGGACTTCAAGATATGACATGAGAGTTCGATTTGCGTGCTGTTACATCTCGCTATCCAGTTACTGGTGGATTAACATAACTATTTAACGGTTATTTCAGTTACAAACATCCCGAATGTCTTCAATGTGCTCAACTCTCCTCTAAGTTTATTACCAAATCTCAAGCAGTTGCTTCCCCTTTTTCTCTATGGCTCGCACTTCACCCTTACTCGCGTGCGTACATGCTAGGGCTACTGAACAGAAGGTGATAGCTAAAAATAGAAACGCTGCCTGCATGCGAGTTCTGGCATCCGATGCCGCCGCCTTAGTGTCAACAAAAGTTGGGGAAAACTTTTTCTACGCGTCTCAAAGGAAGAATAGTGTGACTAAATTTAAGTACATATAAGTTCGAATCCTTGACAAGTGTCATCGAATAAAAATAGTTACTAAATTTATATAATAAAATCGATTAAAGTACACTTTTCTTCAATATTATAAAGTGTTGACTGGTTAAATGCCGTCGTCTTTCGATCGGAAGACCGGTCTCTGACCCATACCTGAGAGTCACACACCCATTCAACATGACGAGAGCGAGTGAGAGGCACAAGTTAAAGTTATGTAGCTACATTTATTGATAACTTGAATATCGGTATGAAATATACAAACCATTTAGATAGATATATATGTCAATATATTACATATTATGTTAATTATATGTAGAATTAGGTTGACTTACCTCCAACGGTTTCATTGTCGAGATGTGGCTGACATTTGCGCTTCTCGTCACAGCTACTGACGGCACGGCTTGGGAAGGGTGGCTCTGGGATGGCTGAAAGAACACAAATGCCAAATTTAGAACTTGTGTGCGAGTCCACAGCTCACGTACGAAGTCGAAGCAAGAGGTAGATGTCTACAGACTTGAGAAGTGACGTATGAAGAAGATTTTGGGGATCTTATGGCGGGGGTAAGTAAAGGAAAAGACGAGAGGAAGGGACGCCAGACTTCGCTGACTGCCTGTGGCATTGTCACCCCTGCTGGCAATGTGCCTGGGTAACGGATAGAGTAGACTTTGATCTATCGCGTAGAAATATAATGTTGTGCTGTGTAAGACACAGGGAGTGAGCGCAGTTTAAGGATGTGTTAGAAAATGAGTGTGCGGACCAGGCAAAGTAGAGTAACTTGAAAGTAAAATGTACACTGTCCCATACATGTTATAAGACGAGAGTTCAATGAGTAGAAATATAATGTTGTGCTGTGTAAGACACATGGATTGAGCGCAGTTTAAGGATGTGTTACAATATGAGTGTGCGGACCAGGCAAAGTAGAGTAACTTGAAAGTAAAATATACACTGTCCCATACATGTTATGTTTGTTTGCTGTTTGTTTGTTTGCGTTTCTTCTTTACAACCAATTTGATCATTCTTATTGTGATGTATAATTGATCTTTGCCAAGAACGATTGTACTTTGCACCCCGGTTCTAAGGCCTCTACATGTGTATGGCACCATACACGTGTAGGACAGGGCAATACATGTTATTAGACATGGGCTCAATGCAAATACTGGTGGCAGAATAATATTTCATTGATGTGATTATAGTATGTGTTCATGTACAGATGTGTGCAAGGGGTGTGTGATGTGTGTGTATATGTGGTGTTCATTTAGTCATGCACGAGTGCTGTATATGTGTGCATGTGTAGGAATGAGGGAATGTAAGCGCATGCGTAATTTGTTGTGTTATGCGTGTATGTAAAACACAGTTAAAACTTAAGAGAATCGACATATATTCGCTCAATGCGCCATAGACTAGACATATATTCACTCAATGCGCCATAGACCAGACATATATTCGCTCAATGCGCCATAGACCAACATATATTCACTCAATGCGCCATAGACAAGACATATATTCACTCAATGCGCCATAGACCAAACATATATTCACTCAATGCGCCATAGACCAGACATATATTCAACCATGGCACCATAGATTAGATATGCATTCACTAAGGGCACCATCAATCAATCAAGTGCCGCCTGCCGAGCTCATGTATCTCCACAACTCTCTTCGCTTGGAGCATGTAATCAATTCTGATGTCGGTCTTTTGTCGAACCATGATGTCAGGCCATCCAAAATCTTCTCCCTCTGTCTTCCACGATCTTTCCTTCCCTGAATTTTACCTGTAGTAATCAAATGTTCTAAACATTCTCTTCGCATCATATGCTTGAAGAACCTTGATTGTCTGATTCTCATTCTTTTGATAAGGTTTCTTTGTGTGCAGGCCTGAATTAAAACCTCATCATTTGTTTTCTTTGCTGTCCATGTAATTTTCAACATTCTTCTGTAAAATCACATTTCTGTGGCTTCCAATGATATTATTGATTGTTTGTTCATTGTCCATGATTCGCTGCCATACATAAGTATTGGTTCAATATGGTACTGGAGTACTCTTTTTGCCTGTCATTGGTAGTGAGTTCACGTATAGTGTGTTCTTTATTTTCAAGGGCACTATAGACTAGACAAATATTCACTCATTGTGTCTTAGACCTGACGTATATTCACTCAGAGCGACATAGATCCGAGAGTTATGCACCAAACGACCCGATGGTGCTGGGCTCCATTAAACTGAAGACAGCTGAAAGTGGCAGCGGCGAAGAACATATAGATAGTAGCCGATGATTTCCAACTCAAGACTGCATACCCATCACCAATCTGTTAACTGAAGTATCGATTTTAATCAGATTTGATCACAGCCCTTCGGTGCACAGTTCCAGTTCACTGCCACTAAATTGCATTATATGTCTTTTGTGTGCATATTTTGGTCTGTGTATGTTGACATAATGTGTGTGTGTGTGTTTGTATATTAACAGAGTGTGTGTTAGCATAAACAGTGAGTATATGTGTGTGAGCATGGACATTTAGTGTGTGCATCTGCTGGCATGAACAGGGAGTGTATGTGTGGGCTTGTGGGTGTAAGTGTAACCATGAACAGGGAATGTGTGTGCACCTATGTGTGTGAGCATGAGAGGTGTGTGGGTGTGTGTCTGTGTCTGTGTGTGTGTTTGTCTGAGTATAGGAGCATGAACAGTGAGTGTGTATGTACATGTGTGTGAATACGTGTGTATGTGTGTGTGTACGTGTGTGTGTATGTGTGCGTATTGGTATTTGTGTGTATGTACATGTGTGTGTATGTGTGCGCATAGGTATTTGTGTGTGTATGTACATGTGTGTGTATGTGTGTGTGTATGTGTGTGTGCATGTGTATGAATGTGCATGTATGTGAATGTGTGTGCATGTGCATGTGTGTGTATGTGCATATGTGTATGTGTGTGTATGTGTATGAACAGTGAGTGTGTGTATGTGCCTGTGTCTGTGTGCGTGTCTGTGTATGAACAGTGAGTGTGTGTCTGTCTGTGAGCGTGAGTGTGAACACCGAGTTTATGTATGTGTCTGTGTGTATGTACGCGAACAGTGAGTATGAGCGCATGAGCAGTGAATGTACGTGTGTCTGTGTGTGTGAGCAGGAAAAGTGAATCTATATATATAAATATATATGTGTGTGTGAATGAACAGTGAGTGTGTGTGTCTGTGTTTTTGAGTGAGTGCAGGAGCAGTGAGTATGGGAGTATGTGTGTGTGTGCCAGTGTCTGTGTATATGTGCATGAATAATAAGTATGTGTATGTGTGTGTGTGTGCATGAACAGCCAGTGTATCAGCATGACTAGTGAGTGTCTGTGTGCGTGTGTACGTGTGTGAGCATGAAAAATCAGTGTGTACATATCTATCTCTCTGAGCAATGACTAGTACATATATACGCTGTGTACATGCAAGTACAGGGTGTTCAACTTAAAAGCAGCCGGTGAATGAAGCTAATCTGGCATATATGTATGGAAATGAGAATGTTCAGTTATGACGTAGTATAGGTTAAGGTTGTGTGATGGTGTGTAATTGTAGTGCGGGGAGGGAACGATGAACAAATGTGACGTAGGACAAGCTAGTCAGAACCGGTTTAAATAGTAAATAGACGAGATGCAATGCGTACCTGGCAAATTTTTATTTATCACTTGGGCTGCTTTTAAGTTGAACACCCTGTATATACCCCAACATTATATTACGTATAAGACTAACACTAAGAGCACACATGTCAACAAGGATTTCTACAGACATCCATACCACATTACAACATCAGTAACACGCCCACGCTAGCAAGTCTAAACAAATAAAAGAAATCTGTCTTAGAGTGAAGAATATACAACATATAAATGGTATTACAGACATCAAAATTATGTCTTGTTTTTTCTTTCTTTTTCGCCTTAAATCTTCAATCAAAGGAACTACCCGCGTGGTTCCGGTGCCCTCAAGGGATGCAAAGAATAGTACCACTGCGACCTACAATGCATGTCGTAAGAGGCAATTGATGTTGGGGCCTAGGGAAGCTAATCTGGTAAATAAAAAGCGTTGGAAAATCAATGTGCTGGCCTACTTGTAGGCACATAACTGGCACAACGTACAATCGCTCTTAGACTCAGATCACATACAAATCACACAGGGTAGTTAAAAAGTGATCAACATGGAGTGTACGAAGAAGAGAAAAGAAAACAATAAGAATCAAAGGAACAATAGCAAAGAAAACAGAAGAACTACGTGATCCTTAGCTAAGTGAGTTTCCATGTCAGATGAATAATTTCTATTGCGACAGGAGGTAATGCGTAATGGATGTTATATAACGATTGCAAAGACATTAGAATATCAAAATGGAGTGTCAAGCGTTATGTTTCTAAATTAATGTGTTGTGATATGTTTGTACATAACGTCCAAATAGTGAGATTTGGCATCAATCATTCAATAATTATGCAAGAAATTTATCAGCATTACCAAATTATGTAACAATACTCTCCTATATTACCAAATTATGTAACAATACTCTCCTATATTACCAAATTATGTAACAATACTCTCCTATATTACCAAATTATGTAACAATACTCTCTATATTACCAAATTATGTAACAATACTCTCTATATTACCAAATTATGTAACAATGCTCTCCTATATTACAAAATTATGTAACAATTCTCTACGTTACCAAATTATGTAACAATACTCTCCTATATTACAAAACTATGTAACAATTCTCTTAGTTACCAAATTATGTAACAATTCTCTACGTTACCAAATTATGTAACAATACTCTCCTATATTACAAAACTATGTAACAATTCTCTCTGCGTTACCAAATTATGTAACAATTCTCTCTACATTACCAAATTATGTAACAACGCTCTCCTACATTACCAAATTATGCAACAATACTCTCTACATTACCATATATGTAACAATGCTCTCTACATTACCAAATTATGTAACAATTCTCTCTACATTACCAAATTATGTAACAATACTCTCTACATTACCAATTATGTAACAACTCTCTACATTACCAAATTATGTAACAATTCCTACATTACCAAATTATGTAACAATACTCTCTCTACATTACCAAATTATGTAACAATACTCTCTACATTACCAAATTATGTAACAATTCTCTCTACATTACCAAATGATGTAACAACGCTCTCCTACATTACCAAATTATGCAACAATACTCTCTACATTACCAAATTATGTAACAATGCTCTCCTACATTACCAAATTATATAACAATGCTCTCTATACATTACCAAATTATGTAACAATGCTCTCCTACATTACCAAATCAATTACCAAACAAGTCTAGTAGTGTTACCAAATTACGTAGCTAGGTAGTTCTGTCAACGCACGTACCACTGCTATTATGCCAACGTACATAGCACAGCTGTTATATCAACTTACATAACACAGCTGTTATACCAACTTACATAGCACAGCTGTTATACCAACTTAAATAGCACAGCTGTTATATCAACTTTCATAACGAAGAAAAACTGCCAAGGGTTCTTTTACGTGTTCCACTTGAAGACGAGACCTACGTTTTGTCCTTAACCTCTGATAGGACTAGGAATTTGATCTCACCTACACTGACATAAGGGATATCTGGAAAACTATCCCGATGACGTGACGTTGAAGCGAACTGAGTACATTTGGAATGAGAGAAAGAAAGAGATTGTAAAACGGAAGGATTTGACTTAATTGCACTGGGTTTTACCCCATATAGCTCTGTCCCTTTCCGCAGAAATTGCACTGCCAAGAGATTGTACAGAAACGAGCGGAAACTTGACTTAATCTGACAACGGGTTTCACCCACACTCTGTCCCTTTCTGCAGAAATTGCACACCACCTGCCAATAGTACTGTACAAAGCACAAACCCCGTAGCTCCGGCAACAACCCTAGGTGTCTGTGGAAAAAATGCACGCATGAACAGAACGGAGCGGTCCAGATTCGCACCCACGACCTTCGACTTGCAAGGGTAGGGCTTAACCAATTAGCCACAGAAACCCCCTTTGAAACGAGAAGACAGCATCTAACATCTACATCACAGAAATCGCTATTTTGTTGATAATCTTCTTCATAGTTCTCCATGTTTGTGATGCATACTGAAATGAATAGCTATGCAAAGCCAACACGTAACGAAACCTCATCTCATTTTCAGAAGACAAATGTCCCAATTAACTTATAAATGACTCAAATCTAAGCTATCTTCAAGAACACACACAATCTAACACATTGAACTTACAATAAGTAACAAACAAGATTAGATGTGTCCTAAACGTAAACAAGTCTACTAATGTCACTGACAAGGTGCCACTGTATGGAAATAATCCCAAATTCAAATAGATGCCGTAAGAACTACTTACCAACACATGTCAACAAACCACACGAAATGGTTCGAGGACAAATAGAACGATGAATATAAGAGGATATTTGAACTAAGAAGGGGCATAGATGGAGAGAATCAAGATCTAATCAATAATCTGAAACTGCGACGCCAGAAACGGCAGCAACGGCACTGGAAGCGGCGACAGCAACAGTTGACGATTGGGGACGAGGAGGAAGGGAGGGTAAGATACTTCAACGGATGGATGTCACCGATATCCTAAACACTGGACAAACATCCAAATCGAGTTGGTTCCGTCACGTGGTAGTGCCTGGATCGATAGAGTGTCTCACTGCCGTACCCTATAATTCCAATACATGGGATGTCGTTATGTCCATTGATAATCACACACCAATCCCTGAACGACGTGGTTCCGGATTTAATCGATATTAAACTTTTCTAGGATAACAGGCACAGCGTATACCCTTTCAGAATGTCTAGTTCCTAAATAAAATAAATTGTTATTACGAACTTTTTGTTAGCATTAATGAACATACAATTAACAAGTTATTGGTACACGGATACTATAATTAGTAGGCTGACAATATAAGGATAATATATTTAATAAGTTGAGGATATAAAGATAATACCATTAATAAGTGTAGGATAACCCAGACTGCTCATTTAAAGAGAAGGGAAGCTCTGATTTCAAACCAACTGCTGCCTTTCATAAAAATGTTTTTATGTTTTAAATCTGAAGAACTGACTTCATTGCGCTGATTTTATGCCATATGACTCGGTCTCTCTCCACAGAAATTGTACGCCAGCTGACGAGAGTATTACACAAAGTACGAACTCCGTAGCTCCGGCAACAATCCTAGGGTTTCTGTGGAAAAATGCACTCGTGAACAGAACGGCGCGGTTTGGATTCGAAACTTCAACTCGCAAGGCCACTTAGCCGCAGAGACTCCATTTTAAAATTAAAATCTTCAGTCAAAAGCCAGCGATACGCACTGTAAACAAGCCAACATACGTCAAGGTGAAAGCACAATCACAGTTTCTAAGACAAAATTAAAGATAACAATAACAACGAGAATTGTCTCACAAATAAAGTTAACTATTGAGATTCTATTGGAAGAGATATGTTCAGTAGTCTGCTGCAGGTCCAACAACGAATACTGTCTCACAAATAAAGTTAACTATTGAGGTTCTATTAGAAGAGATATGTTTAGTAGTATGCTGCAGGTCCAACAACGAATACTGTCTCACAAATAAAGTTAACTATTGAGGTTCTATTGGAAAAGATATGTTCAGTAGTATGCTGCAGGTTATAACCAACCATCATCTAGTTTCAGTAGGTAAAAATTGGAATCAAGAATCCAAATTATATAAAAACATTGATTGTTTGGTATCTTGTACAGAATGAAAGTGTGGACAATATGAAGAAAGAAATTTATCAAATGATTTTAAACATAATAAAAGAGAGTGAGATGAGATAAATCAGCTCAGTCAGAATAATAGAAAATAATTTAGTATGACGGACAGAAACATGGAAGAGGTGTCAGTATACTACCAGATGTAGAAATAGGTTTTAAAGATATTCTTGACAGTCTCAGATCACGTATAAATGAATAGTCTTAAAGCAAGGGTTTGACTTAATTGCACCGAGTTCTCACACATGGATCAATCCCTCTCGACATAAATTACATGACACCTGCTGAGAGTGTTGCACAGAGCACTAGCTCCGACTCTCCATCAACCAATTCTAAAGATCTCCTGAAAAAATATACATATGAACTAAACGACGAAGTCCAGATTCGATCCTACAACGTTCAGAACGCAAGAAGAACGTCTAAACCACATCAGCACAGAGACACTGTCTGATAACACAACATGTTCAGTTAGGAACCATCGTCATTAATTATACATGAAAACCAACGGAAGACAATACTGAAGACACATTAGTCTAGAAACGTTCTAGAATCACATCAGCAAACGTTCTATGAAAACGTTCTATGAAAACGTTCTATGAAAAATGAAAATCAGGGCGTATCCTTTATAGGACTTCGCCAACACCTACAGTAAATGATTTGTAGATTTTCTAATCACCACTTATACATTCAGTAGTTTGCCATTGCTATCTGAACGGCTAAGTTCTATGGTGCATAGTTCATAGGTCATATGTACGGTTCCTTCTTCCCTGCAACGGGTCACTCCATAATTGCTCCGTTCCTGTGCCAACGAAAATCACAAGCAATGCTAACTACTGTCTCCTGTGCTGTGTGAACTAATTCCAGAATGAAATAGCCGTACCGCCACAAAAAGTAACCTGCATCGCATAAATGCATATGGCTGTCGATAAAGTGTCAACACAAAACTATTCATCACTTGAATTGCAATTCATGTCGAATGGAACATCAAACACGACAAAATCCAGTTTTCTGCACACATAATGTCACTGCTACGGGAGATTGAGTCGGTTCAACATAACCGCTGTCCGCCATTTTCTGAATACACACAACAAACGCACGGCTGACACAGAAAAAGCATTCCATGTAACATTCATAGCTCACAACGTTGCTCAAGCACTAACTCAGTAGCTCGGTAAACGAAACCAGAAAATACCCGACCAAACATGGCGAAAATGTGCTAGCAAAGTCGTGTCCAGAATCAAACAGTCCTGGTTCTGAATGGCCCTCCCGCATTCCGCCATTGCTGGCCAAATGAACTCCAAATGGTTATATTTCAGTGTAAGACTCAGGGGTCAACTATCCTGCTCGTAGATTTTAATACCAATTTTCTTACAGAGACGGTTAGTGATACTACTGGAGGATATTTACAATGATGAATGACTGAAAGAAGGGACATACTGATAGAACGATTAAGAACTTACATCATGGTAACAGTGTGCATATAGTAAACAACTATAGGATAGCGAAGAAACATGACTAAATTAGAGAGAGGTATATTGAAATCGAAACGTAATTAAACAACATAACAATAAGACAAAAACAAATTAACTAAACTAACAACACATAAATACACTGCAAGCGACATGCGAAAAATATGACATGAAAATTAACACCTCCAAAACAGAAGTCATGACAATAAGTAGGTCAACAGGTCAACTAAATATACGTGTGAATAATGTAAAAATACAACAGAATCCAGAGTTCAAATATCTCGGAAGTATATTCACAGCAGATGGAAAGATGGACAGAGAAATCGAGACTAGATGTAAGAAGGCAAACGCAGTGACATACCGTCACCACTATTAAAACATCCAAGCATTTACATGGCAGTCAAACGACAACTGATAAACTGCATATTTATTCCAACTCTGTGCTATCAGTGCCAAACATGGCCCCTGACTAAGACACAAGAAAGAAAGATTACAACATGTGAAATGAGATGTCTACGAAAAGCTGTCAACGTTACAAGACGAGATAGAGTGAGAAACAAGAATATCAGAAGCATCGTTGGTACTATACCATACATACAGTACATCGAGAAGCAAAGAATCAAGTGGTTCTGCCATCTAATGAGAATGGAACCACATTTACTACCATCACGTGCCTACAATAATCGACGCTCAGGGCGCAGAACACGAGGCAGGCCAAGAACACGATGGATAGATAACATCTCAGAGTCCCTGCAAAGCATGGACTGACAACGTCAAGCGCAACACGCCTGGCACAAGATAGAAAACTAACATTCCCCACGACGCTTCACATCAAGTGAGGTTAAGATAAGATAAGATAACAAAAGACAGAACAGTGGTAAATACATGATACTTGAAACCACACATCATTAATAATTGTTGACAATCACTTTTCAAATAATGAACTGATGCTGAACAACCAGGTAACAGTGTAAGGACAAAATAAGATGAAAAATGCACTAATAGTTGATGATATACTAACTCATAATGTATATGTTGATGATATATAACTATCAATGTATAAGTTGATGATATAATAACTCATCAATGTATAAGTTGATGATATACTAACTCATCAATGTATAAGTTGATGATATACTAACTCATCAATGTATAAGTTGATGATATACTAACTCATCAATGTATAAGTTGATGATATACTAACTCATCAATGTATAAGTTGATGATATAATAACTCATCAATGTATAAGTTGATGATATAATAACTCATCAATGTATAAGCTGATGATATACTAACTCATCAATGTATAAGCTGATGATATACTAACTCATCAATGTATAGTGATGATATACTAACTCATCAATGTATAAGCTAATGACGCATAGATAATACACGTCATAGGTTGATAATGCTAAGGTAACATTATTGTTAAAGATGATGATCGTAGGAAAATAGACACCTTTGTACATTGTCTTCTAACTCACAGAAACAAAATAACACTTAATTTGTAACCTTATATTGACACTTTAATTTCATTCTGATGTGACTGTATTTCAATCGTCCAGATTTGTTAGGAAAGATTGTCTGAAAATTGATTGATTATTAGAAGGAACAACAAAGGTAGGAATACACACAAGAAAATAAGTTACAAAAAAGTAATAACGAGAATGCCATATGTAAGAGAACTGACACTGAAAATGCCAGTGAAATTCCGTATCGTTTGATTAACAGAGGAACGCGAGAAAGCGATCTAACTAAGGGAGAAAATAGAGCAAATAGGGAGACTCTAGCCAGAACAAACACTGGAAATCTGGAACGATATTCTACACCAGATTGTCGTTTAGAAAGTCCACATGTGTTCTTCTTCCCGAAGACACCGCGACTTTACACGTGACCTGAGTAGGAACCGGGGATGGTGTGGGAACAAGGGGAATACAGGATGCTCACTGATAGAAGGTTAGATAAATGTGAAAACTGTGTGGAAATTGTAGATAAGTGATAGATAGAGAATGCTTGAAGATGGGGAGGGAGGGGGGGAGGAGGTAGGGAGATGAAGACAAGGTCGCCTGGTAAATAGCACTCACTGGGGGACGAAGAAACGAGGCGATTAAGGAAGCAGTTTATTGGTACGAAGGCATTCTTTCAAGCCAGGAGGAGCTCGCTATTTGTCTCGCAGTCTCCCGGTTGTCTCGGGTTTCAACAACTGAAGACGTCTTTCTTTCTTCGGTCCTCGCTGCCAGACTCAAGTCAACCTGCACCCTGGTTGACTCCCAGAAGCTCTGCAGATAAAGTGGCTAGCGTGCCGGCATGGTAATCAAAGGCGGATATCAGACTTGGAATGTAGGTACACAGAAGAGACTCTTTAATGTTTCACCACACAGTACAACTCAACAAAATGTAGCACTTAACATAGTGCAGCTCCTAACATAGTGCAAATCATAACATAGTGTAATTCTTAACATAATGCAAATCTTAAGAATTTTAAACTGTGCAAACAATGATATAATCAAAATAAAGAAATGAAACTGCTGGTTGATTTTTAATTATACAATTGTTTTAAGTAAACGCACAAATCCAGCTAGAAAATGAAGTGAAGAGGACAAACAAAAACATCTAGAATATGAAGTGAAGAGGGCAATCAAGAACATCTAGAATATGAAGTGAAGAGGGCAATCAAGAACATCTAGAATATGAAGTGAAGAGGGCAATCAAGAACATCTAGAATATGAAGTGAAGAGGGCAATCAAGAACATCTAGAATATGAAGTGAAAAGGCAACAAGTCACAGAGGGGCAATCAAGAACATCTAGAATATGAAGTGAAAAGACAAAACACAGAATATGAAGTGAAGAGGCAACAAAACACAGAATATGAAGAAGAGGGCACAAGAGAATATGTAAGTGAAGCGGACAAACACAACACGATAATATGAATTGAGGACACACAACACGAGAATATGAAGTGAAGAGGACAAACACAACAGGAGAATATGAAGTGAAGAGGACAACAAGCAACACACGAGAATATGAAGTGAAGAGGACAACAAGCAACACACGAGAATATGAAGTAAACAAGATAAACAAAAAGCAGCTAGAAAACGTTTGCTACAAATTGAATTCGCAGTGCACATAAATTTCCCTCTGCCTTTTAACATTTCAGTGCCACACTGTCTATTTTTGGGTAGACGCCTCTGTATAGAGATCTGGCTTATACGATTGTACGCTAGCGTCACGTTCAGGGTATAATCTTCATCATCATCGAGTGGTAGAATCAGGGGCTGGAATGGTTGGCAAGGTGAAATGCTGGCGCTCCCTGGTGATACAAGATGATAATGACAAGGCCATTTGTTTTGGTAGAGTCTTAACGAAATGTCAAACTTGGCCGTTATTTGCTGTTACGTCAAGTGGTACTTGTGTTGTAAACTTTGCTTATAAGTCATGTAGCTAGTAGTTACACGGAACCTACTGTAGTCACAAGGCGTTTGTGATATCCTAATGCTTTATAGAGAAGGTTGTTTACTATAACATAAATAAATCGCTAATCCCATTTTTATTTTCTTCTTCTTCTTCTTAAAGAAACACTTTTTATATCACGAAGTATATAGGGTAATACGGTGTTAGTTCCGTATTTTTATTAACCGTCGGCACACGACGGGTGATGTGGTCAACATCACGCCGGCGACTTTTGCTTCCTAGTTCTTTTCCTGGTACCCAATTGAGGCTGGGTTGACCTGAGAGCCGTTACGATCGGAAAAAAATGCTAGGTCTAATTGTGAAATTGAAGCCGGACCACAATCATAAGAAACGAGTTCACTAATAACTGCGCTACTTCGGCTCTCTATCTTTATTTTGATTGACCAATATTGGAGAAATGCTCAAAGCAGCAGATGATAACAACTTACAACATATACTCCAACTTATAAATGAAATCTGGCAAAATGAATCCCCACCACAACAGTGGAAAGATGGTATTATTTTCAAATTACCTAAAAAGGAGATTTGTCTGATTGTAATAACTGGCGTGGGATCACCCTACTGTCAGTGCCAGGAAAACTTTTTGTAGCATGTTACTCGAGAGACTGAAAAAGTCTATAGATGAAAGGCTAAGAGAAGAACAAGCAGGGTTTAGACCAAAACGAGCATGCATAGATCACATCTTCACACTAAGAGTAATCATTGAAGAGTTCGTAGAATTTCAATCGAATTTATTCATCAACTTTGTTGATTTTGAGAAAGCGTTTGACAGTATTCACCGTCCTACGCTTTGGAAACTACTAAAAACTATGGTTTCCTACTAAATTCATCAACATCATAAAATCCTTCTACAGTGAATCGCACTGCAGTGTAAGAACAGATTTCGGTAACTCTGACTGGTTCCCAGTGGAAACAGGAGTGAAACAAGGCTGCGTCTTATCGCCAATGCTCTTTGGAATAGCAATTGACTGGGTCATGCGAAAATGCACCAATAACGCAAATATGGGCATCAAGTGAGTTGATAAAATTTTAGAAGACCTTGATTTTGCCGACGATATAGCCCTTTGAGTTCATCACATCAAGATATTCAAATGAAAACAAACCTTCTCCAAAATATCTCAGGACAAATTGGTCTCCAAATAAACACCACAAAAACAAAAATTGTTGACCTTACCAGCAGTCCAGAAAATATTCAACTAAAAACTACACTCTTGAAAAAGTCAAAAGTTTTACATACCTAGGGAGTATGATGTCATCTACGGGGATACAGCGCCAGAAATTCCACACAGAATCGCATTGGCATCAAGTGCTTTTAACAAATTGTCAAATATATGGAAGTCCAATTCACTCAGCAAGCACTTAAAATTAAAGATCTTTAACTCTTGTGTGATTCCAGTATTAACTTATGGATGCGAGTGTTGGAAAGCAACAAAAGCTCTAGAAAGAAAATTAGATAACTTTGAGAATAAATGTCTTAGAAGAATACTGAACCTCAAATGGTCAGATTTCAGACCCAATACACAAATAAGACAAGAGACCAAGCAAGAAAATGTATCAAATTTTATAAGAAAGCGCCGCTGGAACTACATCGGCCACACACTTAGAATGGATGAGAGAAGACTCCTTACCAATCCCTCATATGGACACCAGAGGGAAAAAGAAAACGAGGAAGACCAAGAGAGACTCTGCGTAGAACCATCACCAGAGAAGGCTCAACGATGGGCCTAGTAAACATTAAAGACTTAAAACAAATAGCAACGAACCGCGAGACATGGAGAGCTATGACCTCTGCCCTATGCGCCGCCCACAGGCCCAAGAGGAAAGACTAACTAACTAAATATTCGAGCAAATTTGGGTTAAATCAGAAGGCGAAGTTTGCAGAGCTGCAAGACACTCTGCATTTGATTGATAGGTACATCATCATTGTGCTTCGGTGAGTTACCATATGTGCTCCGATATCTTTCTTACACAAGAAGATCTCAGTGACAGTGCACGAACTCCATAGCACCGGCGAGGGTTCCGATGTAATTTAGAAGATGATGAAGATATTTTGTAGATATTTTATTTTTGAACTTTTTCTAATGAATCGGGCAGCGGCTTTCCAGTCTGCTCCTTGATTTTGAAATGCCAAGGGTTCTTTTACATGCTGAAATTGAACACGGGACCTACGTTTTATCGTCCGTCTCCGATAGGACAAGTAACTCGAACTCACCTACACAGGGATCCCTGAAAAAAATATATCGATGGTTCCACGAGTGCCTTTGGAACTAGAGGCGAGCACCTAGTCTCTACGCCACAGACCCTCCCTTAATTCTTAGGTACTTCTCAGATATATATATATATATATACAGGGTGTTTAAGATAATTGCAGCCCATTGACAAATCGAAAGTTGCCAGATAACCTAACGCGTTGTGTTTATTTACTATTTAAACCGGTTCTGACTAGCTCGTCCTACGTCACATTTGTTCATCGCCCCTTCCCGCACTACAGTTATACACCATCACACAACCTTGACCTATACTACGTCATAACCGAACCTTCTCATTTCCATACATATATGCCAGATTGGCTCCATTCATACGCTGCTTTTAAGTTGAACACCCTGTATATATATATATATATATATATATATAATTAATTATTATATTCCCTTGTAAAACCACCTGATTTAATTCTCAGATACTTCTCAGATATATTTATATATTTCTCTTGTATCTTTGAACGTTTCATAGGGCCTGCAAGTAATTCCTCCATACCGCTCGCTCTATCCTGGAAAACGTGCTCAATTTTCTCTACGGAATTGTCAATATATATATATATATATATATATATATATATATATATAAGTTTAATTATGTATGTATTTATCAAATAAAAGTCGTGGCATATCCATAACAGAACTTCGCTATCAACCCGCAGTAAACGAGTCGTCGATTTTCTAGGCAACACTTATAAGTTCAGTAGTTGGACATTGCTTTCTGCACGGATATATTTATGTGTGTGTGTGCGTGTGCCTGCGTGCGTGTGTGTCTATCTCACAAAACGATATTGCGAATCTATTAATGTCAATTCATAGAAATAGGGAAGAACAAAATTTGCATCTCAATAAAACAAATTTTAAAATGTTCACGACTGATAAAGCAGATATAACAACTGTTATATGCAACAATGAACACACATTGGGAGAAAAGTTGATAATTTTGAATATTTATGTTCATTGCTAACAAACGAAGGAAATATTATAATGGAGATAAAGAGAAACAAGAATATGGGTAAAAATTAAAAGAACTACAACAACTATGAAAGGGAGCTGATATAAAAAAAATGAAGATTTTTTTCATTTTTCCTATAGCAGCGTATGGCTGTGTGACATGGATTAATGATTTTCTTCTTCTCCTTCTTCTTCCAACGCTTTCAGACATCGATTTGTATACTTCTAAAGTAGTTAGTGATCAACCGGAGTTCGTGTACATCTCGGTATAGCTTTCTTGGACTGACATAGGGATTGCTATGTGTCTACTCTCTGTTTATCGTATGTTGGACAATCTTGCAGTATGTGTGTCTCTGTCATCTTGCTGGTACCTCGTGTGCATATGTCAGAAAATTAAACTTCTAAAAATCGATTAATGCATTTGAATGCAAGTGCAACGGAAAAGTACTCAGAATACCATGGACAGAAAAAACACAACCAACTATGTCCATTTTTCAACATCTCAAAATTAAAACAAGTGGTTAATAAAACACAACCAACTATGTCCATTTTTCAACATCTCAAAATTCAAACAAGTGGTTAATAAAACACAACCAACTATGTCCATTTTTCAACATCTCAAAATTAAAACAAGTGGTTAATAAAACACAACCAACTATGTCCATTTTTCAACATCTCAAAATTCAAACAAGTGGTTAATAAAACACAACCAACTATGTCCATTTTTCAATATCTCAAAATTCAAACAAGTGGTTAATAAAGAAGATGAAAAAGGGGAAAATAGAACATGTTGGACATATAAAACGATTTGTCTACCTGTAGAAGATTGTTCTGGAGGGCATGATACCGGATAGACAAAAGAGAAGAAGATTGTGCAGGTTTGCAAAGACGGCAGTCCTGCAAGACTGTCCTCTTATATGTGAGCTGAGAAGCAGCATGGCGAGACACCCAATTGACCTAAACACTAAGCCAGCCCTGGCGCTGACTGCCCAGTTTGTGTCCACAGTAAACTAAGCACATGACCAGAGATCTTCTCTTCCACCATTTACTTCTTTATAGAAGCGTTGGGAGGGAGGGAGGTGGGGGGACCTAGTGATCTTGTGTGTGCTTTTTTTAAGGCACTTTGTAAGCTGACATTCACTTTTGTAAGGCTGTTCTTGATGCCGTCGCTCCATTTTTTGCGTGGTCTTCCTCTTGCTTTGTACTCATTATACTGTTTCAGTGTGGCTCTCTGAGAGATCGTTGAAGAATAAGTTTCCTGTAAATATTTACTATTTGACATTGTTCCCTGAAAGGTTCAGCAGGTTTTCAACAGAAACATATTTATAATTTCGTCCTTCAAAGCCGACACACTGGCTTGAGGTTTCTTATAAAATGACGCAACACCTGTCTTTTGGCATCCAAACGTAAATATAATTTCGTAGTGGAAATGTTAAGATGTTCCTTTCATTAATTTATTACTTTTCAGTGCTTTCAACATGACAAGCTTAAACTTCTTTGGTTATTGGTTATTACTAAACTGACGTTATTGCTCTCCTGGCAGACCCATGGGTGCTCAGTCTTCCTCAACAGATATCGAAGAGTATGCATACTGATGGTTCCCGTTGCTCGCTGATTAAAAACACTCTTCACTCTGCCCCTCAGGCATCCAGTTCTAATGTACAACGGGTGTATACTTATTTAATTTGCGTTAGGTTATTTTTTTCAGACGAGGAAACCTTTCTTTATGTTTACCAATTTTTTATATTTCAAGTGTCTTACTGAATCTTATCAGGTCTTTCCAGCACCACTTTCTTATCTGTAGTAGTGTTTATCAGCTTTGATGTTGATTTTATTACATACCAAGTGGTTCAGCTATTGAATAGCTACTCTCTGTATCGCTGTCTTCATGTGTATTAACTTTACTTGCTATCTAAATATGATATACATTTATTTTAATGTTGATATTAGTTCTCCACATAAATTGGTTTCAAAGTATCAAATAAAATGGGATGATTATGATAGTCCGCACCGCCTGTGTGTTGTCGCCGGGGCTCGCAAGGGTGGCAAAGAATAGTAACACTACGACCTACAAAGGCATGTTGTAGTAGGCGACTGATGTAGGTGTCTAGGAAAGCTACCATAGTAAATAAAAGCGTCGCAGAAATCGGATGTGCTGGCCTACTTGTAGACGCATAACTGGCACAACGTACAATCGCTCTTACACTTAGATCACAAACAAATCACAAAGAGTGATTAACAGGTGGTCGATATGGACGTTCTAAGAAAAAGAAGAATGAAAGAAGATAGTCCGAACCAGTGACAAGAAGAAGAACTGAAGGAGGAAAGCAAGTCACTACTTCTACATTTATAAAGTGTAGTCACTAATTCTACATTTATAAAGTGTAGTCACTACTTCTACATTTATAAAGTGTAGTCACTACTTCTACATTTATAAAGTGTAGTCACTACTTCTACATTTATAAAGTGTAGTCACTACTTCTACATTTATAAAGTGTAGTCACTACTTCTACATTTATAAAGTGTAGTTACTACTTCTACATTTATAAAGTGTAGATACAGATGTGTGAGAAGAACCTTCCAAGAAGAAGAACTGAAGTAAGAAAGCAAGTCACTACTTCTACATTTATAAAGTGTAGTTACTACTTCTACATTTATAAAGTGTAGATACAGGTGTGTGAGAAGGATTAACGTAATGAATAAGTGTTCGCCTATCAACTCCAACACAAGATAGTTGTGGGTTAAATGTCACACTCGACGTTCAACACGTGAGGAAAGGAATCGGTTCTTACCTCCTGCACGTGACGGACTATAAATGTCACACTCGACGTTCAACACGTGAGGAAAGGAATCGGTTCTTACCTCCTGCACGTGACGGACTATAAATGTCACACTCGACGTTCAACACGTGAGGAAAGGAATCGGTTCTTACCTCCTGCACGTGACGGACTATAAATGTCACACTCGACGTTCAACACGTGAGGAAAGGAATCGGTTCTTACCTCCTGCACGTGACGGACTATAAATGTCACACTCGACGTTCAACACGTGAGGAAAGGAATCGGTTCTTACCTCCTGCACGTGACGGACTATAAATGTCACAATCGACGTTCAACACGTGAGGAAATGAATCGGTTCTTACCTCCTGCACGTGACGGACTATAAATGTCACAATCGACGTTCAACACGTGAGGGAAAAGAATCGGTTCTTACCTCCTGCACGTGACGGACTATAAATGTCACACTCGACGTTCAACACGTGAGGAAATGAATCGGTTCTTACCTCCTGCACGTGACGGACTATAAATGTCACACTCGACGTTCAACACGTGAGGAAAGGAATCGGTTCTTACCTCCTGCACGTGACGGACTATAAATGTCACACTCGACGTTCAACACGTGAGGAAAGGAATCGGTTCTTACCTCCTGCACGTGACGGACTATAAATGTCACACTCGACGTTCAACACGTGAGGAAAGGAATCGGTTCTTACCTCCTGCACGTGACGGACTATAAATGTCACAATCGACGTTCAACACGTGAGGAAAGGAATCGGTTCTTACCTCCTGCACGTGACGGACTATAAATGTCACACTCGACGTTCAACACGTGAGGAAAGGAATCGGTTCTTACCTCCTGCACGTGACGGACTATAAATGTCACACTCGACGTTCAACACGTGAGGAAAGGAATCGGTTCTTACCTCCTGCACGTGACGGACTATAAATGTCACACTGGACGTTCAACACGTGAGGAAAGGAATCGGTTCTTACCTCCTGCACGTGACGGACTATAAATGTCACACTCGACGTTCAACACGTGAGGAAATGAATCGGTTCTTACCTCCTGCACGTGACGGACTATAAATGTCACACTCGACGTTCAACACGTGAGGAAATGAATCGGTTCTTACCTCCTGCACGTGACGGACTATAAATGTCACACTCGACGTTCAACACGTGAGGAAATGAATCGGTTCTTACCTCCTGCACGTGACGGACTATAAATGTCACACTCGACGTTCAACACGTGAGGAAATGAATCGGTTCTTACCTCCTGCACGTGACGGACTATAAATGTCACACTCGACGTTCAACACGTGAGGAAATGAATCGGTTCTACCTCCTGCGTGACGGACTATAAATGTCACCTCGACGTTCAACACGTGAGGAAATGAATCGGTTCTTACCTCCTGCACGTGACGGACTATAAATGTCACACTCGACGTTCAACACGTGAGGAAATGAATCGGTTCTTACCTCCTGCACGTGACGGACTATAAATGTCACAATCGACGTTCAACACGTGAGGAAATGAATCGGTTCTTACCTCCTGCACGTGACGGACTATAAATGTCACACTCGACGTTCAACACGTGAGGAAATGAATCGGTTCTTACCTCCTGCACGTGACGGACTATAAATGTCACACTCGACGTTCAACACGTAGAAGGAATCAGTTCTACCTCCTGCACGTGACGGACTATAAATGTGAAACGGCAAACACTTGATATACTAATGTCTGAAAAAGCTACAGGAATAATTTTTGTAATGGAGCTTTACCTCGACACTTGCATCTCAAAGGTCAAAGGTTATCAATATTTTCATCTTTAAATTGTCTTCAATGTTCTAAGAGATTCAAAATACTCGAGATATTTGACGTTCACACAACTCCTGATATTCTACCCAACTTAATATGTTCACACAACTCCTGATATTCTACCCAACTTAACATGTTCACACAGCTCCTGATATTCTACCCAACTTAATATGTTCACACAACTCCTGATATTCCATCCAACTTAATATGTTCACACAACTCATGATATTCCACCAACTTAATATGTTCACACAACTCCTGATATTCTACCCAACTTAACATGTTCACACAGCTCCTGATATTCTACCCAACTTAATATGTTCACAAAACTCCTGATATGACACCCAACTTAATATGTTCACACAACTCCTGATATTCCACCCAACTTAATATGTTCACACAACTCCTGATATTCCACCCAACTTAATATGTTCACACAACTCCTGATATTCCACCCAACTTAATATGTTCCCACAGCTCCTGATATTTCACCCAACTTAATATGTTCACACAGCTCCTGATATTTCACCCAACTTAATATTTCCAAGTCCCATCTGATGTTCCATCCAGGTTAATAATAATAACCGCCCATCGCAAACGATGATGACAACAGCCTCAGACTTGTGCTGCTGCACTTCTGGTGTGTGGGGAGGCGACTATAGAGTTCAATCCTAGAACACAATCCCCTACCACAGATTAGGTATACATGATCAAGGTTAGACATGTGGGTGTTGTGTGTTCTGCTTTTCTCTATGCCTCAACGGCACGACGATTCTCAGTTATGCGAGCTCTTCTTGTGTTGTTACAGCGCCACATTTGGCGATCTTGCGCCAGGATTCCAGCACGCGGTGTCTATATCGAAGCATTTCACAGACATTTCCATTCAGGTTAATCATAAGACTTATAAGACCGAACACTGGCATATTTAATTAAGTCATACAGTAACTTGGATGTTCCATATAATATTCATAAAATATCTCCCCTGAAATAGTTCCCTTTAGTTGCCGAGACAACTCTGAAGATAACACAGTGAATTCTATCCATTATCTGCTGTCCTCTTGTGTGGCCGTGTTAATTAATTATCAAGTCAGTGGTCACTTGTCGGACCTCACGTGTTTCTTCAGATCAATTTGATAATTTAACGACTCGGGATGTGGCTGCACAAACACATTGCCGCGCTGTACGGGCAGCAAAATATACAATTTGTCGCTGACCGGGCGCCGACATTGATTGTTTTAATGTGTCCGTGCAATATTTCTTTAACGTACGTGTAGTCTTGTGAATAAAAGTTCAGATAACGCGATTTTTAACCTCCCCAGAATATAATAGAGCCATCAGCTAATACTGTAATCAATCAAGTGCCATGCCTGCCGGCGTAGGCGATCATGTCTCTCCACAACTCTCTTTGCTTGGTGCATGTAATCAGTTCTGACGTCGATATTTTGTCGAACCATGATGTCAGGCCATCCAACATCTTCTCCCTCTGTCTTCCACGATCTCTCCTTCCTGAATTTTACCTGTAGTCACCAAATGTTCTAAACCTTCTCTTCGCATTATATGCCCGAAGAACCTTGATTGTCGGATTCTTATTCTTTTGATAAGGTTTCTTTGTGTGCAGGCCTGATTTAAAACCTCCACGTTTGTTTTCTTTGCTGTCCATGGAATTCTCAACATTCTTCTGTAAAACCACATCTCTGTGGCTTCCAATGATCGTATTGATTGTTTGTTCAGTGTCCATGATTCGCTGCCATACATAAGAATTGGTTCAATATAGCATTGGAGTACTCGTTTTCGCAGTGTCATTGGTAGTGAGTTCACGCATAGTGTGTTCTTCATTTTCATAAAAGCTGCTTTCGTTTGAGCTATTCTACTCCTAATCTCTGTTGTACATCTTCCATCTGGTGTTAAGAATGTTCCTAGATACTTGAATCGATGGACTTGTTTCAGTGTTGTGTTATTTATTTTGATATTGCATGTTGGTGTTTCTTGTTTCTTGGAGACAACCATAACCTCTGTTTTCTTTATATTCATGCTTAATCCTTTCTTTTCACTTTCTCTCACTAGTATGTCTATCAAGTCTTGCAGATCGTGTTCATTTGTAGCCATGAGAATTGTGTCATCAGCGTACCTTAGGTTGTTTATATTTAATACTGTAAGCTCTGTTTAATAACTTTGATTCTCTGAAAGGAGTTAATACTTATATTTCATATTTGTTGGCCTATACGCTCTGATATAACCAAAACAAGGTTCGTTCTTAATTTTAAATGCTCGTGTCTTGGCTTCAAGAGGCTGTAATCCTTTAAATAACGAACAAACAACCTTACAGATGCGAGTACTAACACTACACACTACTTTACAGCTGCTAGTACTAACACTACACACTACCTACACACTACCTTACAGATGCGAGTACTAACCCTACACACTACCTACATACTACCTTAAAGATGCGAGTACTAACACTACACACTACCTACATACTACCTTACAGATGCGAGTACTAACACTACACACTACCTACACCCTACCTTACAGATGCGAGTACTAACACTACACACTACCTTACAGATGCGAGTACTAACACTACACACTACCTACACACTACCTTACAGATGCTAGTACTAACACTACACACTACCTACACACTACCTTACACATGCAGTACTAGCACTCACACTACCTACACACTACCTTACAGATGTGAGTACTAACACTACACACTACCTACACACTACCTTACAGATGCTAGTACTAACACTACACACTACCTTACAGATGCAGTACTAACACTACATACTACCTACACACTACCTTACAGATGAGTAACAACACTACACACTACTACACACTACCTTACAGATGCAGTACTAACACTACACACTACCTACACACTACCTTGCAGCTGCGAGTACTAACACTACACACTACCTACACACTACCTACACACTACCTTGCAGCTGCGAGTACTAACACTACACACTACCTACACACTACCTTACAGATGCTAGTACTAACACTACACACTACCTACACACTACCTTACAGATGCTAGTACTAACACTACACACTACCTACACACTACCTTACAGATGCGAGTACTAGCACTACACACTACATACACACTACCTTACAGATGCGAGTACTAGCACTACACACTACCTACACACTACCTTACAGATGCGAGTACTAGCACTACACACTACCTACACACTACCTTACAGATGCGAGTACTAGCACTACACACTACCTACATACTACCTTACAGATGCAGTACTAACACTCACACTACCTACACACTACCTTACAGATGCAGTACTAACACTACACACTACCTTACAGATGCGAGTACTAACACTACACACTACCTACACACTACCTTACAGATGCAGTACTAAACTACACACTACCTACACACTACCTTACACATGCAGTACTAGCACTACACACTACCTACACACTACCTTACAGATGTGAGTACTAACACTACACACTACCTACACACTACCTTACAGATGCTAGTACTAACACTACACACTACCTTACAGATGCAGTACTAACACTACATACTACCTACACACTACCTTACAGATGCGAGTAACAACACTACACACTACCTACACACTACCTTACAGATGCGAGTACTAACACTACACACTACCTAACACTACCTTGCAGCTGCAGTACTAACACTACACACTACCTACACTACCTACCTACTGAGCTGCAGTACTAACACTACACACTACCTACACACTACCTTACAGATGCTAGTACTAACACTACACACTACCTACACACTACCTTACAGATGCGAGTACTAACACTACATACTACCTACACACTACCTTACAGATGCGAGTACTAGCACTACACACTACATACACACTACCTTACAGATGCAGTACTAGCACTCACACTACCTACACACTACCTTACAGATGCAGTACTAGCACTACACACTACCTACACACTACCTTACAGATGCGAGTACTAGCACTACACACTACCTACATACTACCTTACAGATGCAGTACTACACTACACACTACCTACATACTACCTTACAGATGCGAGTACTAACCCTACACACTACCTACATACTACCTTACAGATGCGAGTACTAGCACTACACACTACCTACATACTACCTTACAGATGCGAGTACTAGCACTACACACTACCTACATACTACCTTACAGATGCGAGTACTAACACTACACACTACCTACATACTACCTACAGATGCAGTACTAACACTACACACTACCTTACAGATGCAGTACTAACACTACACTACCGTACAGATGCAGTACTACCTAACACTACACAACTACCTTACAGATGCAGTACTAACACTACACACTACCTACAACTACCTACAGATGCAGTACTAACACCACTACTACACTACCTTACAGATGCAGTACTAACACTACACCTACCTACAACTACCTTACAGATGCGAGTACTAACCTACACACTACCTTACAGATGCAGTATAACTACAACTACACACTACCTTACAGATGCAGTACTAACACTACTACATACTACCTTACAGATGCAGTACTAACCCTACACATACTACCCTTACAGATGCAGTACTAACACTACACTACATCTACCTTACAGATGCAGTACTAACCTACATACTACCTTACAGATGCAGTACTAACACTACAACTACCTTACAGATGCAGTATAACACCTACATACTACCTTACAGATGCAGTATAACACTACAACTCCTTAAGATGCAGTATAACACTACATACCTTACAGATGCAGTATACCTCACACTACCTACAGATGCAGTACTAACCTACTACTACTATAGATGCAGTACTAACACTACACTACCTTACAGATGCAGTATTAACATTCAAACTAGCCTTACAGATGCAGTACTAACCTACAACTACCATGATTCGAAGTACTAACCATATAAGCTTCAAATAGGAAAGAAAAAAGTTGAAATAAAACAGTGTTATTGAACGATCACTGCTTGTTAAATTCCAATGACTTGAGGGTTAACAATAAATGCCAGAAAAAGAAGATATCGCATGGTCTCGAATAAGCTTAATAAATAACTCACTAACAAAAGGACACTCCCACCTGGTATTACATGTTCCTTCCGCCCGAGTGGTTACAGGGGCCCAAATTTGGCGTGTAAAGAATAGAACCACTGTTACCTGCCACGCATGTCATAAGAGGCGACTAAGGAGGTGTGCCTGAAATCGGATGTACGTGTCCTAAACGAGTAGAGATCTATGCGTTTAGGGGCCTACCAAACCAATGTGCAACGTATATACGTTCTTGGCAAAGATAAAACATATCACAAAAAGTGATTAAAGTTGCTCGTAAAGAACGAACGCAAAGAAGAAGCAGAAGAGACATGTTCCTTGTTCCAGACTTCTTGACAACGCCAGTCAAACTAGAAGTACGTACAGTGTCAGTTGTCCTTGATGGTCTATATCTATAGATTGGTTAAGGTAAATAGTCTTTAGCGTAGTCCCAGACTTATCATGTTACGCCAACATGACAGAATATTGCGTAACGTGCCAATTACACGATTCAGTTTGTATACCCACAGGAGTTCTACCGTCTCCTAGTCTTACTTATAATTACTCTTCTCGACGTTTCAATTGCTTAATCTGTCGTCTCTTGTCCACGGAAGAAACAGCATCAGTCAGTTCCGAATTGCTGCCATTGGTCATGTTAATTGCCTGTGTTTCTATCAATGTAGGTTTGATCAGTGATGCCATCTGGCATGTTGCATCCACCATCTTGATCTTCAGTATATAAGCTACTTTAGCAGGACTAGTCGTTTTGTGTTTGACAAATAATAATTTAATAAGTAGCCACAAATAATAATTGAATGAGTAGCTACAAATAATAATTGATTAAGTAGCCACAAATAATAAATGATTAAGTAGCCACAAATATTCATGGAATAAGTAGTTGCTACAGTTGTGAGCGTCTGTGGCTTAGCGGTAGTGAACTCAATCTCAATCCAAGAGTACCTGGTTAAAAACTCGTTTACTGGTTCATGGCAACGTCCTGTAAAGGATATGTCACGATTTTCATGTTTTGTTGTTGAGTTGCTAAAGAAGAAGTATATATAACATTTCAGAATGAAATTATAACACGTAATCTCATCACTTAACTAGCACTGAAGACATAATTGAATAAAAATGAATAGATCCAAATGAGAGCTTGGTGAGGAAAGGTCCTGCTGAGTATGAGATCTTGGTTGAGGAAAGGTCCTGCTGAGTATAAGAGCTTGGTTGAGGAAAGGTCCTGCTGAGTATGAGAGCTTGGTTGAGGAAAGGTCCTGCTGAGTATGAGAGCTTGGTTGAGGAAAGATCCTGCTGAGTATGAGAGCTAGGTTGAGGAAAGATCCTGCTGAGTATGAGAGCTTGGTTGAGGAAAGGTCCTGCTGAGTATGAGACTGAAGGTCCTGCTGAGTATGAGCGGAGAAGGATCCTGCTGAGTATGAGAGCTTGGTTGAGGAAAGGTCCTGCTGAGTATGAGAGCTTGGTTGAGGAAAGGTCCTGCTGAGTATGAGAGCTTGGTTGAGGAAAGGTCCTGCTGAGTATGAGTACTTGTAGTAGAACTGATGAAGCCAGGCTCTAGCAACTCGCTACTGTAATGCTCGCTTAGATCTTCTTCTTCGAACGCTCCACAACAACCACCTGTTAACCACTCTGTGTGATTTGTATCTGATCTGAGCCTAGGAGCGATTGTACGTTGTGCCAGTTATGCGCCTACAAGTAGGCAAGCACATCTGATTTCTACGATGCTTTTTATTTACTAGGGTAGCTTCCTAGGTCCTACATCAGTCGCCTTTTAAGCACTGCCTTGTAGGTCGCAGTGGCACTGTTCTTTGCTTCCCTTGCGGGTCCTGGTACCACACGGCGAGACGCGGGCTTAGATGAAGTAACTACTAGTACATTATCCTTATTTTTGTTATATTCATTGTTTCTCGAGAACAGCAGTATGCCCCTGCAGCCTCCCCACTTTTTTCCAGATCTGATCTGATCCGGTCTGACTACCTCCGATCTTTAGGTTTCGTAAATCGTCTTGTTAAATGAGTATGGATCAAAGAAGAAATCAAACCTGAATCTATAAATAGCATACACCTCATCCTTGTTGTTAGGAAGATAAAATTGTTCGTTTCACAACGAACAATGAAGAAGAAGAAGAAGAAGTGGAGGTTATGGAAGGTATTGTTCAAAGGTTAAAGGTCGCTAGAGACGGTGTGAAATGTTCAGTGCAAAGTCATCAACTCCCAGTTTCTTTCAACGGGTCTATCTTGCCATTGACGGCATGCTTGATATAATACATTAGACTTATTACACAACAGTAGAGGGTCATGTGATTCTCACAAGGAACGCAGATTAGGAAACATAAACAAATCAATGATCTCAAGAATATGCAGATGAGAAACAAGGACAAAAATGGAGCGAGAAGACACTATCTGTATCTGTGTTGTCCATATCTCCAAGTAACTGACCAAGTTATTAGAATACTTATGTGTTGTAGGTAACTGGTCTCATTTATGTCTATTTTATATAAAAAGTGTCTTTCTTTCTTTCTCGAATCCTGTATGCCTCACAGCGTCAGGTCAGGAAAAGAGATTTCTAAAACGGGCCTAGTATGCGCTTCGTAGATAGTCTCTTTCGTCGCCTCTGTTATCTCTGAGGTCCATCTTTTGCGTGGCCGACCTTTTGCTTTATACTCATTGTATCGGAGCAGCATTGCTCTTTGGGGTGCACTGTCTGATGGTAATCTGCTTACGTGGCCGAACCATTTAATTTGTTATAAAAAGTGTACAAGTATTAAGATCTTCCAAAAAACAAATTACCAAACACAGAATTCGAACCACTTATCCTTATTTCTTACTGCACCCATTGCCTAGCCTAGCGATACGAGCGTTCTTACGAACATAATCAGCAAGCTATTCTTTTTTCGGAGGCTCTTAATACTTGTACCATTGGATTTCTTGGACTTCATTTACTGGGGCAGTTGTTGTATCTGACTCTCAGTTGATGCTTCACAAGATCCAGAAGGGCAGGTTTCGGTATGAGTGGATGTCGTCTATAGAAGTTTATAACCTCCAGCGGCTTACGTGGATATACTGTCCTGGGCATGCGGGTGTTTACGGTAATGAGAGAGCGGACAGGCTTGCATCAACAGCATCGATTGTTGGGGAGTTGAAGATGGATAAGGGGATATTCTTCGGTCTCTTCGAGACTCTCTGTTGGATGAGGACACTAAAATTGATGTTGAATCGATCAAGCGATTTAAGCAGTTTGGAGTTACCTATTGTTCAAGTCGAACTGGATGCCTGAGAGGCAGAGTAGAGGTGTGTTTAATCAGCGAGCCACAGGAACCATCAGTATGCATACTCTTCGATATCTGTTGGAGGAGACTGAGCACCTATGGGTCTGCCCGGAGTGCAATGACGTCAGTTTAGTAACCAATAACCAATAACTTGTACACTGTCTGTTTATTTTATAAGCTGTAGTGCACTGATATCATGGATATATATATTAAACCTTCTCTTCAGTTCACTTTATTGATGTTTATACCCAAGTTATACCACTTCTATAAAGTAATAGTACATAGGTGGTCTCTGTGGATAAGTGGTTAAGCGGCTACTTCACGTAGTGAACGTCGTGGGTTCGAATCCGTACAGTGCTGCTATTTTTACAAGTGCAGTTTTTGAGGAGACCCTTAGAATTGTTGTTGAAGCTACGGAGTTTGTGCTTTGTGAAATACTCTCAACAAGGGAAGTATAATTTCTGCGACGATGGATAGAACCATATTTAGAAACCCGGTGCAATGAAGTCAGTCGTTCATCTTTGACTCTTTATTAACAGTTTCATAGCATACACTACTGGAGGAGTCTTGTTATATACATTTGTAGACTTATAACTAATATTATTTTCATAGCATGTACTACTGAGGTCTTGTATTCATTTGTAGACTTATATAACTAATATTACATAGCATGTACTACTTTAGATCTCTGTTGGATGAGGACACTAAAATCGATGTTGAATCAATCAAGCGATTTAAGCAGTTTGGAGTTACCCGTTGTTCAAGTCGAACTGGATGCCTGAGAGGCAGGGTGAGAGGTGTGTTTAATCAGCGAGCCACAGGAACCATCAGTATGCATACTCTTAGATATCTGTTGGGGAGACTGAGCACCTATGGTCTGCCCGGAGTGCAATGACGTCAGTTTAGTAACCAATAACCAATAACTTTAGGTCTCTATGACGTTGAGATGCCCGTCTGCCCAGCGGGTTCGTAGCGTGTTGGACTACGGGTGACAAGCCCTCTGTGAGTGCGGGTTCAATTCCCCGGGTTGGCAGAAAAGCCACAGGTTCTCCAGATTTACGGTGTTCGTGGCACCGAATCGAAGGGTTACAATGTCCATGGCACCGAGTCGAAGAGCTGAAAGCTCAAGTTCTTCTGGATCGAAAAAAAATGACGTTGAGATAAGGTATACGTTTACCTAACGTTACAAAAGTACGCGGTTTACGGGATATGTGAAACGATTGGGCTATTTTTCATAAATCCCTGATATCAATATAAATTATTTCGAGTTTCTAGTTCTAGCGGAGAAATATGATATAAAGTAGGTCCCGGATTCTTCTGAACACGTAGAGAAACCATTAATTGCAGCTGATAATCGATAAGATTAGGCTGGAAAGCCGCTGCCCAGGCAGATATCAATAAAACCAATTAAAACGAAATTCCTGCTCAATTTTACAATTCTCATAGTAACATAAGGGACACTTGCAAGTTCTACGGAGTTCGTAAGCTGCAGCTAAGATCTACATGTGTAAGAAATAGTTCGGAGAACATATGGTTATGCACACAAGTGCAATTATGATCAATCAATCAATCAATTTATAATCACAAATGATTACAAAGCAAAAGGCCGTCCACGTAAAAGGTGGACCTCAGAAATGACAAAACTGTCTTTAATACCTTTGTTACTGCATTTTAGGGCGGTGTATGACATGCGAGTGGGTGAGTCTGAGCAATTTCATGGTCGTATGGCTAGTATAGTCCCTGCGAAACTGTTTAGGTTTTAATTTTTGTATGCCCCAAAGAAAAAAATCCTTGGCTTTTCCGAGGTCTCCCGAATTGGAGCCCGTGCTCTAGTCCACTCGGCCAGACACTCCTCCAGAAATAACTAAGACAGTGAAAAACACTACTTATGAAGCACACACAAAAGCCCGTTCTAGAAATGTCTTCTTATCCGGACGCTGTGAAACAAAACAGGTTTTCAGTTAATCAATAACAATGTGAAGATTTGAAGAGTTTAAAACCGCAGGTTTATAAATAATTATGTTCATGTAATTTAACAAATTAATATTCTTCGTAACTTTCCTTATCCCTAACTAAATTCATCATTATCATCAGGTGCCGTGCCTGCTGATGATGGCGATAATGGATCTCCACAACTCTCTGTTCCCACCGTTGATGATCAACTCATTTGCTGACGATCTTCCATGTCATGATGTCAGACTGTTCCTTTATGTTTTTTCTCTGTCGTCATTTACCTCAATTTTCAGAAATAATTTTAGGAGCCCAACATTTATTTTATCTTATGAATCGTCTGAAATTGTTAACTGGATGCGAACACGTCTCTTTGGACTACGAATAAAACTCTCTAACCGTTTGAATGTCGTAAATCCTCCATACTTCTACATAATATGTATGTTATACCTTCCCAACTCACAGCTCTTTAATGTCTCGAACATAAGCATCATCATCATCATAAGGTGCCGTGCCGGCCGGTGTAGGTGATCATGCATCTCCACAAATCGCTGTCTCTCGTGTTTGCTATCATCTCAGATGATGACGCTCTTCTGTGCCGTGAAGCCAGGTTATCCAACATTTTCTATCTCTGTCTTCCTCTGTCTCGTCTACCCTCAATTTTACCGGTTATCACAATGTGTTCTAAACCTCCCTTCCTCATAACATGTCCGAAAAATTATGACTGCCTCTTTCAGATATTGATAATAAGCTTTCTTTGTGTCTTGACCTCATTCAACGCCTCCACATTAGCCATTTTTGCAGTCCATGAGAATCTCATCATTCTCTGTAAAACCAAATCTCTGTGGCCCTCAGAGATTTTTCGATCTGTTTGTTTATTGTCCAGAACATAAACATAGAATGCAAATATATACGCCCATCATTATTGACAGTGTTCCGTCCCACTGAACATCATGTCCAAGAAGATGAACTATTTTGCCCATGTTAAACGTCCCATTGGTTTGGAGAGAACGGTAATGTAAGTAATTGTTCCTGGAATACGAGACATGGGATGACCAAGTCAAAGGTGGCAGCAGGATATCAGGGAAACGTTGAACATGCCGCTAGAGAAAGCGGACGAACTTGCTAGAAACAAATAGCTTTTCAGGCAGGCTGTGAAAAAAGCGACGTTCCGCAAGGGACATTCTACTACTTTACTTGAATGTTATTATTAGCTTGTTCCAAATCTTGACGACAATCTGCGAAACAAAACAAGACTGTTTCTACTCATAGAGAAAAGTGATGACTAATGGAGAGGATCAGCTCAAGGGCTAATGAAACACAAACAATGTAGATAATATATCCCTAGATGAAGAGAAGCACATGTGTTAAATGTGTGCACTTGTATAAACGTACAGTAGATAACATTTACAAGAAGAAGCAAAACAAAGTGTTACTAATTTTGCAGCGTCGACACTACTTCTTTCCTCTATTCGTAATGTGCATTTCAGGGTTCAAAGTATGCGAAGAGTTCTGATTAATACCATCAAGTGGATTTCGTATATGGTGATTTCTACAGCGTCTGATAACTCTGTACTCCATAGTTTGCGTGGGTGACCATTGGCCTTGATACCATTGTATCTAAACCACAGCCAACTCTAGATAACTAGGCCAGACAACTGACTGGGGTTCCCTGACCTAGATCAGAAAAGGGCTGGAAAATATAGATGTTTGATAGAACACTGCAAGCTTTTTGCAATTTTACTCAATTCTGTGAGTCTGTGGTTATTTATTGGTGAAAAATGTTCATAATATTGATAATCTTTTTTGTTAACATTAACTTGTTGCATAATATAACTTCGATTTAGCATTTTGTGTTGATTTTAAAATGAATTCGCACATATACACCAATACTGGAATGTGAGGTCAGGTGGTGTAGTTGTGGGTTATGATTTCCCATAATTCTTACCTGAGTCTGAAGGCCCATAAGTTTATAGTTGGCCCTGTATCTAAACAGTAGAGCTCGTTCTGATGCATTATTGGACGGTAATCGGGTTACATGGCCGAACCATTTCGTTTGTTGTTTCTTAACCCTTTCACTCCGTACTTGTTTTACTTCCGGACTCATCTATATTACAATGTATAATAATTTAGCCAGTATATTGGCTTTGCATCAGCATAAAAATGCAGAGAGTCAGTACATCGACTTGAAAGGGTGAATGACTTTATATAAGCTCTAGCACTGATCGAAAGTCCATACTAGTGTCTGTACATACTAGTACATCATGTACCCTGCCTTATTTTTATCAAAATAATTTCAGTTAGTAACCACATTCAGAATCAAAGAACACTCCAAAGTCTAAACGTCCCATTTGCTGTTCCACCCTGCTGGTCATGTAGTTCCAGGATGTTATTGATTCCATTTGCTGTTCCACCCTGCTGGTCATGTAGTTCCAGGACGTTATTGATTTCCGTTGATGGTCAGCATGCGATTTTTTTATACCCTGAGATAATTTGGCTAAATTTGTTGATACCATTTCGATCGCCAGTGATATTCTTCTTCTTCTTCGTCTTCTTCTGCGTTCTCACTAGATTTGAATTTCGGATTCTCTAATAAAGGCCGTAGTCTGCCTCAGATTGTCAGTAAAAGCCACACAGTTTGCTTTCGACGCTGGTGTAAGTGGGCCACCTTCTTTCGGAGTCTTTCTTGTCAATGATATTAGAGCAGATGACTGTATCAAACTGAACAGATTTAGTGGGCAGTCAATCATCTTCATTATCCTGAATAATCCATCAACGCTGATAAGATCAGACGGGCACGTGTGGCCAAGAGATTCATGAAAAAGTGGTTATGTTCCCTTGTCTATTCTTGTATCTCCTCCATGAAGAAAGTCACATGTGACTGATGCAATACTGGACTAACATGTTATATATATATATATATATATATATATATATATATATATATATATAAGAGAGAGAGAGAGAGAGAGAGAGAGAGAGAGAGAGAAAGAGAGAGAGAGAGTGAGAGAGAGAAAGAGAGGGATACAAGTAAATGATAGTTTTACAAAAGCAAGGACATGTATTCAATAAACGATAAACGGAGGTTATGATTGCACCGAATACATTGAAAGATAACAAATGCAGTGGTTTGGACATTTAATGAGAATGGAATACAACCAACTACCAATAACAACGTACATTAAATACAGATCAGGTACTAGAGTCAAGAGAAGACCAAGAAAAAGATGGATCGACAATATCAAGATCACACTAAATAAACACTGAAATAACACAACAAGGGCGACTCATCTGGCCTGGAGCACAAATTAAATTTTCAACTCCTACTCTTAACGGCAAGAGTGGACAACTAATTCCATCATCCACCTGTAGAAAGACAATAGACAATGATTGGCAGGCCATTATTAAAATTTAACAATTTAGAAAAAGGTAAATTAAAGAATATGTCATATAACGAGCATAATCTGTTAACTATTCTATACCTAGACACTTAACCAACATCATCATCGGGTGTCGTTACTGAGCTCCCCAACTCTTTATCCTATTAATGTAGTCTCGTACAGTTATAATTATACGTTACATAGGACTTGCAAGCAATTTCTCCATACCGCTTATATCCTGTGCAACTTCTTCAATTTCGTATATGAAGTGAGTCCGATATTTCTCGACTCTCTCTGTACAATTCGTTTCAGAGTCTCAAAAATTCACGCTACTGATGTTGCCATATGCCAATAGAGACATTTCAAGGAAATTCCTGATTTAAGTCTTCAGACTTTTCCACCATCAACAAATAATTTTGGACCTGCATCTTAGAAATTACTTTGCCAGTCCTTAAAATCGACTGTCCCACATGCTGCAAATTACGTGCTAAGAATGGCTACAACATATCTAAAAATAGCTACATCCTTTGTTTGGGGTGAATTAAAACGAAAGTACCAAAATTGTTTTGTCAGATTGTTCCTTTCCCCCCTACGTTTAGACGTTATAAAGCATGTTGATGTATTCACAAAAAAAGAGCAGATTTTGCCAAAATGCACCATCACAGTAAATGGGACTGATCTAAGACAAGAGAAGCAATTTAAATACCTCGGAGTCCTGGTAACATCAGATGGCAGATGCCGATCAGAAATAAAGAGCAGAATAGGACAAGCGAAAACATCATTCCTGAAAATGAGAAGCATTATCTGCAACAAGTCCTTGTCAATCCCGATCAGAATGCGTGTTATTCAGTGCTACATAGAACCAATACTGACATACGGATGCATGCCATGGACAATGAACACACAGATCGAAAAATCTCTGAGGACCACAGAAATGTGGTTTTATAGAAGAATGATGAGAATCCCATGGACTGCTAAAATGACTAATGTTGAGGTACTAAATGAGATCAAGACACAGAGAAAGCTTATCATCAATATAAGAAAGAGGCAGTCATCATTTTTCGGGCATGTGATGAGGAGGGAGGTTTAGAACACATTGTGACAACCGGTAAAATCGAGGGTAGACGAGACAAGAGAAGACAGAGAGAGAAAATGTTGGATAGCCTGACTTCATGGCACGGTAGAGCGTCAACATATGAGTTGCTAACAAACACCAACGACAGAGATTTGTGGAGATCCATGATCGCCTACGCCAGCCGGCACGGCACCTGATGATGATGATGATGTATTCTATACCTGATTCATTTCTGGTAGTCGTATACACACAAATAGTATATGTCAAAATGCATATGTTTATCATCGCGTAGATAAAAAAAAAAAAAGGATTTCACCTGTACTAACCCGTTCTGAAATTTATATAAATGAAAAGAATACGTACGTGCACATCAAAATAAAGGTTCAAAAAGATCATGCAGATTTGTAATTTTACATAATCTTCATGAATTGATATTTGTTGATGTTAGCAACACTATCCCTGCTTCCGGCCCAGATCGTTTGGTTTTCTGTTGGATTACGTTTTTCTGAAGTATGGATATTTGCAACATGTTCTTGTTGTTACATGTAAGTTATTGCAATTTCACATTTACAGAATCAAGATGTTACGCGAAAATAGCGTTTATTCCGTTTAAAAAGAAATCTAAAGGGTACTTCGGCGTTCTCACGAATAATACAAATATATCGAAAATAGGTAGACTACATAACAGGGAGTACAGTCAATGTTGTTAGTCGACTTGTTTCGACTGGAAAGAAAACTGCCGGCAGTTTTAGGTATGGGATTAAAATTAAAAAATAATTAAGATTTTAAAATGTACCATCTGAAATTGTAATGCAGCTATATTGTGAGGAAGACAGTAGCTGGGAAATTAAAAATATATATATTAAAAAAAGCGAGGTTTAAAGTTTAACTTTATTTTAACCTACAAAAACTGGTAATAATAAAGTAGTTTTATTAAAATAACACTAACTACGTGTGAGTGTTAACTTAAGTTAACACACACTTGACACACCGATTATAATTTGATTATCATCATTTCGATCTGTGTCAACCAGTGAAAGATACATTATTATTCAGTAAATATTATTCAATATATTTTGCTGTAAATTTTATTTTTCTGGTGTAATTAATTTAAATTAATGATAACTGGCAGGATAGTTCTACAGACTACAGTGGTAACTAGAGTAGGCCTATAGACAGACTTTTTACGCCGAAAATATCAGGTATCTTATGACTAAAAATAGTTGCAGTTTTAAAATTAACAAGGATTCTTAATTTCATCTTAGCACCATATGACATATCATATAGACGGTGGCTGTTTCCAATATATTAAATAGTATCACATACTCATTAAAAACCAAAAACCCAAATTAAATGGTGCCACATAAAATTACAACAGACAGTACCTCAAGAGCAATTCTGCTCCGATGGACAAAGCAAAAACGGCCATCAAAGATGACCTCAGAGATAACAGAGGAGACGAAAAGACATATCTACGGACGCATATATAGGGCCCGTTTTAGAAATCTCTTACAAGCTGTAAGGCAAAAGATTCGAAGAAAGAAAAAACATACTCAGTTTAGTGTATAAGAACAGATTTGATTCTATACAAACTTTCAGATGTCAACCTGCAAAGTATTACCAAGACAACTGTATAAAACAGCGATAACCTAACTTTCTTTCTGATTGTACGTTAGAAAGAAGAACTTTTGATTTAGTTTGGTCTCACTTTGCTAACTATTCTGTTTATTAATAAAATAGGTAGGATAAATTGTGTTTATTTACACTCAGTATCCTCTCTGGACTTTGCCTTTAGGGAATTATAATAAACCTACTTTTTCATGCTGCTTATAATTGATTAGCAGGAAATTAGTGATAATTATGTATTTCTTTTAACAATTCATTCTTTCTTTATTTTTTAGGTTATTTTCACACATGGATAATACTTTTCAGAACTTTATCTTAGTTGTAAGTGAGTTTGCACTTGGCCATCGTGACATGACAAACTTAGAAATGAAGATGAAAATTTCAATATGTGTGTTTGTTGTAAATTTATACATTAATTTATCTACATTATATTCTTGTGTGATTGCTAGCACACATGTGTTGTTGTAAATAAGTAATGAAATTATATTTTCAAAACTTTGGTATGACAGGAATCATGGAAATAAATAATAATCAAAAATCTCTGGAAGCAGAGTGGGGTTTTACAGAAAAGTGTTTAAAATCCATGGACAGATGAAACAATGATAAGACTTATACACAGAGACCTGATCAAAAGCTTAGAATCAATGTTCTCAGGATAATAACATGAAGAGGAAATTTGGAACTTATAACCAAGTGGTAAAGTGAAACAGAGACATGGATGAAGATATTGGATGATCAAAGTCTGACATTGTTCAACAAAGATCGATGTCAGAACATTAACTGCAGCAAGGAAAGAGAGTTAGGAGAGAATTGATTGCCATGACGTGTTGGCATTGATTGATTGAAATGCTGATTTTGACTAGAAAATTGATTCCCAAAATTATCAATGTATTAGGTGTCCAGCATGATGTTCAATCACTATTATTCAATATAAACACATTAGAGCACTTGTAAGTAGTTCTGGCACAATTTAAACTTTCCTTCCAGTTCAAAAGTGAGTATTGCTAGGTGGAAGTTAGGGATAATGACTGGGCAATGCTAGTCTGCAAGATGTTTCCATTTCAGGCTCTGCATCTAAGTGGGGTGAACTTCTAGGAAGGGCAAGTGAAAATTAGTATCCTAGATGACTGTGAACAAGTCAATCCTCTCATGGTATAGAAGGCAGGAAACTTATTGACCACAATCCAAGGCTAGCAGGGCTCTGGCACCTAGAGATGGACTTCCTTATCAATGGTCAAGGTTTTTATAATCCTACTTAGAAGAGCCAAATAAAGAGCAGCAAAGCAGATGTCTGGTCTAAGGCTGTAGGCACCTAACTGGCAAGCAACCCACGGTCAAAGCAAATCACATACAGACCCCAAAGATGGTACCAGTGGTTAATAGAGTAAGCGAGGAGAAGAAGAAGAAGACATCATCAGCACATTACTACTTTGTTAGGCTGACTACAGAAAAGTTCATTTTAACTATTGAAACTGTCGCCTTACTATTAGTATGCGTGAAGATCTGGGATAGTAGCTGACAAGACATGGAAAAGTTCAAATCATTCCCTCAAGGAAACTTAAACATGTGCAACAACTACCGATTTATCCATCCAGTGTCTGTAGATTATCTGAAAGGATAAAGAATTGGAACACAAATCCCTGAGTTCATAAAGGTTCAGACATTGAGAGGTACCAGAGACACATTTTAACTGAAACATCTTTGAAAATGCAGAGAATTAATGTGAATCTCCATATCTGTTTTGTAGATTACATCAAAACATTTCATTACATAAAATAGAGCATGAAAAACATTTGATTCATCTAATGGAAACACTTATCACGAACAACAAGCAGTAGCCAGAATAGCAAGAGAATGGTTTAAAGTGCAAAGGAGAGTAAGACAAGGATGCATACTCTATCCCTATTTATTCAACATCTATGGAAAACACATAATGAGAAATGTTAGGAATGACAAAAACAGAAAATCTTTTGACCCATTTACAATTGGTGGAAATATGTTTCCAGACTTGAGGTATGCAGATGACACAGTTCTCCTCTCAAATAGTGTAAAGGGGTTGAAACATCTAATTTAGTTTGTCAAAAAACACAGCGAAGATCAGAACCTTTTTCTGAATACAAAGAAAACTAAAATTATGTTCACAAACAAAGCAAAATCTCAACCCAAAATTACCATAGATAATGAAAACATTGAGAATGTCACATATTTTGAATATCTTGGCTCTATAATTAACAACAATGGAGATTGTACGAAAGAAGTTAGAAGAAGACTAGTCATGTCTTTCCAGAGGGTGGTCAGCATGAAGAAACTATGGAACAAACAAGCAAAGAAACAAAAGTAAGACTTCTGAGAACATGCAGATTCCCTGTGGCAACATATGGATGTGAATTATGACCCATACACAAACATTAAAAAATAACATTGAAGCTTTTGAAACAAGGTATTATAGAAAAGTTTTTGGAGCATCCTGGACAAAGAAGAAGGAAAAAACCAAAGACATCTTACAAGACGATGAATATAAAATGGAACGAATTCAGGAGAAGTGATGAAATCAGAGACATGTCTGGTCAACCACTAGTGACAACTGTTATAAGAAAGAGAAGATGGAGATATGTTGGACACACCTTGAGGAGAAATGATCAACGAATATCAAAGCAGGCATTGAAGTTGGATGCAGAGGGTTCAAGAAAGAGAAGTCGACCTAAGGAGACCCTGAAACAAACTTTGCTGAGAGAGGCAGGAAATATCGGTCTCAGTTCCAAGGAGGAGATTGAGCGAGTTGCCCAGGATAAAGCGATATGAGGAAATTACTTGCAGTCCCTATGTAACGTATACGGATCGAGAGGAATTATTATTATTATCTTACAATACCTGCATACAGACTAGTGTTTTTAAGAACACAACCTTGTCCGCCTGCCCAGCATGTCCGTAGCACATTGGATGACGGGTGACAGGCCCCCTGTGAGTGCGGTTCATTTCCGCGGGCTGGCAGAAAAGCCACAGGTTCTCCAGATTTGCAGTGTTCATGGCTCTGAACCGAAGGGTTGCGATGTCCATGGCACCGAACCGAAGAGCTGAAAAGCTCAAGTGCTTCTGGATCGGGAAAAAAAAGAACACAACCAGCTAGCTCTAAAACAAAAGCTTCTTTCAATAAGATGTGTCTTTCATAAACAGTGTTGTCTGTAGAAAACAGAATAATCATGTCATCTATAGGGCTAGGCAATAGGTGCCGTTAGAAATAAGGGTTTGTGGTTCGAATCCATGAATCCTTTTGGTGTGACCTGTCATCTTCTAACTTTAATGCCCTCTTCGCTTGCTAAGAAATAAACATCTTTCCACTTTAATGTAATCTTTTTGCTAATGATTAAATTTCCTACTTTAATGCTTACTTCCCTTGCTAAGGGATATTATCATCATCATCATCAAATAGCTTGTCCTGAACAGAGCTTTGCCACCCCAACAGTCCTTTGGAATTTGTCTCTCTCATAGGCCAGATGTTCCGCCTCTGCAGCCATCATGTTCAAACCATCAGTTACATCCTGAATCCATCTTCTCCGTGGTCTTCCTCTTCTTTTTACCGGAATGCCTCCTTCCATGATGTTCTCTAGCCCTTCGTGTCTCTTTATATGTCCAAAATAACTCAATTTTCTTTTTATTATTTGTAGCATTAGCCAGTTTTCTTTGATTTTGAGTTCCTTCTGGATAGATATATTTGTTCTCTACTCTGTCCATGATATACGGAGGACTCTTCTATAACACTTATCTTCAAAAGCACATGTATGTTTTTCCACTGCTTCTTTAAATGTCTATGCTCCACACCCATACATTGCAACTGGGAATATGCATGCTCTTAGTATTCTGATCTTTGTTTTCCTATCAGTTCCATTCCATACTGTTTTTAGTTGTTGAATGTTTTGTAAAGCCAAGTTTGTTCTTCTTTTAATTTCCTTCATCCCATTTCTATCTGTTGTTAGCAGTGAACCAAGATATTCACTTACTTACAGCTTCACTTAATAAGGAATACACCTCCCCATTTTATTGCTAGCTTTTCTTGCTAAAGCTTAAACATAATGTTATGTCTAATTTAATGGCCAAGGATTAAACGTCTTTTTATTTTAATGTCTTCTTAACTTAGCTAAGGATGAAACCGTCTAATTGTAATTCCTGCATCTTTTACTAAGGAATAAATCAGTTCCCATTTGAATGCCCACTTAGTGTACATTGTTGAACATTTTCAAAAAAATTCTTTAAAAAATAAGTATGTTTCTTTCCCAGACCCTGATATCAGTCAGCTTGTAGCACAGAATCAGACATTGTCAGCAGAACTAGCACAGTGTCAGGTCTGTAAAATCACATATTTTAATTGTTGTCAGTTTTGTTTTTAGTGTGTATGTTTTAATCTGGTTGTCAAACATCATTAGAAAACTCATTATAACTGAGAAATGTAGATTTAGACTGTTACTGTAGCTACAGTAGAAGTGATTATCATCCTGTCTCATTCATTTATGTTTCTGATTGTTTTGTATAGAAGAATATATGTCTAAGACTATATATATATGAAAATGAGATACTTTGGTCACATTAAACGTCACGATGGCCTGGAAAGAACAATATTAAAGGGCAGGGTCCCAGGATGCAGAGGCAGACCAAGAAGAAGATAGCTACAAGATATTAAAGGAACCATGAATATGACTATCAACGAAGTGGGTGAACTGGCTAGAGACAGTGAATTTCAGATGCGCTGCAAAGAGAGCAACGTCCTATAAAGGATACGCACCTTGATGTATAAGACTCTATATATATGTTTCAGTTCAGATGTTTCTTAGTCTTATAATTGATTGATTGATTGATAGGACCATCATCATTGCACTTCAGTGAGTAGCCACATGTGCTCAGATCTCTTTCTTACACAGGAAGATCTCAGTGTCAGTGCTCAAATTCTATATCACCAGCGAAGGTCCCCAATATAATTTAGAAGAACGCCAGATGGTTACGGGCCCAAATTTGGGGTGTAAAGAATAGAACTACTGTTACCTGCCATGCATGTCATAAGAGGCGACTAAGGAGGTTTGGCTGAAATCGGATGCATGTGTCCTAAACGTGTAGAAGTCTATGCGTTTAGGGGCCTACCAAACCAATGGGCAACGTATACACATTCTTGGCAAAGATCAAACATATCACAAAGATTGATTAAAATTGGTCGTAAAGACGACGCAAAGAAGAAGATTTAGAAGATGGTAACAATATTTGATAGGAATGTTTAAAATAAATTTTTGGTAATGAATTTTGCCTGGTCAGCAGCTTTCCAGTCAGCTCTTCTCAATTTTAATCTGCCAAGAGTTCTTTTACATGCTCCACTTGAACACAGGACCTATATTTTACCATCCATCTTTGATTGGACTAGGGACTCGATCTCACCTACACTGAGATTAAGGATCTCAGGAAAAATATCATAATTGCTCCACTTGGAAATGAACCTAGTATCTTTAGAATGAGAGGCAAGCACTTACCCTATACGCCACAGTGTTTAACTCTTAGTGGACCAGGGCAAAAGTCATGTTTTTACAAGTCATTTTGTGTTTAGAATAAAAAATGCCCTTTAGTGTGGCTCCTGGTAAAAAAGCATCCAACCCAAAGCCATGTTTGCCCCACATGGAGTTAAGATCAGATGTTTCTTAGTCTTATAAGGCTATATAGGAAACAATTTTGAGGAACTCTTAAATGAATTTCTTTTTGCAGATGATCAGACAATCATATCAACAACAGAACAGCTACAGTTACACATTAACAGACTCCAGTTAACATGTAATGAATACAATATGAGAATAAACATTGACAAAACCGAAGTAATGACATTCACTAGAGAGGAAAACGTTACCAATATCTGCATCAACAATCGCCCATTAAAACAAGTCAAAAACTTTACATATCTTCGGATTATTTTTTCAGCAAACGGAAGAATAACTAATGAAATCTAACGCAGATGCAACAGAGCAAATTAAATGATGGGGCAAATGGCACCAATTTTAAAGTGTAAACATGTCACTATGAACACAAAAGAGCAATGTTCAACACAATATTTCTCCCCACATTATGCTACCAGTGCCAAACCTGATTAAGCTGACAGAAGAAAACTAGTCACGACAGAGATGAAGTGTCTCGCCAAATGCGGGGTAACAAGAAGAGACCAGTTGAGAAATGAAGACATCAGGAAAAAGTGGGTGCAACATGAGTACTGACCTTCATCAAGAAACAACAAATTAAGTGGTTCAGCCACATAAGCAGATTACCAACAGACAGTATACCTCAAAGAGCCATGTTGCCACAATACAATGGATACAAAGCAAAAGGCAGGCCACGCAAAAGATGGACCTCAGAGATAACAGGCGACGAAAAACACCATTAATGAAGCGCACACAAAAGTCTGATCTAGAAATCTCTTCTTATCCTGATGCTGTGAGGCAAAACAGGATTGGAGAAAAAGATAAGGTTATATATTATTTGTTACAGTTTGTTGTTTCTTAGTTTTCTAAGACTATATATATATATATATATATATATATGTTTCACTTCAGATGTTTGCCAGTCTTATAAAACTATAGATCAAATTTAAGACATTCTATTATACTATATATATATGTATATTGAATATAATTTAGGCTGACAAAGACTTTGTTTGGTCTCTGTGGAAAAAACTGCAAGTTTCTAATCCAGATGTCTCTGAGGCCATATCCCTTGTAATACAAAGGTATAGTCAAGATTTTATCAGTGCTATTTTTATGTAGTAGTCATTCAAGGTTATTTGTATGAAATTTATTGAAATGTAATTTGGTTGGTATTGTGAATAAGATCTTGCACATGTTCTGGCCAATTATTATCTCTAACCAAGAACTGCTTGCACAGCATCAACAAGAGAATATGAGCACCATCATCCAAAATAGATGCTGGAGATGGATCAGACAAGTGATACGCATGGAGATTAACTCTGTCGTGAAAACTGCACTGAGATGGACACCAGAGGGTAAATGAAAATGTGGAAGACCTAAAACAACCTGGTGGAGATCAGTAGAACAAGAAATGAATCACAACATGAACACAATACAGATTACATCCAAGAATAGTATGGTGTGTATTTATTGCTACCCTAAGCGCAGGAGCATCACAGGCTAGAGAGAGACAGAGATAGTTAGTAATATGTATCTTATTTTTATTAAACAGTGACTTACATTAACTCTTAGTGGACCAGGGTAAAAGTCACGTTTTTACAAGTACTTTCACGTTTTGATAACCAAACGCCCCTTAGTGTGGCGGAATGTAAAAACGCGTCCACTTCAAACGCCACTTAGCGTGGCGCTTGGTCCACTAAGAGTTAAACATTATTAAACTTCTATGAACATATTTATTACTGTTCTGTCTCTGGTACGAAACTCACTCTGCGCTTTCCTGAATTTAGACAGTGTTCCTGATTAAGCACAGGATGATTTCTTCAAATTCTTTATAACTAATGCAAATATATTACATAGCTTTTTTCTTATTTTTCAAATTTTATAAATTCATTTTTGGCAGGAAAGGAGAAATCAGAAAATAAAGATCGCAAAATCTTGGAAATTATCCAAGTGAAAGATGACCGTATTGAAGAACTACAAAATATTGTAACAAAGCAAGCTGAAGAGATTAGTGATGTCCTTTCTAAGTAAGTAAACAATTCACTTCTTGCATTAATTCTATTTGTATGTTGATTTGTGATGTATTCTTTAGTTGTGTGTAATTTAGATGATAAAATTAGAAAAACAACAGAGCAGTTCACCTATTTGGGTAGCAAGTTTAACTGGTTGGTAGATACTAAAAAATAAATTATGCTACGAATTGTCAAAGCAATACCAGCTTTTAAATGTCCAAATAAAATATGGAACTCTCAAGTTATATAGTTTAAAAACTAAATTACAAATTTTCAATTCCAATGTTGTGTTAAATTTCTAAAATATGTCAAGGGGAGTTGGAAATTATTGAATATACAGAAAGAAAGTTGAATGCATTGTAAAATATATGTACGCAAAAAATAATGAATTTAAAATGGACAAATTCAGGAGAGATGATGAAGTCAGAGAAATGTCTGGTCATCCACTAGTAACAACTGTTATACAATGTTTTATCATCCGTCTCTGATAAGACCAGTCGTGCACCTACTTTGAGACCAGGGATCTCTGGAAAAATATCTTGATCGCTACACAAAGTGAATGAATTGAATGCTTTTTGAGCAAGAGGAAAGAACCCTATTTCGCTATTTACCTCTACACCACAGATACCTTCAAACAGTTGATATTTGTCGTGGAGATGTTAACTAATCTAATCTGAGCCACCAAATTAGCTGCCATAGGTTTCATGTATATCATTTTATTGTTCTGGTTTTGTTAAAGCTTGATAGACTACTTGTATTTTATCCTTGTACAAATTATGTTTGTTTAATGTAACATTTAGGAAAGTAGACTTGACTGAGAAAAACAGCAGGTTTCAAGTAGAGAATGACAAACTACAAGATAAAGTCTCTTCACTTCAGAATCAGGTAAGTAGATTTGCTCATTGAAAGCATTTATAGAGTTCAGGCTTTGTGCAATACTCTCGGCAGGTGGTATGCCATTTCTGCGAGAGTGACCGAGCCATATGGGGTAAAACCGTGCAACGAAGTCAATCCTTCTGCTTAAAACCCTTTAAATATCATTGCAAATATTAGCTTCTGTCATGCAATTTCAGTATACCTGAAGCAATTAATTAATAGCTGACAATATGTTTTGTTTGTTATACGATTTCAGTATAACTGAAGAATTTAATTAATAGCTGAAAAATATGTTCTGTTTTTTTATACGATTTCAGCATACCTGAAGAAATTAATTAGTAGCTTCTTCTTCTTTGCGTTCGTTCTTTCAACCAATTTTAATCACTCTTTGTGATATGTTTAATCTTTGCCAAGAACATGTATATGTTGCACATTGGTTTGAAAGGCCTCAAACGCCTAGACTTCTACATGTTTAGGACACATGCATCCAATTTCAGCCAAACCTCCGTAGTCGCCTCTTGCGACCTGCCAGTGGTTCTATTCTTTACACCCCAAATTTGGGCCCGGTAACCACTTGGGCGAATTTGTAGCTGACAATATGTTCTGTCATACAATTTCTGTATAATCTACAAAATTAATTAATAGGTTACAATATGTTCTGTCATATAGTAAAGTAAAAAAAGTAAAGGAACCCTTTCATACCTTGTGGTATATAGGGCAATACAGTGTTATGCCTGTATTTTTCATTGACTGTCAGCACATGATGAGTGATGTGGTCGCATCACGCCGACCGCCTTTACTTTTCCAGAGCATGTCTGGTACCCAGTTGAGGCTGGGTCGACCTGAAGCCGTCGCGTTTGGGAAAAATTCCATGCGCACTACGGAGTTGAACCCAGACCACCAGCTTATTAATATTAATTAATAGCTGACAATATGTTCTGTCATACGATTTCTGTATAATCTACAAAATTAATTAATAGCTGACAATATGTTCTGTCATACGATTTCTGTATAATCTACAAAATTAATTAATAGCTGACAATATGTTCTGTCATACGATTTCTGTATAATCTACAAAATTAATTAATAGCTGACAATATGTTCTGTCATACGATTTCTGTATAATCTACAAAATTAATTAATAGCTGACATTATGTTCTGTCATACGATTTCTGTATAATCTACAAAATTAACTAATAGCTGACAATATGTTTCCTGAAAGTGCCTTACCTACTACTACCTTTCTTCCCACTACAACATAAAACTACTCTCTCTAACTTCCTGAAAGTACCATGTCCCAACTTTTGGAAAGTATCTTGCCTTCGTGATCTAAAACTGCCTTGCACTATTGCGTGAAAATGTTCCTCTGCCTTTAACTGATTCGGTCCCATGGAACACTGTAGTGCACATATTTCTTATCTGCGTGTCCCAAGCGTCTTTTAAAAGACGGCTACTATTGCGTTGAGTTTTTATTAATTTTCACTCCGATTGTAGTTTTATATCAACCGAAAACTAAGTAGAAAGGAAGTACTAACGATAACCAAATCACAACATCGTGGTTTTGACTAGAATCAAAGTGAAACCAAGTTTAATTTTCGTTTTCAAGTTACCCTGTGATTAAAAATAATGTCTAACAATTCAGAGTCTAGAAATGGTTTGTTATCAGCTCGTTCTGCACGTTTACAGCTGCAGAAGCGCGAGATTGGTTGCATGAAGATGTAGATACTGATAGTGTAGTGAAGCTTCTGATTCTGATGACACAGAAGTTTGTGATTTAAATACGTCGATTATTAATAATTTAAATAATACTAGTAGTGTTTCCCAACCAGCTGCGAGAGGGGCGTTGCCCAGTCAGGTTCCAGATGGTCGTGTTGCTAATTTGCGAACAGTTAGTAAACCATATATTCCGTCAATATTTTCTTAATTTTTGTGTATTCATCAATGGATTACTTATATAAAGAGAGCAGTTACACTGACTTATTCACCATATTGTTCCTCAAGGCCCTTGGTAAGTTGGATTTTTGTTCTCACAATTTCAATTAATTTTTTATTACATGCTAATATTTGTCATGCACAGTCAACACAACATTATATTTTCGCATACAATAAATATTTTATGAAAGTACAATCATTTATCTTTAATTTGATATATAATAAGTTCAACTTTAAATCATATTTAGAAACAATATTTTAATTTAACTAAAGTATGTGTGCAATATTTTGGAAGCTAAAAAAATAATTCCGTCCAGAGGTGAAAAAAACCCGGTACTGAATCAGTTAAATGTATGTTCTCCACTGCCTGGTAATACCACACTTACCAAAAGTACATTGTCTCACTTCTTAGATGTACATTGCTCCACTATCTGAAAGTATTGTGCCCCATCTCTTGTAAATGATTTTCTCTACTTACTGAAAGCATCACACTAGATCCTGAAAGTGTTTTGCCTAGTTCATATAAATGGATTTCACATCTCCTAAACGTAACTATAGTTCACTTGATAAAAGTATCTTGTTTTTCTGGACAAATACTGACACCATCTTTGTGTCAACATACTTCAAATTATGTGGAGGTTTTCTCCAGTTATGCTCATAAGAACACCCCCAATGACAGTGCACCTCGTCCACCTCTTATATTTTCTGTATGGTGACCTCACTGAAACTTGATACTTCCTTCGAATATATGAGTCACATATTTTCATTTTAGGGATTTATCGAGGAGCGTGTGGCGGAATAGATTAGAGCGCTGCTCCCATGTGGGAGACCCGTTTTCAATCCACGGTAACGCCAAGGATTTTTTTCTTTTGTTGGCATAAAATAAAATTCTAACCTGAACAGCTTCGCAGCGACCGTACTAGCCATGCGGCCATTAAATTACTCAGGATCCCGTCCTACCTGCCCTACACCGCTGTAATAAGCAGTAGGCCTACTACAGGTAGTAAAGAAGAAGAAGAGATTGATTTTTTAACTCTATATGTATGCAGTGTCGGCTCCTGGTCATTTTTGTTGGTGGGGCCAGACATTTTTTTCCAGATAAATCATGGTTTTGGTTGCTATATTTCAATTTATAGAATAAATACACATTATACATTACTTTTGGTGGGGCCCGGCCCACTCTCCATAATGACGAGCCGCCACTGTATGTATGTATGCCGTCTAAGAAGTCCGAATTTCTTCGCTTCTGTTGTATCCTTTGCTTATGTTGTATCCTTTGCTTGATAAGGGCCTTTTGGTCGAAACGTCCCCGTGTATTGTTTTTGTATTTTGTAAAACTACAGTACTTTGTTTTTACGTGTTTCAACATTACTTTCTTCACAATATATTTGTGTATAGATAAAAGACACTTTCTGCATAACAACATTACTGTTATCATGGGAATCGAAACACGAATGTCATTGATGGACAGACAAAAAGACGATTGCTCATGTGATCTCGTATGTGCAATACACATGTACACATACACACTCTCTCTCGCTCTGTCTCTCTCTCTCACCATAGATATAAAAGACCGACATTCGGATGCTCTTGTCCTACATGCCGTAGGGAACTATGAACCGTGTGAGGGGGGTTCAACGCAGTCGCGTTCTCATCGCAAACCACACGAACACACAGATCACAGCGAGTGGTTAGCTAGGGGGATAAGAACGGACGGAAAGAAGAAGAATATATATTATATAAAACGCACACACACAGACACACATAAATATATACAGTTCTCTAGACTTATTTTCCGTGTTCCTGTAGTAAGAAAGATTTAAACATGAAGGACACACAAGCATATACATATATACAGTTCTCTAGACTTATTTTCCGTGTTCCTGTAGTAAGAAAGATTTAAACATGAAGGACACACAAGCATATACATATATATATATATATATATACATATATATATATATATATATATATACATTTACAATTGTGTGTACTTAGTTTGCGTGTTTCTGAGGGTGATTTATCAAGTGTTATACAAGTGGTCGATATGGATCGTTGGAAGAAGAAGAAGAAGAAGTAACAGGAAAGTTTTAGTTAGAGGACACACAACTGTGGAAACGTGTATCGCGAAAGTTGAGCACGACACTTTGTGATCAGATAAAAAAAATGGGAGCCAGCGCCTGATTGCTAGCATATTATAAATCTGATATCTTGTGCTCTTGACAGTAACGAGGTCCGTTGGGCTGCAGTCCCATTTGCCATCAGTGTCGCTCTGTCTGGAGAATGACTTGTTTTTGTTGTTGAAAACTTGCCGGTGATCTTCCTCACATGGTCTCACGAGGCCGTCATTTGTCAGAAAGAGCGTTATTTGTGTCCTGCCATTAAGTTGGGAGTTCGTAGGGCGGATCAAAAGAAAAGATTTTCTTCGGAAAGATCTAGTTTTGAGATAAGCCATCAAGAAGGGTGAGAAGTAGACTCAATGTGTTACTAGTTTCAATGGCGAAACACGTAATCACAAAGTACTGTAGTTTTACAAATTACAAAAACAATAACAATATACAGCAACGTTTCGACCAACAAGACCTTTATTAAGCAAACGAACAAAAGGAGTGACGAATTTAAAAAAAACAATTACATATAGATGACCACATACGGAGACATTCAAACGTTTCTAATGACAATCTGGGAATAAAAAATGTAACACAACAAACACACATAAAAACTAGAAATATAAAAGAAGAGAAACAATAAAATATCAAGTAAATATATAGCTTGAATACATGCAACATATGCACATATAGATTATAAGGCATGAGAAGAGAAAGTACTAAGAAGCTTAGGAATGTAATACGTTGAGCCCACGTGGTCTCAAGGTACCATACAACGAAATCAACAGATTCTCCAAAAAAAGCTAGTTTTAATGATCATTTTCTCAATAGTAACACTAAGATGATACTGTTACAAGCAAACACCGATATACGACGGCTTAATTAATATCACTTTATATCAAGGACAATCTATGAAAATCAAGTGAAAGTCTCCGTAAAGTGAAGAATCATTTTATTCTCTTGAAGATGCAAATCGAGACATAATTAAATGTTTACTCGTTGATATGTTGTTGTTAATAGAACTAGACATAGAATAGTACATAGAATAGAACTAGACATAGAATAGTACATAGAATAGAACTAGACACTAATAAATAATAAGATAGAATAGACATAGACATAGAATAGAACTAGACATAAATTAGTAACATAGAATAGAACTAGACATAGTACATAGAATAGAACTAGACATAAATAGAACTAGACATTAGAATAGAACTAGACATAGTAGTACATAGAATAGAACTAGACATATAGTACATAGAATAGAACTAGACATATAGTACATAGAATAGAACTAGACATATAGTACATAGAATAGAACTAGACATATAGTACATAGAATAGAACTAGACATATAGTACATAGAATAGAACTAGACATATAGTACATAGAATAGAACTAGACATATAGTACATAGAATAGAACTAGGCATACAGTACATAGAATAGAACTAGACATAGAATAGTACATATAATAGAACTAGACATAGAATAGAACTAGACATATAGTACATAGTAGAATAGGATAAGTACATAGATAGACTACATAGAATAGACATATAAGACTAGACATAGAATAGAACTAGACATATAGCATAGAATAGAACTAGACATAGACATAAATAGAACTAGACATAGTATAGAATAGAACTAGACATATAGTACAGTACATAGAAAACAAATGGTGGTCTTTTTAGCGTATAGGTTAGATGCTCCCCTCTCGCGCCAAAGAAAACCGGTTCGTGGAGTCATCGGGATAGTTTCCCAGAGATCCCTGATCTCAGTGTAGGTGCGGTCGAGTTTCAAGTCCTATCGTAGACGGACGATAAAACGTAGGTCTCTTGCTCAATTTGAGCACGTAAAAGAACCATTGGCAGTTCCAAATCGAGAAGAGAAGGCTGGAAAGTCGCTGCCTGGAAAAAATCATTAGAAAAGATTAAAATAAAGGTACTACAAAATGTCTTCACCATCTTCAAAATTACATCGGGACCCTCGCCGGTGCTACAGAATTCGTGTACTGCAGCTGAGATCTTCCTGTGTAAGAAAGAGATCGGAGAACATATGGTAACTCACTGAAGTGCCGTAATGATGGTCAAATCAATCTTCTTCGAGCGCTCCATATCGACCACTTGTTAACCACTCTTGTGATTGTATGTCATCAGAGCCAGGCATTCACTCTGTGTGATTTGTATGTGATCTGAGCCTAAGAGCTATTGTACGTTGTGCCATTTATGTGCCTACGAGTAGGCCAGCACATTCGATTTCTGCCATGCTTTTTATTTACTAGGGTAGCCCAAGTGGTTACCATGGCCCAAATTGGGATGTAAAGAATAGAACCACTGTTACCTGCCACGTATGTCGTAAGGGGCGAATAAGGAGGTTGGTTGTGGGGCTAGCTACCAAATGCTAAGGCTGCATGAATCAGATTTCCACATTAATGGAATTTATGGGGAGGTCTAGTATATCGGTCTGGGCGGTGATCGAGAGAGCGAGAGATTTACTCTGGTAGCTTCCCTAGGTCCTACATCAGTTGCCTCTTACGACATGCCCCTTGTCGGTCGCAGTGGTACTATTCTTTGCTCCCCTTGCGCGTTCCGACACCACACGGGTGTCTTCCTAGTCCAATTCTTCCATTGTTCTCAGTATTTCATTAGGGAAATGCTATGTTGTCTGTCTTATCACCGTGTCTGGGACAAACAAGAAGCGAATGATCGCTAAGAAACACTCCTGTCACACTTTCGTTATTACTTTTGACGATTGACTATACTGACCGATGTTCCTTGTGAATTTAGTATACATGTTTTTGATAATCCTTGGCTTATTTGATGCCGGGGTCTGCAAGGGAAGCAACGAATTGTACCCCTGCGACCTTAAAAGCATGTCGTAAGAGGCGACTGATGTAGCACCTGGCGCAGCTACCCTAGAAAATAAAAAGCATCGCAGAAATCGGATTTCTGGCCTTGTAGGCGCATAACTGACACAACGTAAATCGCTCTTAAGCTCAGATGACATACAAATCACACAGAGTGGTTAACAAATGGTTGATATAGAGCGTTCGAAGAAGAAGAAGAAGTTATAGAAATCACGATTCTGTTTTGTCATTGAAATGTCAGGGTTATATGAGAGATAGAGAGATTAAGAAAGCTACAAAGATCATTGAGGAAATCAATTTTCTTAATGTGCGTTCAACATCAAGTCTTCATACATAAATGTATATCAAGTTTTATAGAGACCCAATCTTTGAAATATGTCGTCTGGCAGTCAACAGCAACATTGATGTCTTTCTAACATTTATCTTCCATAGCACTATCTCCACAACGCCCACTTCTCTCTTGCTCTTGTTATGTCTACTGGTGCGCTCGTTCTATCCTGTCCACACAGATCGTTGCGGTATTTGTTGGTGTGTTATGTATTTTGTTTAATCTTTTTCCCGATCCAGTAGCAGTTGAGCTTTCAGCTCTTCGGTTCGGCGCCATGGATATCGTAACCCTTCGGTTCTGTGCCACGAACACCGTAAATCTGGGAAACCTGTGGATTTTCTGCCAGCCTGCGGAATTGAACCCGCACTCACAGAGGGCTAGTCACCCGTAGTCCAACGCGCTACAAACACGTTGGGCAGGCGGACGGTATGTTATGTATAAGAGCGTCTGACCGAAGGGATAAGAGCGCGGCTCACATGCTGGAGACCCGTGTTCAATTCACGGTAAAGCCAAAGATTTTTTCTGTCGGAGTCTTAAAAGAAAAGTCCTAACCTGAACAGTTTAGCAGCGACTGCACTAGCCATGCGACAATTAAATACCTCATGATCTAGTTGCTCCCTCTGTCCTACACCGCCCTAAACAGCGGTACTACGGGCAGTAACAACAGTTATGTAGGGGGTTTAAACCTGTTTAAGCCGAGACACGCTCTTTTCAACCTAACGACGATCCTTTTATTGGTTATATCAGAACGTGAAGATCAACAAACATGAAAAATAAGAATTAGCTCCATTCGGAGAATCAAATAGTTATATACCAGTCGTGGTGAAAATCACAGTGTGTATTTATACAGTAGTGTTACATAACACATTGATCTAAGTTTGTAACAGCAAATATTGGTGGGTTGAAATATTTCATGAAAATTATAAGAATCTAGTAGCAAACATCGAGCGCTTGTCAGGTAACAGGGGAAAGCTATCATCATTATGTGTATTGGTACCATCAACGTATCTTCGTCTCCGCCCGTTAACAACAACACCTTCCTGACATCCCTGTCTTAAACGCATTTATCTTCGACCTAGATAGCTGGTGGACCAAGCCGAGAGTTCCAGAAGGTCAGAGGTCGTAGACAGCACGACAAGGCAAAAAAGAGCCCGGTCGTTTGGCATCTTTGGTCAGTCAAGAGAATTATTTCTGACAAATATGGTTGATTTCCTGAAGTCTTGGGTTAAGTAATTTGTCTACATGAACTAACTTGGATATAGAACAAGACAGTCTACAGCGACATTACTACAAGAACAAATATATATATAATAATATGACTTTATACACAAATATATATAACAAACAAAACAGTTTACATCGACATTACTACAATAACAATATATATATATATAAGACTAAACAATCTAAAGTGGCATTGCTACAAGAACTGTGTCCACAATAGAACAAGACAGTGTACAGCAACTTACTACAAGAACTGTATTGTATATAGAACAAGACAGACTACAGCAACTTATATATTATAAAAGGAACTTCCTTCGAAAGTGGTTACCGGGGCCCAAATTTTAGGTGTAAAGAATAGAACCACTGTTACCTGCCACGCATGTCGTAAGAGGCGACTAAGGAGGTTTGGCTGAAATCGGATGTATGTATCCTAAGCGTGTAGAGGTCTATGCGTTGAGGGGCCTACTAAACCAATGTGCAACGTATACACGTTCTTGGCAAAGACCAAACATATCACAAAGTGATTAAAATTGGTCATAAAGGACGAACGCATAGAAGAAGAAGAAGACTACAAGAACTATATTGTATATAGATACACGACAGACTACAACAACATTACTACAAGAACTGTATTGTATATAGAACAAGACTCAGAAACTCACAGTCAAATTACTTACAAGAACTGTATTGTATATAGATACACGACAGACTACAACAACATTACTACAAGAACTGTATTGTATATAGAACAAGACAGACTACAACAACATTACTACAATAACTGTATTGTATATAGAACAAAGAGAAGAAAAGGAAGACCACGGAGAAGATGGATTCAGGATGTAACTGCTGGTTTGAACATGACGGCTGTAGAGGCAAGACATCTGGCCTATGAGAGAGAGAAATTCCGGAGGATTGTTGATGTGGCAGAGTTCTGCTCGGGTCAATCTATTTGATGATGCCTCCCCAGCGTGTTCGTAGCACGTTGGACGACAGGTGACAAGTCCTCTGTGAGTGCGGTTCAATTCTGCGGGCGGACAGAAAAGCCACATGTTCTCCAGATTTACGGTGTTCGTGGCACCGAACCGCAGGCTTACGATATCCATGGCACCGAGCCGAAGAGTTGAAAGCTTAAGTGCTTCTGGATCGATAAAAAAATATTAAAAACTAATAAGGATTTAGAACAAGATAGACTACAACAACATTACTACAAGAACTATTCTGTATATCATCATCATTGTCCTTTTTGTCTCTTGAGACAATAAGTTTTGAGTCACGTAGTTTGTTCTGTGCTGAATCACAAAGTTTCTTGTGGCTGTAATGGCCTATTCTGGAGTGGCAATCCTTGCCACAGTTGCTGCAGGTAAAACTGGAGACTGGAGCTGATACATAGGATGTTCTCTCTACACTCTGTGCTCTCTTTTGTCTCCCTATGTGATGGTGTTTTTCTTCTTTTTTTTTGAGCCGTCTCTCACTGCTGCTCGCCATGCTTGCCTGTCTTTGCCTGAGACAGCGCATGGGAAAGGTGTTGAGGCGTTGTTCTTGTTTGGCATATGTGGTCCACGTCTCACTACCATACAGCAGAGTGCTCAGAACACAAGCCTTAAATACTTGTGTTTTGTGTGAGTGCCATATTTTCCCAAATCCAGCAGCGCTCAGTCACCCAACACGCCAGTTCGATGTTGATTAATCATTATTTTTTGCATATTTGGCATGTTGTTCTTTTCGGGCTGTACCAGTATCGACATCCATTTCTCCCAATCTGGTTAGCAAGTGGGATTCTCAACCCTAAAACTCCTCTGTTCGGAAAGACTCTCAATATGTTAAGAATGTCATTTCGGACATTACAGCTCATTCTGATAATGTCTAATAATAATAATAATAATTCCTCTCGTACCGTTATACGTTACATAGGGCCTGCAAGTAATTTCTCCATACCGCCCTATCCTGGGCAACTCACTCAATCTCCTCCATGGAACTGAGACCGATATTTCCTGCCTCTCTTTCTTGAACCCTTTGCATCCCACTTCAATGCCCTCTTTGATATTCGCTTGATCATTTCTCCTCAAGGTGTGCCCATTATTATCCTGCAAACAAATTAAACTTATATACTTATCTCTATTTTTAAAAAGGTGACAGTTTATAATTGTATTTTTTTTAAAAACCAGTAAGCTATAGTGGGCGTCTGTAGCTTAAGCGGTAGTGATCTCGATCACAACTCAAACGTACCTGGTTTAAACACCGCTACATGCAGTTTGGAAGCAAATTCTGGTCCCTGGATTTTACGAACGGTAAAAATAGACCCCACCGTTCAGAAATCAATGAGAAACTACTGAAAGTATAAGTGGGGGCCTAGAAAATCGACGGCTCGTTGACTGTGGTTGGTAGCGACGTAATGTCAAGGAGAAGCCACTATTTTCATTCATTTCAAGCTACAATGCTACATAATTTAGCTATCACTGATCAAGTATAGCATGTCCTTTATGGATGGAATCGTGTAAATTGATATGTCTGAATCCAATGTAACAAACAACATTGCTATTTAGAAGATGAATATATTGAACAAAAACTCTAGACATTAACGTTGGAGATGAAATTACTGAGATGTGGTCATCTAATTATTGACGCGACGACGAAGCAATAATTCATTTTGTCAGTCTATAATCAAATAAAGGGACATCACCACATCAAATGTCGGCTGTAATAGATTTCCAACCTTTATATTGCTCTTGTGGTATATTGACACACATTGCTATTTGTTCATTACTTGATGTTTCTTTCCCATAACGTTAACTTTCTCTTGCCGGCTTGCTTTCAATATTTAACTTTCCGTGTAGTTGCAGTTCCTGTAAAAAGTGGGAAATTAGTTTGAGATGCGTGCCTCAGGTTAATCGTCATCTTAGCGCTAGTTAACTCTTTCGCTCTGTAATTATTTGTTTACCTTCGGTCTTATTTATTATACTGGCTTTGCGTCATCTTAAAAAATAGCACTGGCCGGTATATCGGATCACAATGTCGAAGGGGTTAATTTAACTTCAGTTGAAAGAGGAAATCATAACCTCATTGTCTTCATGTAACATGCTCTGTGATGAACATCGCTCTTATCACAGCCCGACTGAAAGACTCACGGTTTCTGGCTAGTTCTCCCGTCTTCTCCACCATCGTCGTGTTTATTATCTCCTTAACGTCCTGTTGCCACCGTCGCATTGTACATGGTGTTTCCCTGCCTCGTTTTCAAGAAACCATGCCATCCATCGTCTCTTTTGTCTAAAAAACTGTGACATTTAATTTTACCAAAATATTGATATATCTGAGACATGATGTTGTTTATGAGTCAATGTTCCCCAATGTTCAAGTTTTGTATGATGTCTATACTTTGCTTTCTTCTTTGTTCAGGATTGTGTAATAGTCATTTTCTAGCACTTTATTTTAAATGGGATTATATGCCGAAATGGTTAAGACGTTTGCCAGACGTTCTGAAGGTTATATTTTTGAATCCTGACCGAGTCACATGTGCAATTTGTTGTCATGATATGTCCGGAAATGTAAGCGACAGAACATCAAACACATTTTGGATGTTAGTAGTGAGGAGTCAACATTTGACTGTTACAGTTCGCTACATTTGACACCAACGTACGGTGTTCAATTCCTTGTATAGATAGTACAACATTGTATAGTCTACCCAGATTAAAATTGGTGCATTTACTTTCCCGGAATTTCAGAATCGTCGCCGAAGCTACTGTTTAATTACTCTGTCGCTGACAATTTTAGTTAGCTTAAATAAACTGAACTCATATGTGGGCGTCTCTAACTCTGAGATGTCTAGTTTAACATTTGTACAGCGTACTCTTTCCCCGCAACCGCAGTGTAAGTTGTTTGTTTATGATTTCTCGGACTCTTTCAAACTCAAGTATGAAAGAAATGACCAGCTTTTATTAGTATCGAGACGTCATCACACCATCCTCATCTTAATCGACAGTATATCACAACCACTCTTTGTCAGCGCCATCACAAATATCCGTTTTTCGGTATCGTTTTCTTTTCACTTGATCAAACCACATTGAATGTCTCCAGAAAGTTCAAAAGTTGCGAATCACAGTCCACCTTGTGATGATTGTCTTCAGCTTCTAGCTAAAAGGAGGCAGACCGGCGGCATTTAAGAGGCCCCATTCGGGCAGTAACAGCTGAAGAAGAAAAAAGTAGAAAGAGAAGAAAATTTCATTAGCCGTGTCTCATGATCTCTGGGAGTCAGTGGAAGTCCCAAAACCGTGTCCTTTACATGGCTATATCCCGTGTTCACTTCCTCCCAGTAATTGCTATTGGGTCTCCTCGTGTCTGCCTGGGGAGACCCACATGAAGCTCGTTGGCTAATGGTTTATGGATTTGCGTATAGGGTAGGAACATGGCATAGTTGGGCGAAATCAAGGTTATGATTCATAAGTAGGTTATATAACGCCAGCATTGAGGGCCGCTTGTTGTGTTGGTAGCGGCGGCACTGTTTTGGGCGGGTTGACGTCAGGATATGGCGACTCGGAATTCTGGTCACATTGCCACAATCAGAAGCCATTCCGCGTTTATGACAAACGTCTATCGATTGAAGAGTTCCACTTTAGATATCTACTGTTTATGGACCACTTTGTACCCGTTCTTGAAGCGCTGTGGTCATTATGTTTAACAACTCACTCTGTGAATTTAGTCGCTTTATCCATTGCTATGTCCTTCCATTACTTCTCCTCACACTAACCATATTTTCTACATAGTAAAAGAGTATAACTTTGTTCAAATAAACAATCATTTCTTCTTCGAACGTTCCATATCGACCACTTGTTAAACCACTCTTTGTTATTTTGTATGTGATCTAAGCCTAAGAGCGATTGTACGTTGTCCCAGTTATGCGCCTACAAGTAGGCCAGGACATCCAATTTCTTCGACGCTTTTATTTACTAGGTAGCTTCATAGGCCCTACCTCAGTCGCCTCCTACGACATGTCTTGTAGGTTGTGTAATAGTTTAATCTGGCTCTAATATCCTCGGTCACTGCACCATTTATGTAGCCGTCAAGGCTTGGCTACTGTAATCCTGTGTTCTATCCTTGGGTCAACGGCAACATGTATGTAATAGTATGATCTGAGTTACTGCTTCTGGTCTGACCTATTATCTTTTATCTTTCGTCACTGCAACATAAACACTACTAACTCGACAACTATCACTCTAACATAGAATATAATCCAATTTAAAACGACCGTCAAAGATATTATACCTCTATGTGAGAATCAATCTGATTCTCAACTTTTATTTATTCATTTGCTTATTTCAATACAAAAATATACATTTCATATATATATAAACATGCAAATCAGTTGATTATTTATGGTTCTGTTTAGCATTTGTCAATTTTCTCCATATCTAAATTTAAAACAACCAATCTTCCTGAAAAATATATATATATATAAAGTATATTACCTCATCATATTAAGACACCTCTATATAAAAATACAACCGTAAATATAATCGTATTAAATATTATGGTCTACTTATCTCTTCTGCCAAAAATATGAACATGAATGTTTCTGTTCAGAAGTCCTTGAGTATGTCCCTTTTTATTTGAAATGTCTCCTTTCGATCGAACGCCTTGAATATTTCTTGTTTATGTCTTTTTTTCTATTTAGTTGCAACTGTCTCTCTATTTAGGTCAAAGTCAACCAGTCAGGGCTGTCTTGTTGATAATACTAAGTTCTGGCGTGGTCACCAACTGTAGACTACCAAGCACTGGTTAGCTTGAATGATACCACCAACTGTAGACTACTAAGCACTGGTTAGCTTGAATGCTGTCACCAACTGTAGACTACCAAGCACTGGTTAGCTTGAATGCTGTCACTATCTGTAGACTACCAAGCACTGGTTAGCTTGAATGATGTCACTATCTGTAGACTACCAGCACTGGTTAGCTTGAATGATGTCACTATCTGTAGACTACCAAGCACTGGTTAGCTTGAATGATGTCCCTATCTGTAGACTACCAAGCACTGGTTAGCTTGCATGATGTCACTATCTGTAGACTACAAAGCACTGGTTAATCTTTCCTCCTATCAATTAACTGTCTGTTACTGTCTCGGGACTACCTACACTGCCTGTTCCTGGTTACCTCTATGTCCCTCCGTCTCTGTGAAGTGTGTGTGCGAAGTCTCTCTCTGTAGACTACCAAGCACTGGTTAATCTTTCCTCCTATCAATTAACTGTCTGTTACTGTCTCGGGACTACCTAACTGCCTGTTCCTGGGTACCTCTCTGCCCTCGGTCTCTGTGAAGTGTTGTGCAAGTCTCCTGACCAACTGTCCCTCTACCAAGTCTGTGCGAAGATGATCTCTATCTACAAAAAGCCTTCTATTTAACCACTGGCAATTTTCTTTGTATCCAAATCAGTCATTGTCCTAGAATATAATTCTCGCGGTCAAAGCTGGTTGGGAAAATCCCAGCTAATTTGATATTTGTGACCTCTGGAATTTCTAGAAACCAAGAATACAATTAACTGCGTTGACTGCAGGAGAAAATAAAGGCAGGGCATAAGTTCAAACCTGGTGTCATATTCCCTGCTACATACCTACATTACCCAAAGAAAAACATTTAGCAATTAATCATATATTGGTAAATTTTTCAATGCTCCCTAATGGAGTTCGCAACTAAACATCTTCTCTCAGATGTCGCATGGGTAAGTCCTATTCAAACTTCTAACAAATCTCCACAATCTAAATATTCCTATTTCAAAATTTCAACACAATCAACTAACATTATTTCAACGAAACATCATCAATGAACATGTACAAAGTTCAACATGATTCAACATTCAACAAGAACCAACTATCAGAAAGCTCCATAAGAAAAATAACTATCATATAAAGACATGATTTATGAAGGCTTTCGTGTTACTTCACTTGCACCTGGAAACCATCTTGGCAGTGTGTACTAGGTCTACACACAAAAATGTAACAAAGTGTTCTTCCACAGTCTTGCCTTACTGTGCCCAAAAATATGTTGCTCCAGCTTCATCTAAACCGTGCTTACTGCCACCGCCCATGTTATAAACAGGTGCCTTGCTGTATCTCCCTTACTCAATCTTTGTAGAAATGAAGTCATCCTGTAATTTTTCAAAGTTCAACATACATCTTAAATCTCAAGCAATATCGGTATAAAGTTCAGCATACAAATACAATAAAAGAAAAAATCAAAAATACAAAAATACAACTGGTAATTCAAATAACCATCAAAAGAACAATTCATGTTTCTAAACAGTTTTAGAATCCCTGTATGCGATTCATGAAACAAAATATCCAAAACCACATAACATCCAAACTAAGTCATTGTAACTCATTAACATTAATGGTAAACAATGTTCTACTAAACTAAATTCTTTACCCTCAGATTTGTCCATCTGAAAAAAAACCTGAAAAGCTATTCTATGTCTCAAAAATGACATTACCATTTTTCTCTGTTTCACATAAAACAAAAAATTAAACTAACATCATCATATCATAATACAAATTTGTCAACATAAAAATTATTCCACATAACTAATCATTTTACAAACCAAAAATGAACATGTTTCATTACTGACAAAAAAAACACCATCAAAACCAAATTGAAATCACAATATTAAACCAAAAGAACAGTTACATTCTAATTAACTGTGTGCTTCATTCTTCACCCAAAAAAATGTGTTTCGATAGTCAAACCAAAACACGGACCTCTCGAGTTTTGCACTATTGTATAGCATCTTTCACACAAAAATGCAAGCAATGGTCCTCCTGTCTTTCAATCTCTCTCTCCTTCTCCATAGTAACACATTTTATCCATCTCCATAGTAACACATTTTAACAGTAACAACTTGTTACTTTCTGATTAACTGGGTTTTTCCATTTCATCCACACACACAAAAATGGGATTTCTATTTTCTAGACCAGTGTCCTCTCCTTGACACTGCCCACTCGTTTTGTGGTGTCTTTCAGACTCTCTCACTCTTAATAGTTTCTCACACTCTATAAATTTCTCTCGTCTCTCATTACTCACCTGGTCAGAGTAAATATTCTTCACTTTAAGCCTCGTCTAACTTACCTGGTTTTATCTTGCAACCTTGGCTAGAATAAATTACCTTAGGTTTACTGTCGATATATTAACTCTGTACTAGGTAACATTTTTCGAATCTATCTTCTAACAGTACTGTAGACCGTTCAAAAGACTTAACAAAAACTCCCTACAAAACCTTCCCTTTGCACTTCCTCCTAGGTTCTCCTCCTTCGGTTCACTAGGACCTCGCTGATCCTCCCTTTCTTCTATATTCTCGATTTCCTGAATCCCTCGTCCATGCTTCCGTCGATCTGTTCGACTTTTACTACGACTTACTTCGGATCCACTCATTTTCCTTACTCCTAAAATAGGAACAGCCTCCGCAGATGAATCTCTATCCTTTACTCTAAGTCGTCTTCTATCCGACATAGTTTCCTCTGAGTCCGGGGATTCCTCTGACTCGTCTCTCCCTTTCGCTGCCCCTCTTTCCTGAATTAGTCTCCTTCGCTGCTCCTCCAACCGTCTACGTCTCTCCGGCATAGACATGTCCTCCTCACTAGAGGAATTTTCCCTCTCTCGTTGTAGTCTCCTCCTCGGTCTAGCAACTTCCCTTCCTCTCTTCTTGGTGGTGCATCTCGTATTCCTATATGGACCATCCGTAATGTTGGTTAATCTTTCCTCCTGGTTCGAGTCTTCTGGGATAAGTCGCTCGTCCTCCAACATAGGTGCGCCTAGTTCAGTGGTCCCTTTTGATTCATGGGGTTCTGATTCCTCTTCCCTCTCCATTGGCAATTCTACTGCTGCTTCATCTGTCTCCCGCATCTCAGCTCTCGGCGTGAAAAATTCTTCCTCTCTTAAACTTGGTGATCGTATCTCCACGTCAGGTGTCATCACCAGCGTGGCTCTCCTCTGTGGTCTAGTATCTTCTTTCTCCCCCTGATTCAGTTCCTTCCATTCAGAGTCATCCCTCCTTAAATGTTGCACATGCGTTTTTATGACTCGACCCGCCATCTGATGCTTTATTTCATATGTCACTGGTCCAGTTCTTCGGAAAACCTTGAAGCCCTCTAGCCATTTATTATCTAATTTGGACTTTCTGAGGTGGTTCTTGTAATAAACCCTCTCACCCGATCTGAATTCTTGTAATTCGGCGTTCTTATCCGCATATTTGTTCCTCCTATCCGTAGCCTTCCGCACATTTCGCACCACTTCTCCATGCGCTTTATGCATTTCTTGTAGTATTATCTCATGAGGATCCTCTCCCAAATATTTCCTCCTAGGCTTCAGTAAATTATCCATGGGAAGCAATGGTTCTCTCCCGTATAACAAATAAAAGGGAGAGAACCCGGTAGAGTCATTTGAATTTATTCTAATAGCTGCCACTGCCTGATTTAAATGTACATCCCAATTATCAGCATTCCCTTCTACCATTTTAGCTATGATATCATTCAATGTCCTATGCTGTCTTTCATTAATACCATTGGCCTGAGGATGGTAGTACGAGGTAGTCACATGTTGTATGTTCAATTCCCTTAGTGTTTGTTTAAACTTCAGGCTCGTAAACTCTCCTCCGTTATCAGTTAGGATAATCTGAGGACAACTGTACCGAGGAATAAACTCTGTCAACAACAGATCTAACACAGTATCACTAGTTTTGTCGGCTGTTGGGAAACACTCGGGCCATCTACTATAGCTGTCAGTAAATTGAAGAATATATTTATTTCCTGACCTGGTTCTTGGGTAAGGTCCTGCTATGTCTATGCTCACTTTCTGCATGGCAAAATTCTGCTGATCCATCTCTTGTAACGGGATTCTTGTCTGCTTCATATTCCGGAGTCGACATATCTCACATTTAGCCACATAGTTATGTACATCCTTATACAGACTGGACCAAAAATATTTTCTCTTAATAGCATCCACACATTTATCTCTTCCCATATGCCCATTTTGATCATGATACTGTTTTAAAACTGCACCAACTATTTCCTTTGGAATGCATATTCTCAGAGCAGGATCTCCATCTTTATTTGAAATATAACACAACACATCATCCTCGTCCAACAAAAAATCTTCCAGATCCTTCCTCCATTCCCGTTTCAATGCATCCCGTTTTCTTGCCAACTCTGGCTCCTTTTCTTGTTTAGACTTTAAGTCTATCCTATTTATCTGTTCATCGTCCTGCGTTGTCTCACCTTCTCCTAAGCTCTCACCTTCGTCTATCTCACAGTGAGTTTGTCGGTTAGTATTGATTACATCAACCTGCCAATGATGATCATCTATCTCGGGCTCAGTATTCTCACTTTCATCATGGTCTGACCTGACCTCTTCCTTATGTGATATTCTTGATAACAAATCGGCGCAAGTGTTTTCTGTCCCTGGAACATACTCAATGTGAGCATTGTACCCTTGTAAATTAAAAGCCCACGTCTGTATTTTTCTATTTTGCATAGGCGCCTCCAACATCGGCTTCAGAGGTTTATGATCCGTGCGTATTGTAAACTTGGCATTATGCAAATAAAGTTCAGTTTCTGCAAAGCATAATGAATAGCATATGCCTCCTTTTCCACAGTAGACCAATTTCTCTGCGATTTGCTAAGTTTGTCGATAGAAAATATATAGGTCTCTCATTTCGACACCTGGCAATATTTCCGCTTCTCCTCCATTAAAGGTTGTACAAACAAGCACCCACAGCGTGGTCTGAAGCATCTGTATATAGAATCAGCTCGCGCTCAATATCTGGGTGAGACAACAAAGGTATAACTGTAAGGCTTTCCTTTAGACAATCATATGCCTCCTGGCATCCTTCTGTCCATCTAAATCTAGCAAATTTTCTAGTCAGCGCAATCAAAGGTTCAGCAATCTGGGAAAAATTTGGAACAAAACGTCTGTAATAGCCGCACATTCCCAGAAAGCCTCTCACTCCTCTGACTGTCGTTGGTACTGGTAACTCTCTTATCTTCCTAACATTATCTCCATCAGGCTGAATTCCTTGTTGATTTATCACGTATCCCAGATAAGTCGTTTCTCTTTAAGAATCGACATTTTTCCAGTTTCAGTTTAACGGAATGTTCACGAAGTCTTTGAAATACTTGCTCTATATGTCCCAAATGTTCTTCCAACGAACCTGCAGAATGTATCAGTATATCATCAATATAGGCCACAGCAAACTTATGCAGGCCCTTGAGTACCTCATCCATAAGACTCATGTAAGTGGCAGTGCGATTTTAATCCAAATGGCATAACATTCCAGGCGAAGCTGCCCACATGAGTACAGAAAGTACTTTTCCTTTTGGCATCCGCAGACATGGGTATACACCAAAATCCAGCTCTAGCATCTAGAGTAGTAAAATATCTTGATCCGTTTAATGTCCCCAGGATATCTTCAATAACCGGCAATGGGTACGAGATACTTTTAGTTATCTTATTCAAGGCACGAAAATCACAGCAAAAACGGTGCGTACCGTCTTTCTTGGTAACTATAACAATCGGTGCCGCCCATTCAGCTCTTGATCTCTCGATAACCCCTTCCTCCAACATTTTCTCAATAGCTTGCTCCACTATCTCCCTATTCTTCAGTGGAGTACGATATGGCCTCAATCGAATGGGAGACGCATCACCCGTATCTATCTCCATTTGAACAGTACTGGTGCGTCCTAACTCCAAATCAGTCAAGGCAAAGACATCATGATTCTCTACAACCAATTTCTCCAAGGAAATCCTATGCATAGGATTCATCTCTAATTGTTTCAACAATTCTTTTCTTCTTTCCTCATTCAAGGTCCAGGTTTTCCCTTGGTTATTTATACTTTTTTCTACGCTACAACCACACTGAGGGGTCCTGAGAATTCATATATGCCGTTTTCTTTCTAAATGTTGTCGTCCCTTCTTTCAAGTTTACAACAGGTTTAGCCCTGCCTGGTTGGTTCCTTTCTTGACCTCCAACATTTTTGTTTCTCCAATTTCCATTTGGGTTGCAGGTCCACCTCCATTTTTGGTTTTTCCTATACTCGTTCCTTTGCCAGTCACCTCTTCTCCAACTGACCTCCTCCCCTGAATAGGCATTTGTCGCGAAATAATTTCTTTCTTTCTTGCCATCTCTACACTATATATTTCTTCCCTACTCTTATCTTCTCCGACAGCGACATCCCTATACTTCAGCTTTTCCCTTTCTTTCTAGATCTGATTTTTCTTCTTTGTCTTCTTCCTGCTTCTTCAGTCCCATGTTTTCAAGTTCTAATGTCAAGTATTGGTTATTACGTTTGTCCAGTTCTCGTTGAAGATGTTCAACTCTACCTTCTAAAAGTTTCTCATTCTTGTCTCTTCTAAATTCCTTATTAGTATCTGCTTCATCTGCACGAATCCGGCTTTCTAATAAGTCCTTGTTCACCCTTTCCTGTGTATGAAGTCTGTCAGTCAGATCATCTATTTCTTGTTCGTATTGTTCCATCTTGTCTTCCATAAATCTTCGATGATTCTCATTTCTTATTTGAGCGAATATCTTTCGAGCATAGTTCCGCTCCTCTATCAACTTAGATTGTCTTCTTGGTTGATTAAACCTTCTTTCCCTGCTTTGGCAGTTCCTAGGTCTCCAATTTAAATGGTTCTGATAAGCAGAACATATATCTATCATGTACTTCTTATTGTTTCTTCTGTCGTAATTGAATTTGTCTGCTGTATACTTCCTACTTCTAATAAAGGTACCATCTGGTCCCGTCACGTTGATTGCTCGTTTTCCTTTTATAACTTCCATCATATCAAATTTCACCTCATCTCCCCTTTCTAAACTTCGCCATTGTCTGGTATCTTCTGTAGCTATATCCGTGAAATGTACAAAGATATCTCTATCTATTTCCTTGCTAAAGATGAATCCGTAACCCTTCTTATCATTGAAGTACACTACTCTTCCTCTTATCTGATATAAATTATTCTCATATATTTCTTCTTTCTGTTTCTGCCCTAACGCTTCTTCTATTTCTAATCTACATTTGTTCAACTCACCTGTTGTCTTTGATGAGATGCCAGGGATGCTTGCCATAGCTTCCAGCTTGTTTACCAACACACCCACCGTTTTAGCTAGCTCTGAGATGTCAGGGGACTCAATTTGTGCCATCTTGTATAATTCTATCTCACACCTCAAACAAATCTATATAACTCAAAAAAAAAAAGAAATTTATTAGTTTCAATCTCTCACTCAACTTAATCTGTGGAGAAAGTTTCATGAAATTAAAATTTGTGGTAAACACATAAAACAATGTCAATATTAACCCAACTAAATTTAGTCAATGTAAAACCAAAACAAGACTTCTCTGTGGCCTATCCTATCAACAAGATTTATTACTAAAGTGACCTCCAGGTCAAGTACAACAACGCCCTTATTTCTGTACTTTCGTTCGGCCGTGACTGACCCTGTCTTGACTTAGGTAAACAATACACCTCTCACTTTTAATATTCCGGAATTTATTTTCTGTTTTCTTTCTCTCTATCCTAATTCTCACTGTCTAATCGTATAGTGGCTTTTTTTTTTTCAATCCAGGTGTTCTATCCTGGTCAACGGAAACCATTTAATGTAATCGTAGATGCTTGGCTACTGTTCGAATTCTGGTTCACAGGCGCCATAATGTAATAGTATGAGCTGCTGGACTATCCTATGTCACGGTACCATTTAATGCAACCGTAAATGCTTCTTGGCTCTGATATCCTCGGTCACTGCACCATTTATGTAGCCGTCAAGGCTTGGCTACTGTAATCCTGTGTTCTATCCTTGGGTCAACGGCAACATGTATGTAATAGTATGATCTGAGTTACTGCTTCTGGTCTGACCTATTATCTTTTATCTTTCGTCACTGCAACATAAACACTACTAACTCGACAACTATCACTCTAACATAGAATATAATCCAATTTAAAACGACCGTCAAAGATATTATACATCTATGTGAGAATCAATCTGATTCTCAACTTTTATTTATTCATTTGCTTATTTCAATACAAAAATATACATTTCATATATATATAAACATGCAAATCAGTTGATTATTTATGGTTCTGTTTAGCATTTGTCAATTTTCTCCATATCTAAATTTAAAACAACCAATCTTCCTGAAAAATAGTGACTCGGTCTATTAACCCGACGTTCTGAGTTCGAATCACGCTGCGGACAGTTTGCTTGCAAATTGTTTCCGTTGATTTTAACAAAAGGACGATGGCACCACCCGTTCAGAAAGCAATGGCAAACTACTGAACGTATAAGTGGTGCCTAGAAAATCAACGACTTGTTTACTGTGGTTGATGGCTACGTCCTTTGGGATATGCCACGATTTTCATTTTCATATTACCTCATCATATTAAGACACCTCTATATAAAAATACAACCGTAAATATAATCGTATTAAATATTATGGTCTACTTATCTCTTCTGCCAAAAATATGAACATGAATGTTTCTGTTCAGAAGTCCTTGAGTATGTCCCTTTTATTTGAAATGTCTCCTTTTCGATCGAACCGCCTTGAATATTTCTTGTTTATGTCTTTTTTTCTATTTAGTTGCAACTGTCTCTCTATTTAGGTCAAAGTCAACCCAGTCAGGGCTGTCTTGTTGATAATACTAAGTTCTGGCGTGGTCACCAACTGTAGACTACCAAGCACTGGTTAGCTTGAATGATACCACCAACTGTAGACTACCAAGCACTGGTTAGCTTGAATGCTGTCACCAACTGTAGACTACCAAGCACTGGTTAGCTTGAATGCTGTCACTATCTGTAGACTACCAAGCACTGGTTAGCTTGAATGATGTCACTATCTGTAGACTACCAAGCACTGGTTAGCTTGAATGATGTCACTATCTGTAGACTACCAAGCACTGGTTAGCTTGAATGATGTCCCTATCTGTAGACTACCAAGCACTGGTTAGCTTGCATGATGTCACTATCTGTAGACTACAAAGCACTGGTTAATCTTTCCTCCTATCAATTAACTGTCTGTTACTGTCTCGGGACTACCTACACTGCCTGTTCCTGGTTACCTCTATGTCCCTCCGTCTCTGTGAAGTGTGTGTGCGAAGTCTCTCTCTGTAGACTACCAAGCACTGGTTAATCTTTCCTCCTATCAATTAACTGTCTGTTACTGTCTCGGGACTACCTAACTGCCTGTTCCTGGGTCCTCTCTGCCCTCGGTCTCTGTGAAGTGTGTGTGCGAAGTCTCCTGACCAACTGTCCCTCTACCAAGTCTGTGCGAAGATGATCTCTATCTACAAAAAGCCTTCTATTTAACCACTGGCAATTTTCTTTGTATCCAAATCAGTCATTGTCCTAGAATATAATTCTCGCGGTCAAAGCTGGTTGGGAAAATCCAGCTAATTTGATATTTGTGACCTCTGGAATTTCTAGAAACCAAGAATACAATTAACCTCGCGTTGACTGCAGGAGAAAATAAAGGCAGGGCATAAGTTCAAACCTGGTGTCATATTCCCTGCTACAGTTGCAGTGTTACTATTCTTTGCTCGCCTTGTGGGCCCATACACACGAGCGGAAAAATCTCAATGATATTAAATGAAATATGTTAATATAAACTATGAAAATGCGTATCTTTGGCTAAGCCGTTAAGCCTTTTACTTACGTTCTGAAGGTCGTGGATTCGAATCCGGACCGCGCTGCTCTTTTCACGAGTGCATTTTCCCCCCAAAATCTCATAGTAGTGTTGAGGGAGCTCGTGCTTTGTGCAATACTCTCAGCAGGTGTCGTTCGATTTCTACTGAGAGGGACCGAGCCACATGGGGTAAACATCAGCTACAATGAAGTCAATCATTCGACTTTAAAACTTTCACTACGTAATTTTGTTGATTACTTTCGGATGCATATACAGGGTGTTTGTAAAGTCTCACAACACTTCATATGTAGAACAAATAATACCAATGTTTGTAAAGTCTCACAACACTTCATATGTAGAACACAATAATACTAACGTTTGTAAAGTCTCACAACACTTCATATGTAGAACAAAATAATACTAACGTTTTTAATTACGCAAATGGGTTGTATTTACATCGTTTACAGTAGGTATAACTTAAATAAATAAATATATATATATATGTCATGTGCGACAAAACCCCGGTGTCTTCTCATATACTTGAAAATGTTGCCATAATTACTTATATACTTGTTTGACTGCGGCGAATGTAGTTACTATTATTCGATATTGGGAAGATTTGCCCGGACCATGTACGTTTCTTAAACCAAGCATACAAGTCTGGGAGTCAATGACAGGGTACCCCTGTCACGGCGTATCATTTACTTTGATTTTGCGCTCTCTTAGTAATGTGCACAACATTTTCAGCGCAGTGCATGCCAGAAAAAAAAATCTCACACAATTTAGCCATTGTGTTTTTTCAATCGAATCGATGAAATGGCGTGTAAACAATTGCTTCATATGAATTGTGTGTCATTCATATAGTAAAACTGATAATTCAACGTGCAACTTTAACATATTCTACAGATCTTTTATAATTATCAACAGATCTTCAACAGATATTATATGATTATATGTTAAGTAGAGGCTATTTTTCTATATTGAACGAATTTTTTCTCCAATGACCACTACCATGGTTTTGCAACCTTGAAAATTTCGCTTGGGTACTACCCATCAACATCGTATTTACGTGCAACGGCTTCAATAACTTCTCTTTACATCGTAACTTTGCATTACTAGAAACATTTTTTGTCACTTCCAAGGGCAACTTTACGACTGACAAGCGTCTCTAACCTACAAAACTCTTAGGCTCAGATCACATACAAACCAAACAGATTGGTTAACACGTGGTTGATATGGAGCGTTTGAAGAAGAAGAAACATGGGACCACGCGTCTATGAAGCAAGTGAATTAACCAACCGTTTTTCTATCGAGGCTATTCAGTAATTCACCCAAACCAATAATGATTGATAATGTTAGCACTTCTTTTACAGACTTGAATTTTGATGTAGTTGATATTAGCTAGATGTTCACATCAGACCAACACGACAGTTATTATTGGACTCTTGTAGCACTTCTTAGTCTCGTCGGGAGCAGCTCAAGAACTAACTATCTGAAGCATCGATCAGTCTAAGAAAGCAGTCATCAGTGATGAGTGCCGACCAAATTAGAACATTGTCAAAACAGTTGTCAATGAATTGGACTGGGATTTGGGACGTGGGTGGAACTGGTAAACGAGCAGTGAGTCACGTGATTTGAAAACACTCGTCACCCAAACAAGTGTCTTTTACACTGTTTGATAGAAGGAGAACGTCGCCAGGGGGCGCTGTCCCACAAATGACGTTGAGTGTGTTTGCCCAATGATCATCGATTGACGTTCTGTCTTTCAAAGTGGGAGAGCTCCCAGTTTCTGGCTAATTTGGTCTACGCCAACACAGCTTTAATCAAATAACTCAACATAGCCACTGTATTTAGGGACCGTGTTAGTTGTAGTTTTCTCATGTTTACTCATATTAAACGTATACAATATTAACTTGTTTGTAAAAATATACAGGTGTCTCTGTGGCATGGAGGTTACGTGCTCGCCTCTCGTTCCGAAGGCACTTGCTTCGCTCCCGCATGAAGTAATCAGAATATTTATTTAGAGATATCTGATCTCAATGTAGATGAGGTCGAGTTTCTAGTCATATCGGAGATGGACGATAAAACGTAGGTACCGTGTTCAAGTTGAGCACTTAAAAGAAACCTTGGTAGTTCAAAATCGACAAGAGCAGGCTGGAAAGCAGCTGCCAGGGGGAAATTCATTAGAAAGTTTAAAAATAGAATCCTTACAAAGTATTTTCATATCTTCAAAATTACATATGGCACCCTCACCTGATCTACGGAGTTCGTGCACTACCGATGAGATTTTCCTGTAGAAGAAAGAGATCGCATATATAGAAGAATATGACTAGTGTCAAGGAAAGAGAAAGAAAATTAATAAACAAATACTTCAACAACTAGGAGTGAAAAGAGAACTGAGCAAGGGGATAGAAATTTAACAAATCAGATCATTTTGCTTGTATTAAAAGACACGACACTTACATCAAACGTGTTACGTTTAAGATTCCTCGTAAAGGCTTCATCTATCAGTTATCAAGTATTATACTAATCATTCAATCAATATCATGAGGACTGCTACCTTCTGTCAACTGTATTTAGTAATCATATAGTCAGTCGTGATTGTCTGAAGTAATGGTGATAGCTAGTTTGTCATGATTACTGCACTGATCAATGACTGATGCCAATAGTCAGTGTTCTGTCTGAACTAGCCTGGTATGCTAGTTGTATGATAAGCCGGATAAACACTAGCCATATATCGGCAGTATTTCGAAATATATAGCTAGTTGTGTCAGTCTGCACGTCCCAGTGTCTATAGTAGCGGATGTCTAGATGTGAAGCGAGATTTGTTTTGATTACTGCACTTGGATCAATGCGTGTTTGCCTTGTCAGTCGTGATTGTCTGAAGAAGACTACTATGTCTGATTACTGCAATCATGACTGCAGCCCATGGTTCTATTTTATAAATTGATTGCTTTTCATGATTCTGCTTTGCTTCCATATAGTCACTACAATGTTATTTCTATTCTCACGATCAATGAATGATGCATTATCATCGTAGAACAATAACGAAGTGAAACAGACAATACTGCACTGATCAATGACGATGCCATAATTTGGTATATTGTCTGAAATTAATTAAATAGACAAGTAATCATGAGTCTCGACTGGGCAAGACTGATCCAAACCATCTATTTTGAGCAATGGTGTTATTAGCTAGTATCAAAGAGTTGACTGCAGCATCAATGAGACGAATATGAGCCAAATCGGATTGTCTACAGATGTGATAGCTTTGTCATGATTACTCCTATCAATACTATGCCATAAGTCAGTCTTTGTCAGAAATGAATGATACTGTTTGTTCCATGATTTCTGATCTGACTGATGCCAGGTTAGTCATCGGATTCTTAATGGTGATAGCTAGTTTCAGATTATGCACTGATCAATGATGATGCCAAATCATCGTGATTGCTCTGAGGGAAGTGATAGCTAGTTTTCCAGATTGACTGCCTGACAAGACAGATGCTTAGCAGCTGATTGTGGTAATGGTGATAGCAGTTTGTAGATTCTGCTTAAGCTATGCAATAGCAGTCGTGATTGTCTGAAGTAATGGTGATGCTAGTTTGTCTGATTACTGCATGATCAATGACGATGCCATATAGTCAGTCGTGATTGTCTGAAGTAATGGTGATAGCTAGTTTGTCAGATTACTGCATGATCAATGACTGATGCCATATAGTCAGTCGTGATTGTCTGAAGTAATGGTGATAGCTAGTTTGTCATGATTACTGCACTGATCAATGACTGATGCCATATAGTCAGTCGTGATTGTCTGAAGTAATGGTGATAGCTAGTTTGTCATGATTACTGCACTGATCAATGACTGATGCCATATGATGCTTCTGTACCAACTAGCCTGGTTGCTAGGGTAATCAGAGCCGGATATCACTACGCCGTACTCGGCAGTATTCGACTATATCCCTGTCGTGTGTCAGCGCACGTCCCAGGTCGTTAGAAACCGGATATTAGGATGTAAGACGAGATGTTGTTCTTGATTGGCTAGTATTTGAGGAGGCAATTCCGTGTTTGCCTTTTGTTTCAAGTCGTCGGTTGACAAGAGAAGACTCAGTTTTACACAACCAGGCGGCAACAGTGGGTTCTCACTTTATATTGTTGCTTTTCATGCATGTCTTTTGCTTTGTGCCATACAATGTTATTTCTATTCTCACAATCAATGAATTTGAATTACATCGTAAGGAAACAAAATAACAGAACAACACCAGACAAACACTCACACTTTAACAAACAAAAAATAATTTTGGAGATATATATTTTTTGAAAAAATTAATTAAATCAGAACAAAAGTAATCATGAGTCATCGACTGGGACGATTATCATACACCATCTATTTGAGCACAGTGTTATTGAGTAGTATCAATGAGTTGGACTGCAGCACACACAGAGACGAAATATGAAAGCACGAAGTCGGATAGTTTCACAGAGTACAACTGAAGACTTAACTCCACCTTTCGACATAAGGTCTTTATCAAGCAAAAGACACAATATACTTTTGTTCCATTTTTCCTATCCGAGCCGCAACAGCGCAGTGGTTAGTACACTCGCATCTTAGGCGAGTGATCCAGATTGAATTTCACAGTGGGAGTGGAATTTGTTTCCAAACACAACAGCTCTCAGGTCGACCATAGCCAGGCTCCAGTATAGAGCCTGGAAACAGTGCTACAGCCTGGCTGTGGGTCGACCCAGTTTTAATTGGTTACCAAGAAAGCACTGGGAAGTAAAAGCAGTTGATGTGATTTTTGACCAAAAATCATAGAGACGGACATTTTCATAGAGAAATAACTTTTTATATGAGAATTGTCAGAGTTTATGTTTCTATGTGATATAAATTCAAGAAAGAATTATGTTTATAATTGAGAAATGTTACAGAAGACGCCCGAATGGTTACCGGGGTCCATATTTGAGGTGTGAAGAATAGAACCACTGTTACCTGCCAGGCATGTCGTAAGAGACGACTAAGGAGGTTTGGCTGAAATCGGATGCATGTGTTCTAAACGTGTAGAAGTCTATGCGTTTAGGGGCCTACCAAACCAATGTACAACATATACACGTTCTTGGCCAAGATCAAACATATCACAAAAGTGATTAAAATTGGTCGTAAAGAACGATCATAAAGAAGAAGAAGAAGTTACAGAAGAGTCCTCCGTATATCGTGGACAGAAAAGATAATAAATAGGTCCATTCAGTAAGAACTCAAATTCAAAGAAAACTGGCTGATGCTACAAATAAGAATGAGAAATTTACAGTATTTTGGACATATAAAGAGACATGAAGGGTTGGAGAAGACAATTATGTAAGGAGGCATCCCGACAAAGAGAAGAAGAGAAAGATCACGGAGAAAGTGGATTCAGGATGTAACTGATGATTTGATCTGGCTTATGAGAGAGAGAAATTTAGAAGGACTGTGGGATCAAAGGCGCTTAGGGACAACGCCGCGCCAGGATTAGTGAGCTGGTACTAATTGAGATCCTACCCGACCTCCACATGGTGACCCTGGTAACAGACATTGGTTCCTGTCTGGCTAATTCCTGTCTAGCTAATTCCTGTCTAGCTAATTCATGTCTGGCTAAGCGGGTAGGGATCTAGGGAGAGCTGCTCTGATGTAGGTAGAGATGCTGACGAAGTCACTTTGGATGAGATCCACCCGCAACACAGACGGGCGGAATCCCAGAGTGACTACTAATGCACGTCTCTCCCTCCCGATGGGAATAGCTGAACGGATAAACAAAAAGGGATGAGATTTGCATCCAGAAAGGAGACTTGGGCTCGCGTGGGGCGAAACTCGGGCCCGGAGTGGGAGCCGCCACCTCCCGGCCGAGCTGAGTTGCACGTGGACCCACATAGGGCGAAACTCGGAGCCCTGAGGTGGGGGCCGAGCTGAGTTCCGTAGTCCGGACAGTCTAGAGGCATGGTAAATGTGAGCACGGTGAGAACTGATGGACATGGTGGGCAGGCACCAGGGCAGAGCGAGCACGCATGTGTACGATGCACGGATGGGCCCACCGGTGGGGCAGATGTGCAAGGTGCTGGTGGTGGAGTGACGAAGAGGCGTGGCAAGCGTAGAGGTGAACGGATCACCCAAATGTGCAGAAAAACTGGAAAGCCTGGTAGAGGCTTGAATCCAGTGCACGTTTCCGCTCGCAGGGAACTACTACTGCCTTGTAATTAGACTGACGACAATCAAAAGCTAGCGGAGGAAATCGTACACAAAACTGGACGGTAGGTAAACCAAGTAGTCCAAAAAGACCGATAACCTGGACAGATGACGCTCAACAACCCGGGAGGACAGTTCGTCTAAGGGTCGCTGCCCTAAAAGAAAATAGCAACCTGCTGCCTTGCAGTTCGGCTGGGGACAGTCAAAGGCAGACGGAGAGCGAGCCCAGTAAACGCTGGTTGAAATCTGACACATCGCCGAAGGACAAGCACCAGAGCACCAAAGGGTACTGAAAATTGTAACGTAAAATTACGTTCTTTGCATATTCTGCTTATATATCACAATAAGAATGATAAAAATGGCCAAAAAGAACGATCACAAGAGAGAGAGAGAAGGACTATTATAGTGACATAATTCTGCTCAGGACAAACTATTTGATGATGATGATGATGAAATGAGAACTCTCTTGTAGTAAAATATGTTTCTATCTGTTTATTTATTAGAATGTCATTGAATCCATTTAGTGCTCCATTCTAGTGTGTAGGAAAAATAAACATTCCAAGTTTGGTGTCATCATTTACTTCTATCGATTATTTCAGTCTAATAGCTGGATGACCGTACCCCTTCATGTGACTGTTACCGTCTTGTTTATTAACTGTGATATTTAGACGTTCAAACAGCAGTCTCTGTGTGGCGTAGAGGTTAGTTGTACCACTCTCGTTCTAAAGGTTCTCGGTTTGCTCCCTCGTGGAGCTATCGGGATATTTTTCCAGTGGTCCCTGATCAAAGTGTAGGTGAGATCAAGTACATAGTCTTATTGGGGATGGACGATATAATGTAGGTCCTGTGTTCAATTTGAGCACGTCACAGAACCATTGGCAGTTGAAAATCGAGAAGAGCATGCTTTTCAAAGCCACTGCTCGTTCAAAATGAATTATAAAGATTAAAAAATAAAATTCCAACAAAATACTTTCACCATCTTCAAACTTACATCGGGGACCCTCGTCTGTGCTATGGAGTTCGTGCACTGCCGCTGAGATCTTTCTGTGTAAAAAAGAAATGGAAGGAGATATCTTCTTTGTGTTCGTTCTTTACAACCAATTTTAATCACTTTTTGGCCAAGAACGTGTATACGTTGTACATTGGTTTGGTAGGCCCCTAAACGTATAGACTTCTACACATTTAGGACATGTGCATCCGATTTCAGCCAAACCTCCTTAGTCGCCTCTTACGACATGCATGGCAGGTAACAGTGGTTCTATTCTTTACACCCCAAATTTGGGCCCCGGTAACCACTCGGGCGAGGAAGGAGATATGTTTACTCACCAAAATGCGATGATGATCGTCCAATCAATCAATCAATCAATCATTCAATCAATCAAACAGCAGCAGTCAAGAAAATGGAAATGATTTGAGAATCGTTTTATACAATTATCACGTTTGATAGATTAGCACATTAAATATATATATATATATATATATATATATATATATATATATATATCTTATATATTATGTTGTAGATTTCTACAGACTGAAGATGACACATGAAATACCCCAGGAGAAAATAAATATGGTTGGCTACGCTTAGAAACATCAGTTGATTTAGTCAAAACTCCTTCTCCTCATCCAATGTGCAGACGATGCATATGAATGTAATACTATGACAAGGAAGCTTTCTCGGATGTATCAGCGCATTCAAAGTGAGCCCCTGATAGCTATCTCTGTGATAATACGTCAAACATTTTTGTGAATTTATTTAGTCGTTCGTTACACTGACTTCGCTAGAACGTATCGCCATTATTTCCCCGTTTCTTTGGACTGCCCCAAGGACGGATGTGAAGACTCAGGGGAAATAACTCTGTTTATTGCACAAATGGCGTGCATCTGAGCGCAGACGATCGACTGAACAAGCCGCTTGGCCCAAATGATGCGCAGGCAATGCATATAAATGTGACAGTATGACAGGACTTGGTGTCGTCCCATCCTGATAGCTCACTTTAAAATAGTGGAACATGTAGTGTCTTGGGACGCCCTGAACCGCTCTGGGATACACCAGGGGACTCGCACCCGCGTAACTTGTATTCATCTTAGAACTATTGTGCATGATGTTGGTAGCAGACCAGTGTGTATGTATGTGTCTGTCTGTTTATGGAAATATATATATGCTTGCGTGTGTCTATTTAACGTCGTTTCTGTTTATATGAGTCTGTTAGGAATATGTGTATATATATATATATATATATATATATATATATATATATATATATGTATATATATATATACATATATATATATATATATATATATATATATATATATATATATATATATATATATATATATATACACACACATATATATATACACACACATATATTTGTATGTATATGTTTGCAAGTGTTTTCAATATTTTTTGTTTTGATGTGTTTTTGGAAAAAATATATTTCTGAGTGTCTGTTTAACACAGATGTTTGCATGTGTTTTTTTTTTGGGTATGTTCAGTTTGTATGTATCTAGGAAAATGTTTCTTTTTGTATGTGTATGGGAAAACGTTTTTTTTTTCTATAATGAATGGGACAAGGTTTCTTTTTGTATGTGTATGGGAAAACGTTTTTTTGTTTGTATGTGTGTGGGAAAACTTTTCCTTTTGTATGTGTATAGGAAAAGGTTTCTTTTTGTATGTGTGTGGGAAAACGTTTCTTTTTGTATGTGTATAGGAAAACGTTTTTTTGTTTGTATGTGTGTGGGAAAACGTTTCCTTTTGTATGTGTATGGGAAAACGTTTCTTTTTGTATAAGTATGGGAAAACGTTTCTTTTTGTATATGTATGGGAAAACGTTTCTTTTTTGTATATGTATGGGAAAACGTTTCTTTTTGTATATGTATGGGAAAACGTTTCTTTTTGTATGTGTATGGGAAAACGTTTCTTTTTGTATATGTATGGGAAAACGTTTCTTTTTTGTATATGTATGGGAAAACGTTTCTTTTTGTATATGTATGGGAAAACGTTTCTTTTTTGTATATGTATGGGAAAACGTTTCTTTTTGTATATGTATGGGAAAACGTTTCTTTTTGTATATGTAAGGGAAAACGTTTCTTTTTGTATATGTAATGGAAAACGTTTCTTTTTGTATATGTATGGGAAAACGTTTCTTTTTGTATATTGCCTGGTGACTTGTTTCTGTCTGTGTGTATATAGGGAACAAGTGTTGCTCTTGAAAACACTTCTATTTTTTGTGTTACCAGGTGACAGATTTATATTTGTGTGTGTCTTAAATATTTTTTGATCAACGGTTTCTATGTATTTGTGTATGTTTTTAAAAGCCGTTTTTACTTTTATATGGTTGTTAAATATTGTCGTTTGTATGTGTCTGTGTGTTTAATATATATACGGATCTGTTTGTAACTGGTTAAACGTTTGTGTGTGTATTTCTGTTTGGAAAACATTTCTTGGGGGAGAGGGTGGGTCACTGTTTGTTTGTATCTGTTAAATGTGTGTGTGATTGTCTGTTTGTAAGTACGTTATTATTCTCTTCTTCCCTATGCATCCACCAAGAAATCCCTATGTGTTTTCTGTGTTCTGAACCTGGGACTCTACAAATATTCTTCGGTCTCTTCGCGACTGTCTGTTGGATGAGGACACTAAAATCGATGTTGAATCGATCAAGCGATTTAGGCAATTTGGAGTTACCCGTTGTACAAGTCGAACTGGATGCCTGAGAGGCAGAGTTAGAGGTGTGTTTAATCAACGAACCACGGGAACCATCAGTATGCATACTCTTCGATATCTGTTGAGGAAGACTGAGCACCTATGGGTCTGACCGGAGTGCAATGACGTCAGTTTAGTAACCAATAACAGACTCTACCAAATGTTTCCTGTGCTATGAACCTGTGACTCTACAGAATGAAACATGTTCAAATTGGCCAGTGTTCATACAAAAACTGCCCCAGTCACTTAAACACATGTTACAGACGAGTTTGGAGTCTTGAGAGCTCTAACCTAAATTCAGAAGACACGTTTGAAAAAAAAGAAACAACTGTGTACCAACATCCGAACCTCCCGATGACGACTGGATTGATTGAGGCATCTCACCTCCTTGTGTAAACTGCTGAACATGTGAAACTGCTGAATATGTGAAACTGCTGAATATGTGAAACTGCTGAACATGTGAAACTGCTGAACATGTGAAACTGATCACAGAAGAAGAAAAAATAACCCTGCACTTGTCTTTGTGTATGTACAACTTTACTGTATCTCAACTTTTATTGTGTAAGTGTTACTAGAAAGTACTATACCGCAAATCCATTGACTTCCCATTTTGTTGAACATACTAACAGTTAGCAATATATGAATGTTTACATTATATTATACAAATGTTCTGCAATAGATGGTCTTTTAGAAGTGACAGAACCATCTTATTTATTGATATAGCTTTTTGTGTGTGTGTGTGTATGTAAAGTACCCGTGCTGCTGTTCTATGTTGATATTCTCTGAACAAGAGTACTTGAGAAAAACAGTCCAAGTTTTTATTGTTTAAAACGCAACTAAGTACTGTTTTTAATGTCTCAGTTGTTGTTGTTTTTTTTTTGGTTGGTATTCTTTTATGTTTGTCTACCTGTCTGTATTTCGTTTTATTTCTATCGTGCTTTTTTTTTTACTGTTATCTATTTCTACTTTTATTTTGTCCTTTGTCTTTCTTTCTGTAATTCTATCTTACTGTGTGACCTATTTTCTCCTTTCTCTACTTTTTATATTCTACTTCTGTCACTTTATTTATCTTTTCGCCTGTTATCTTTCTTTCTTTTTCACCTTTGCTTTTGATTTTTTTTTTAAACGGCGTTCTTTCACTACTTTGTAGTCTTTTACTGGCAGTTGTATATGTTTTTTTTATTTGTTCTCTATTTGTATGTTTTTTGTTATTCTCTAGCAGTCTGCATACTCTACAGCTACAGCTGTTTGCTCCTATGTCTTTTTCTTGTTCTGTCTGTCGTTATGTTTTACTTTAAGTCTACCTTCCTATATGTTTGTGCCTGATTCTACTGCATTCAGATTCCCAGATTTCATCGACCGAGGTCAAATCCATGTCACTTCTCCCTCTCTATCGATTAGTTTGTGCTAAAATTCGTGTCACTCCGCCCCAAAATCATTGCAAATTAAATTGTGCTGTTTTGTGGACGACAACATTGTGTAATGCACAGCTCTGGGGCGGCCATGTGCATGGGCGGAGATCGAGTGTCACCATTTGTCATCGTGCGCCGATCTGACAACGGTTCCCTTAGTCTGCAACCGAAATGTCCCCCATCTCCAGAGGCTAATGTAATTTGTTGTCCGCTCAAACATCGACCAATCGATATTGGACCTTACCTCCGTGTGTTTGGATGAAGGAATTGATTACGTCTCACCAAAAAAGCGGGCTATATGGGTAGGATCACTGTATTGTACATATAGTGTCCCCAGGAGATTGGTTAGATGCTGAAAAGTATATTGTATTTTTGTGATCCGTGTATGGGAAACGGTCCTTAGTAATGGTTCGAGCTGTTTTGATATGGACAAGACAAGATAAGTCTCGCAGACGTGTTGTGGTGATAGGGAAAACGAGAAAAGTCCTGCCGATTTGTTACAGGGAGAGGAAATAAAGGAGAACGGATTAATTTGGATCAATAATATTTGAAATCTGACGTGAGCTGCGGTTAATGTTGTTAGATAAGCCCAACTTACCGTGATATCGGTCGGCTTGTTTGTTTACCATCCATATTTTTTGCTTGTTCAAGTTATGAATGTATTCATTTGAAGCTGTGGTATTGTTGTTCTACACAAAATTCCATATATCTATGTGAACATCCTTACTTCTTATCGACTAGGTTTTAATTGTCGTTTTTCTTTATAGGAAGTTATTACAGTTTTTGATTGATTGATTGATTGATTGATAGGACCATCATCATTGCACTTCGGTGAGTAACCATGTGTGCTCCCATCTCTTTCTTACACAGAAAGATCTCAGCTGCAGTGCATGAACTCCGTAGCACCGATGAGGGTTCCCGATGCAATTTTGAAGATAGTGAATATATTTTTGTAAGAATTTTATTTATAATCTTTTCTAATTTTTGTCTGGGCAGCGACTTTCCAGCCTGCTCTTCTCGATTTTGAAATGCCAAGGGTTCTTTTACGTGCTAAAATTGAACACAGAACCTACATTTTATCATCCATCTCCGGTAGGACTAGGAACTCGATCTCACCTGCACTGAAATCAGGGATATCTGGAAAAATATCCAGATGGTTCCACGGGGGAGCGAACCTAGCACCTCTGACACGAGAGACTAGCACCTAACCTCTACGCCACAGAGGACCACTTCTATTACAGTTCTGCTGTATGGTTCAGAAACGTGGAGAACGACTAAGACAATAACAAACAAACTGCAAACAATCATCAACTGGTATCTGCGCATAATAGAGACATTGAGATGATATGATAGTGTCACAAATTAGGAGCTTGTGGAGAGAACCAGACAAATCACATGGAATCATATGAAGAAAAGACACTGGCGTCGAATAGAGCACACCTTGAACAAATCAGAGGGTAGCACGGAGGGCAATATTTGATTAACATATCGACTTCTCATCTCGTCACGTTTATATCGACTTATTATATCTTAACATTTGATTAATACCTCGACTTCTCATCTGGTCACGTTTATATCGACTTATTATATCTTAACATTTGATTAATACCTCGACTTCTCATCTGGTCACGTTTATATCGACTTATTATATCGTAACATTTGATTAATACCTCGACTTCTCATCTGGTCACGTTTATATCGACTTATTAAATCTTAACATTTGATTAATACCTCGACTTCTCATCTGGTCACGTTTATATCGACTTATTATATCTTAACATTTGATTAATACCTCGACTTCTCATCTGGTCACGTTTATACCGACTTATTATATCGTAACATTTGATTAATACCTCGACTTCTCATCTCGTCACAATTGGTTAACATCTCGACTTCTCGTCTCAACTTTTCATCTCGTCACATCTGGTTAATATCTCGACTTCTCGTCTCAACTTTTCATCTCGTCACATCTGGTTAATATCTCGACTTCTCGTCTCAACTTTTCATCTCGTCACATCTGGTTAATATCTCGACTTCACATCTCGTAACATGTGGTAATATCTCGACATCTCATCTCGTAACATTTGATTAGCACCTCGACTTCTCATCTCTTCACATTTGGTTAATATCTCGACATTTCATCTCGTCACATTTGACTACCACCTCGACTTCTCGTCCCAACTTCTCATCTTGTCACATGTGGTTAATATCTAGACTTCTCAAATCGTCAGATTTGTTAAAACCTCGACTTCTCGTTTCGTCACATTTGATTAATATCTCAACTTTTCATCTCGTCACATTTGATTAATATCTCAACTTCTCATCTCGTCACATTTGATTAATATCTCAACTTCTCATCTCGTCACATTTGATTACTATCTCAACTTCTCATCTCAACTTCTCATCTCGTCACATTTGATTAATATCTCAACTTCTCATTTCAACTTCTTGTCTCGTCACATTTGATTAATATCTAGACTTCTCGTCTCGTCACATTTGATTAATATCTCAACTTCTCATTTCAACTTCTCGTCTCGTCACATTTGATTAATATCTAGACTTCTCGTCTCGTCACATTTGATTAATATCTAGACTTCTCGTCTCGTCACATTTGATTAATATCTCAACTTCTCATTTCAACTTCTCGTCTCGTCACATTTGATTAATATCTAGACTTCTCGTCTCGTCACATTTGATTAATATCTCAACTTCTCATTTCAACTTCTCGTCTCGTCACATTTGATTAATATCTCAACTTCTCATGTCGTCACATTTGTTAATACAGCGACCTCTCATCCATTGTACCAAATTTCAAAGTGTTTCTATATATCTCCCTCATGTTAATGTTGTATCCACATTGTATAAAACACATATATATCTAACAACAAGTTTTCCCTTGTAAATGTGTCTTTTCTGTTTCTTATTTAATCCATTATTTCCTCTCTGTACTTTCTGTAATATTTACATCCTCACCTTTTCCCATTCCTTGTTAAAACTCACACCCTCCCTCCATATTTCTATCAATTTCCAATTTCCGAAAGTCCTCTCCTCAATTCAATGTCCTTTCTACTTCTCCCATTATATTTTTTTTTATATTTGTCACAAATATCCCAAACATCCAGTCCTATTTCTCAGCCACAAGACCGCAAATCTGGACTGGAGCCGAGATTGAAAAATTGCGGCCAATTTCTAATTTGATTTTCCTCTTGACTAGCAATCGGGGAATGTTGAATTCGGGAAAGCAACAGTCGACATCGATGTAGCAATGCGACAGTTATTTGGATTTACTACCAGGAAGACTCAATCAGTTCTGGAAACGACAACCGACCGTCTCCCAGAAGAATTCGGTGTTAGACGTGATTCATTACATCACTTCACGGTATAGATTTACTCGATTTAGTCTCGTCCAGTTGACATCTTGGCTAGACTCATAGTTCTCATAGTACGACTTTGGTTCACTATTGTAAATTGTGCTTGAAATGTCACCACAAGTCGATACATTGTGCATCGATACAAGAGCGGACTTATCGACCAAAATTACTTGTTCTATTCTTAGTTTAGTCCTTTCAAATATTTTCCTGAAATAACTCTATTTCAAAATGAAAATTATGTATTAGAGTGATTTCGTTAATTATGTCTTTTTCTTCTGCATTCGTTCTCTACGAATTCAGGCGCAGCCATGGCACCTGGTTTGGCGTTTCTGACTGAGTTTTGCGGGAAAGCCTGCTTACTGCTTTACGGGTTTCATCGTCATGAAACCGGGCTTTTCCGACTTCAGAGGTGCTTGAAGTTTAGATCCTCAAGTGTGATCTGACATGTAATTATTCAATATCTAGGATGTATAAATATAAACCCTTGGAAACATATGGTTGTGAGACATGGACCATTGACAAAGCGGCGGAGAAGATCAGTAATGCTTTTGAATGCAAATGATACAGAAGAGTACTTAGAATATCATGGACAGAGGAAAGAACAAATGCTTCTGTTCTACAACAGCTTGATGTGAAAGAGAGTTGGCTATTAAAGAACATAACATCAAGGAAAATTAAATATTTCGGAAACATCAAATGACATGGTTGCCTAGAGAAAATAATTTTAGAGGGAGTGGTGCCTGGAAGACGAATTAGAGGAAGACCTAGAAGACGATGTATGCAAGATGTTATTGACGATCAGAGAATGATTGCTGCTGACGCCGGTCAACTTGCCCAGAACATAGTTTTTTCAGGACTGCTGTCATGGGAGCCACGTTCGGAAGGGACACGCTACTTAATTATGATGAAGATAAGTATACAAATGGGACAATAGAAATCTGAACAGAGTCGACATCTATTAACTCGAAGCGCCCCCTTAAGTTCCTTGTCTCAGTCACTGGCTGAAACTCGGATTCACTGGCTGAAACTTGGAAAGTCTGGGAACCCATTTTCAGTTGAATGAGAGGTTGACTGTGCGTGAAATTGAACGCAATTCTCTGATGCCTAAACCAGCTCGTTGTCACTGAGCTACCTACCTACATGTTTAGTAAAGATAACGTAGTGGGCGCAGAGACTGCTCTTGCTTGGCTCAGTAAGACGATATCAGGACACATGCTAGTCAAGACTTTGCTTCCCTTCCTTGGTGTTCCTCTTAGATACAGATTCGTCTGGCTATCGAAACAAGGGTCAACATAATCCCCGTTGTAATGGAACCTGCTGGAAATCTGGAAGCATATCTCCTTGAAGTAAATCAACCATTTCATCATCATCCCTCTCAGGTTGCAAGAGAATCACGGTAAATTCCCCCGTGGAAGGAAGACTGCATTGTTTATTATAAGTCAAGCTAAACTCTAGGATGTGAATAAAAACCATGGAGCACACCCCATTAGGAAGACTTATCAAAAGAATTACCAAGCTCGACTCTATTTTGAAAAAAATTTCACTGCCTGGAACATGAAAAATAAGCAGCAATCTTGTACCTCCGTATGTATTATTAGATCAAGAACAAGATCAATGATGTAATAGTCTGCTGAAGTGCTAATTACTACTACCACTACTTTTGCTGCTGCTGCTACTTCTACTACTACTACTACTATTACTACCGTTGCTGCTGCTGTTGCTGCTACTACTACTACTATCACTACCGTTGCTGCTGTTGCTACTACTACTACTACTATCACTACCGTTGCTGCTGTTGCTACTACTACTACTACTACTATCACTACCGTTGCTACTACTACTACTACTACTATCACTACCGTTGCTGCTTCTACTACTATTACTACCGTTGCTGTTACTACTACTACTACTACTTTTACTACCGTTGCTGCTGTTGCTACTACTACTACTATCACTACCGTTGCTGCTGCGCTCACTACTACTACTACTACTACTATCACTACCGTTGCTGCTGCTGCTACTACTACTATCACTACCGTTGCTGCTGCTACTACTACTACTACTACTATTACTACCGTTGCTGCTGCTACTACTACCTATCACTACCGTTGCTGCTACTACATTAGTGCTACTACATCTACTACTACTATCACTACCGTTGCTGCTGCTACTGCTACTACCGTTGCTGCTACTATTACTACTACTATCACTACCGTTGCTGTTACTACTACTACTACTACTACTACTACTACTACTACTACTACTACTATTCAATTCTACTCAATGATTTATCCGATTAGTTGTGTACAGTTGTTTATTAAACATGCCAAAATTGCAATAGAATTGTCCAACATTGAAATAGATGTCAGTGGAATAATGAGAAAAAGAGTGGTTCACTTTACATTTAAATGCTGTAATATATTACTATCTAATCTCTAAGCTGAAATTACTAAATATATATTTATATGGAACTGCAGTAAAACTATTTGATTGGCAAAACACGTAATTACAAAGTACTGTAGTTTTACAAATTACAAAAACAATGACAAAATACAGCAACGTTTCGACCAACAAGGCCTTTATCAAGCAAACGAACAAACAAATTAAAATGAAACACAAATGGACGACCAAATACAAACGTATCTAAGGAAAATCTGGAATAAAACGAATATATATTATATATTACTATCTAGTCTTTAACTTTTCCTCTGTAAAGACAGTCCAGTCTCTTCAAACTTTACATCGTTGGGACACGACATGGGGTTACCTTTGCGTTACATTAGATTAGAGCAGTGATGTCCAACGCCGCTGGCGCCATGGCGCCCGTATTATACATGACTGGCGCCATATTTAATACATCCTTGGCGCCCTATTTTAATACGGCCCATGGCGTTCTATTTTAATAGGTCGGCTTCAGCAATAATGAGACTTTCATTTGAAAAAAGTATTTCTGTATATGTTTCAGTTCTTTTTGATAATTACAATATTTTTGTTCTAATTGTAAGTTTAGTCAGTATTCAATTGTCATGTTATTATTTTTATTACTATTACTTTATTATTATTATTAGTAATATTATTGTTGGTATTATTATCGCAACCACTACTGGGCGACCACGACTCCATAAACATCAGTCAGATGCGCCCCAATATATACAAACGTTGGACAGCCCTGGCTTAGAGTCTTGTCCCTAACAATGTGATTTAAAAACACCATCAAAATCAGAATGTGCAACAGCAGACAATCTATTTAGAACAAATGCCCGTAGAGAAGAAATGAAGTGCCATATGAAAGAGTAAAGAAAAGCATTATGATTGAGGTCCTTTGGTTAGTATACCAAAAAAGTACATTGTAAACATCATTTTTATGAGTTTAGTGTATTTAGGTGTCTTTACGATACATTACTTTCCTATACGAGTCGCAGGCGAGGGATTTCTTCATCTGCGAGTGTGTCATAACGACGCCATGTTAATCCAGTTACCCAGCCTGAACGGCCATCGATGGGAGCCGGTCCAATATTTGTGTCTTCTATAACTGTCAAATTCGCCCACCCCAGGTTTATCTTCTCCAATGTTGTTTTGTCACCGCTGCTAATTACATAGCTGTTGAGGTTATGTAGTCAACTGGAAATACAGGATAGAATTTCACGTCTACGTGTAGGGGTGGAGGTGGATTGGAGGAATGAGTCACTTGGAAGGAGGATGTAAAATAGAAATATTACAAGTTGTACAGGGAGATTTCCGTTTTTGTCACGCGGGAGGGATTCGAGAGAATAATAGATATGAGGAAGCACAAAACGATTGTTGTATAGGAAACTGGTTTATTCAAGGGAGGTAATGAGAGAGGGGTTTTATTTTGGTCTAGTGCTTTGGTTGAAATGGTAGATAGAACTGTATTTGACAGTAATGTCTATTTGTGACTCTCTATGGTTGCCCTTGTCAAACTGTGGTGGGGTATGAGGAGATTATCAACCACACACATCTCATTCATTTTTTTCTTATTGAAAGCCAGGGTGTTTCATATCTTGCCACGATTCATACTTTTTTTTCTCCCATGTTTAAAAAAATATTTTTATGTTATGTTGGTTTTGCTTTGATTTAAATGTTTTGTTACTAACACCAATACGTTTGTTGTCATCTTGCCGTGAGATGTTCTTTCGTTTAGAAATTTGTTTCGTTTAGTGAGAGTTTTTGAATTATTCTTATTTACTGTTCTTTTGTTTTGAGGCGAAATATGATAAAACGTAGTAAGGTAACTCTATCAAACACACACAAACAACGTGCTAACGTTTCGACCAAAAGGCCACTATCAAGCATACGATACAAGTCAACGAGATGCAAAACTACGGTTCTATATGCAACACAGCACGATGACATAATTAGTGTTTAGATTCCTGTTTTTGTCATCAGGTGTGTTTATTGGTTACCGTCTTACGAGTCTCCCCAAGTCTGATCAAATTCTTTAGAGTGTACCTTGTCTCAAACCAGAATCTCATCTCCTGGTTCTAGCAGCTTTCTTTGCTTCAATTTACGATGTGTCAGGGCTATTTTATTTTGCCTTAATATTTTAATGCCCATTGATGTTCCCATTAACTTCCCGATTTTCTATTTTTTCTCTTCCTTTCGATCGCTTGAAATATTGACTATATATTCAATGTTGTTTCTTGTATAAGCTTAAATCTTCAGGTGGCCCACTTACACCAGCGTCCAATACAAACTGTATGGCGTGGCTGATAATCTGAGGCAGACGGCGGCCTTTATTAGAGAATCCGAAATTCCAATCTAGTGAGAACGCAGAAGAAGAAGAAGTATAAGCTTAAATGCGCTTTGTAGCTCACACAGAGATATATGCAGGCCCATGCTCTATAAAATCTAAGTTTTGTCTTTACAACAATTCCTTTCTATATAAATGTAGTCAATTAGATGGTGAATTGCTACACTGTGACAGAGATATATGCAGGTCCATGCTCTATAAAATCTAAGTTTTGTCTTTACAACAATTCCTTTCTATATAAATGTAGTCAATTAGAGTGGCGTCTGTGGCCTAGGGGTTAGTGACTCGGTCTATTAACCCCGACGTTCTGAGTTCGAATCACGCTGCGGACAGTTTGCTTGCAAATTGTTTCCGTTGATTTTAACAAAGGACGATGGCGCCACCCGTTCAGAAAGCAATGGCAAACTACTGAACGTATAAGTGGTGCCTAGAAAATCAACGACTTGTTTACTGTGGTTGATGGCTACGTCCTTTGGGATATGCCACGATTTTCATTTTTTTAGTCAATTAGATTGACAGAGATATATGCGGGCCCATGCTCTATAAAATCTAAGTTTTGTCTTTACAACAATTCCTTTCTATATAAATGTAGTCAATTAGATGGTGGATTGCTACACTGTGACAGAGATATATGCGGGTCCATGCTCTATAAAATCTAAGTTTTGTCTTTACAACAATTCCTTTCTATATAAATGTAGTCAATTAGATGGTGAATTGCTACACTGTGACAGAGATATATGCGGGTCCATGCTCTTTAAAATCTAAGTTTTGTCTTTACAACAATTCCTTTCTATATAAATGTAGTCAATTAGATGGTGAATTGCTACACTGTGACAGAGATATATGCAGGCCCATGCTCTATAAAATCTAAGTTTTGTCTTTACAACAATTCCTTTCTATATAAATGTAGTCAATAATTAGATGGTGAATTGCTAGACTGTGACAGAGATATATGCGGGTCCATGCTCTATAAAATCTAAGTTTTGTCTTTACAACAATTCTTTTCTATATAAATGTAGTCAATTAGATGGTGAATTGCTAGACTGTGACTAAAGTTCTTCTGTCCTCTAATCATGTTTTGCCTCACAGCGTCTGGATAAGAAATTGATAAAAATGGCTTTTGTGTGCGCTTCGTAAACAGTGTTTTCTACCTCTTGTGTGAACAGCCTTTTGCTTTATTAAGTTTGTGACTCAAGTTTGAGGGGTGAAAGTTCAATCGTACGTCACTTCCGTCACACACTCAAATCAAGTAGGAAATCCACTTTAAGTAAGCTCCCGGGTGTTTATATATATACATTTTTTTAAAATCCTCTTCGATGACGGTTGTATATGTATTATTGTATGTATATTGAGCGGAATTTGATGTCTGTTGAACTCTCTATTATCCCTGTTTTAGTTTGACTCTTCATTTCTGATCTCTCAAGTGTCTTTCTTCTTTACGTTCGTTCTTTACAACCAATTTTAATCACTCTTTGTGATATGTTTGATATTTGCCAAGAAGGTGTATACGTTGCACATTGGTTTGGTAGGCCCCTAAATGCATAGACTTCTACACGTTTAGGACATGTGCATCTGATTTCATCCAAACCCCCTTAGTCGCCTCTTACGACATGCGTGGCAGGTAACAGTGGTTCTATTCTTTACATCCCAAATTTGGGCCCGGTAACCACACAGGCGGTAAACTAATTTTCTGTTAGAAAATTGTTGAAGCAAACTGCTGAACAATCATCCTCATTAACCTAACACTTTTTGATAATTAATATTATGGTGTGTATAAGTATCTTTAGATAACCGAACAGAACAATATTACTTGTGGATCATCTTAACCAATCATGAACTATACTGGCCAGCAATGGCGGAATGCAGGAGGGCCATTCAGAACCAGGACTGTTTGATTCTGGACACGACTTTGCTAGCGCATTTCCACCATGTTTGGTCAGGTATTTTCCGGTTTCGTTTGTCGAGCTACAGAGTTAGTGCTTGAGCAACGCTGTGAGCTATGAATGTTACATGGAATGCTTTTGCTGTGTCAGCCGTGCTTTTGTTGTTGGTATTCAGGAAATGGCGGACATCGGTTATGACGAACTGACTCAATCTGCCATATGCAGTGATACTGCGTGTGCAGAAAGCAGGATTTTGTCGTGATTGATGTTCCTTTCTCTCTCTCTCTCTCTCTTGCGTTCCCGGCCTAGCCTGATGGACCAACTTCTATCATGAATTTTACTGTTGTTTTTAGGGATTCCGTTCCTCCGTACAGCTTTTCGCGAAGCTCTGTGTGTTGTGGCCAGTACTCTTTTCGTATACCTGCTAAACGTTGACAGTCTTGCAAGACGTGTTCTGCCGTCATGTCTGCCATATTGCATGGGCACAGGCTAGTTGTGCCAATTTTAAATTTATGGAAATGGCTCTGAGCTGTTGTGGTACGGGCGAAATATGGCAACTTGTTCACTGCGAGAGAGACCATAGTATCAGTCACTGTCTGTGTACTGCGGATGGTCTTTTGCCCATTTACTTCGATAGTGCGAACCGATGGTTGTTTTAATTTCCTCATAGCTGATCTCGAGATCAGTCTGGGGTAGTCGCCCGCCCTCTTTGGCTAGCTTGTCGGCCGCTTCGTTTCCCTTAATGTTGCAGTGTGACGGTATCCACTGGATGACAGTGCGTTTGAGTGAACTCGTTAGTTCAGCGAGGGACATTTTGAGCTCATTCATCTCAGTTTTGCCGACGCATTTGAGTGCCGTGATGACCGATAGAGCATCGGTGAATATCACGACCTTGTTGCGTGTAGTGTTTCTTCTCTCCAAGATCATTTCGGCCGCCTTTTTGATTGCCTCTGCCTCTGCTCGGTAGTTATTCGAGTATTTGCCAGTTGCAATCGCTTTCTTGACCGTGACTTTCTTTGAGATTTTCAGCACTATTCCTCCTCCGCCATCGCTTATTGCGTTATTTGCCGATCCGTCCGTGTAGACGTGCGTCCACTCATTTTCAGGGTACTCTGATTCTATGTGTTCCTCTGCTGCAGTTTTTCTGTCGAGGTTTGTTTGATCCCTTTTGCTCAGTATGCCTGGGATTGATTCCCTTAGTTCTGGCATTTTTGTTTTCCATGGCGGACACTTGTCAATTGTTGGGATTGGTTTGGCTGTGCAATTGGACAGGACTGGATGGTCTGTGGTCAGTGCGTTAGAGATTCTAACGAAGTTAGATCTCTGTATTCTCCACTTGCCGGATTCATACATTCTATCATGCATTGGGTGGGATTTGAGCCGTTTGAGTTTTTCCGCAAGTACTACTACTTTCTTGTCCCTTCGGTCAGTCATTGGTTGGATGCCTGTGATGGTCTCCATCGCCTTGATGGGTGTGGACTTTATGGCTCCAGTGATAATGCGTAGGGCCCGGTTTTGACTGCTGCTCACTTTTGCGAATTGCTTGTTCGATGCATTGCTCCACGCTGCCATACCGTACTCTAGGACCGGTCGCACTCTACCAGAGTAAAGTGTCTTGAGAATTCTGCTGTTTGCTCCCATGTGGAACCTGCGAGTTTACGCATCATTGTTAGCCTGTGTCTCGCTTTTGCCGTAGCGTTTTCATTCTGTGTGCACCAAGTCAGCTTTCTGTCGAGTGTGACTCCTAGGTACGTTGGGGTTTTATTTTCTGGAAGGTTCTGCCCATTGACTTTAAGCGTTATCTTGTAATCCTTGTTATTCTGGGAGAACACAGTGTAAGTGGTCTTTGAAGGATTTATTTTCATATTCCACTTTGCTGACCACACTTCAAGGTTATTTAACGTAGCTTGCAGTCGATTTTCTGCTGTGGGCATTGACTCTTCTCTCGCCCATATTGCCAAGTCGTCGGCATACATGGCAGAGTGAACTCGTTCTGGGAGGCATGTTGCAATGTCATTGACGAAGACTAGAAAGAGAGTCGGTGAGAGCACTCCTCCTTGGGGGACTCCTTGCTCCAGTGTGGCCTTTATACTTTTGTACCCCTGAACCTGAACTCTAGCTGTTCTGTTCCTTTCGACATGAATTGCAATTCATGTGATGAACAGTTTTGTGTTGACACTTTAGCGATGGCCATATGCATATATGTGGTGCAGGTTGCTTTTTTTTGGTGGTACGGCTGTTTCATTCTGGAATTAGTTCACACAGGAGACAGTTGTAGTTGTTAGCATTTCGTGTGATTTTCGTTGGCACAGGAACGGAGCAATTATGGGGTGACCCGTTGCAGTGAAGTTGGAACCGTACATATAAACTATAAACTATAAACTATAAACTATACTGACCACACTTTTGATAGTGAAAGATTAATTACTTTGTCTCATGGGTGTTTTTATTGTTGCTGATATACACATTTAAACCATAAACTGATTAGAGAAATTAGGTGCAGAAAGTCACCCGAGTGGTTACTGGGGCCCAAGTTGGGGTGTAAAGAATAGAGCCACTGTTACGAACCCACGTCGTAAGAGGCTACTTAGGGCGTTGGTAGTAGGGCTAGCTACCCCACACCGTAAAAACACTAGATGGCTACAGAACGGAGAGCGAACCAAGTAAATGCTGGCTGAAACCGGACACATCGCTGAAGGATAAGCACCATAGCTCCAAATGGTGATGAAGATGTGACATAAAACACACCAATGCTAAGGCTGCATGAATCAGATTTCCACATGAATCGAATTTATGGGGAGATCTGGTACATCGGTCTGGGCTGTGATCGTGAGAGAGAGATGCAGAAAGTCACGATTTCTTGGGCAGATATTGAGAAGAAATAAAGTTGAATATTTTGTGACAACTGGCAAACTTGATGGGGAAAAGCACTAGGGAAAGTAAAAGTAAGTAAAGGAAATATGAAATGAACCCTTATTCATACCATGAGGTCTATTTGGGAATGCAGTGTTAGTCTAATATTTTTCATTGACCATCTAGCAATGGGTGATGTGGTCAGCATCACGTCAGCATTCTTAACTTCCTATTGCTTTTCTGGTACCCAATTGATACTGGATCGACCTGAGAGATATTACGATCAGAAAAGAATTCTTCTTCCACTGTGGAAATGAACCCGGACTACACTCATAAGAAGTGATTGCACTAATGATTAATGCCATTGTCGAGACAAGAACACAGACCTACCTGATCAGGGACACTGGTGATTGTGTGAGATGACAAATGTTTCCTTCTACACTTAACCACATGACACTTCAATCAACATTTAAACCTTTACACTAAGAAATGCTTTTCCAAGAAGCTTTTAATATTACTCTTGTCCATTTTAAGCTTCATTATTGGTTGTTATTTCCATTATTGAACGCCACACCTACTTTTCGTTTATGCTTTTAAATGAATAAATTGAGTACAACATCTTTGAAAGGAACCCTTTCATACCTCGTGGTATATAGGTCAATACAGTGTTAGGCCTGTATTTTCATTGACCATCGGCACACGATGAGCAGCATATATACACGATGGGTGATGTGGTCAGCATCACGCCGGCCGCCTTTACTTTCCCAGAGCATGTCTGGTACCCAGTTGAGGCTGGGTCGACCTGAGAGCCGTCGCGGTCGGGAAAAATTACACGCGCATTGCTGGAGCTGAACCCAGACCACCAGCCTTGAGAAGCGAGTTCACTAACAACTACGCTACAGCGGCCTTCAACAACATCTTTACCAATCACATATTTTTGTTTTCTTTCATCAGATATGGAATGAGCAAAGCAAGGAGAAGAGCCTGGAGGATACATTCAGAAAAAGTGTGGAGACTGTTGAGAAAGAGAAATATGGTAATTAATAAACTTTTGAAACTAGATAAAGGAGGTTACTTAAGCAAGTATGAATCTACTTTTACAAAGTAAGCACATATCTAAACTGTGAACCCCACAGGTTTTTTAACAGAAGCTTAGGCTGTGAATCATCTTACAAATTGTATACACAAACCCTCATATCCGACCCACTCCTTCACATGGGTTCATCCTCTCACTTATTTCGATCTCACACAGTAATGGGTGCATGCCCCTCTTAAACCTACTCTTATACGGTGGTTGCAGACACTCACTTTTATTCTGCTCCCACACAGATAACAAAGGTAATCACTAACAACACACTAATACACAGTGAGTGCAGATCATCAATTTCAACCGACACCCACACAGTTGACACATTACATCACTTTCAACACACTCTCCCGCATTTGACACTGACCCTCACTAACATCACACACACACACACATACAATTGGTAAAGACCATCACTTTGAGCCCACTCCCACACACTTGAATCAGAACATCATGTTCAACCCTCTCCTACACAGTGGGCACATATCATCACTTTCAATACACTCTCACACAGTTGGTGAGTGAGTGTATACCATCTATTGTGTATAGGTTTTACATGCTGTAGTCAGTCTCATTTTGAATGCCTTGTTACACAAGGGGAACCACTCACAGAATATTGAATGTGCTAATTTAGATTATGGTAGATGAAATCTGACAATCAAACAGCAACAAAGACTTCTGTCCCATGTTTAACTCTCTCTCTCTCTCTCTCTTACTCTTTCTTTCTCTCTCTCTACCTCTCATGTTCATTCCCAACTGCCAACTATGGATTATGTACAATTTCATTTTACATTCATCATCTCAATCAAATATCAATACAAACCATAATGTGTCTACCACTTTGACTGTCTCATTTTATAGTGGTACATTCTGCCAAACTGTTCAAATAATCATACTTGGATTCTCAGAAAGCAGTTAATTCTTATTTTTCATGCTTGATAGCCTACACACGCTGATATAACCAAAACAAGGTTCGTCCTTAGGTTGAGAGAGCATGCCTCAGCTTAAAGAGGCTGTAATCCTGTACAAAACAAAGTCAAACTGTTCTTTATCTCACCTCCTGATGATTACTTCCAACTTTTAGAGGTCTTCTTTTCATCAACTTTTTGTTTTTAGTCTCTTCCTCTAGGATATTTTACAACAGATTGCCATGTCTGTTTATGCATTCAAAATATGTGTAGATTTGTTATCTCTTTAAACTTTTTTAATAACTATATTTTCATCATTAATTTTTCCAGAACTATTTTATTTGTTTTACTTTACATGAAAACACCAAAGTTTACTGCTAATATATGTCTTCATTTCTGTTTTCTGCTTGTCTATTGTCCATGTTTCTTTACCTTAGAGTAGGAGGAAAATATAAAATATATATATATATATATATATATATATATATATATATATATATATATATATATATATATATATAAAATTATATAAATAAAGCTGTCATTTGAAACATATGAAATATATGTTGGGACACACAGCTTTATGCTTCAGAAAATATACCTTTCTGGACTGTTTTGTACCTATTGGTCCAGTGTTTCTGAATCCTGTTTTACTGTTGATGTAAGGGTTTGCTTACCTAGTCCTTACTTATCTATAAGACAATGGAAGAAGTGGAAAAAAGAGCTAAGGAAGAGACGCTGGTGATGGATAGGACACACATTGAGAAGACCGACTGGAAGAATAGCAAGACAAGCACTGTTTTGGAACCCGTAGGGAAAGAGGAGTAGGGGAAGGCCTAGACATACATGGAGAAGAGAGCTGGAGACTGATATTAAAAGGACAGGTAAAACATGGAGTAACATTGCTTTTTAAGGTGCACTGTCTGTTGGTAATCTGCTTATGTTGCATAGACACTTCATCTATGTCGTGACTAGTTTTCTTCTAGAAAATTCTGCCATGATTAGATTACAAAAGTAAATGAAGCGAAGGCATCATATTTTTTGTAATGTTCGCATATATTCATGTTTATCTTTTACTTTGGTGACTTTTATCTTCTTCAAGTCTTCTACTTCTTCATTTATTTTACCTCAACCATTTGTTAAACCTCTCTTTGTGATCTCTATGTAATTTGTGCTTCAGAGCTTGAGTTTGTTGTGCTAGTTAAATGTCTATAGACCTGTAGGTCAGCACAACTGGTTTCTGCATGCCTTCTATTTGGGTTTGCCTCCCTAAGTCGTGAGTTGAGGACCCAAAAAAAAACAACCTGACATACATTCTTTAAGGTTAAGGAAATTTGAAAATAGAGAGAATCAGATTCGCATAAATCTGTATTATCCAAAAGCTATTTTCCAGTGCATCTAAGGAACTCCATCCCCCCTAGATGATTCAGCGTCTCTTTAGTATTGGACCTCGCAGTAAAAGTTTCCAGATTTGCACCACTTGGAGGTGAGGTTGACTTGTGAGTTCTAAGAGTCATCCCCAGGCTACATGTTTTTACTTATTAACCCTTCCTAAAAGAGGGACTAGCCAACCCCACCTCTGCTAGATGCAGAGACAAATGCAGAACACAACTTGTAGACCACCCTCTTTAAGGAAATTAAATTATTGGCATAATTTGGTGTCTTTATTTGTTAATAAATTGGATGGTATTTTTGGTTTCTTGCAGTTCTGAGCCGAAAGGTAGCACAGCTGACAACTGAACTAGAAGTAACAAAGTCAGAGAAAGCACATGCTGTGAACAGACAGAAGATTCTGGAAGAAAGAATCAGAGTGAGAATCTAGTTGTTCTCTTTGTTTATATAAAAGCAGATATACAGTATGGTTATATGGCTAAGTAATGAAATATTTTGTTTTGTCTTTCGTTGTTGTAAGGCAGTTCTGTATCTGTGAATGGTTCCTTGTAATGCAAGGGAAGTAAATGTGTTTATAGTGGATGAAAGAGGAGATAAGATGAGACATGTTGCTTGTAGACTGAAGTGAGAAGAAACTGTTATTTTGTGGCAACCTTGTCTGATAAATTGCAGGTCTATGAGAAATATATCAAGACAATAGGGTCAAAGGTTAACATGGGTTTTTCCATATTCTGCATCAGCAGACAGTTAAGGATATGCCTGCTAATGGTTCCAATAGCATTCTGACTTGTGTGCACATTTTATTAATGCTCATATGTGCCAGTTTATACTCTTGCTACATTTGATTTCAAATTCATGTAGTCTCAGTATTGTTGATTCATGTATCTTATCATTATCCAACAAGTAGTCATTAAGTGTGAGTGTCTGTAGCTTAATCGGTATTGAGCTCGATCACAACGCAAACGTACATGGTTCAAACTCCGTGGCGGGCAGTTTGGAAACATTCGTTCCAGTGAAAAAATAGACCTCACCGTTCAAAAACAATGTCAAGCAACATAATGTATCGTAAAAACAATGTCAAACAACCTAGAAAATCGACGACTCATTTACTGTGGTTGATGGCTAAGTCTTGTCTTGATTTTCATTTTTTCAGTCATTAAGTGACTTTAACACTTATGCCAGGTCCCATAATCAACTTCCACAGTGGTAGTAGGATTCTTTCTGATAATGATAGCTCTCAGGTTGACCCAGCCTAAATTAAGTACCAGAGAAACTCTGGAAAGTAAATACATGTCAAAGAAAAATGCAGTCCTTACACAGTATTCCCCAATATTACTGATAGTGTGAAAGCAGGTTCTTTACAGGTTTTTTCTGGTTATCAGTTATATGAGGATGATCATCATAGCACTCCGGACATGTTCATAGGTGGTCCTATCCCAGCCTCAACAAATCCGATAGCATTCAGAGAGACCCAACACACCAGTTCAATCTTTTTGCATATTTGGTATATTGTTCGTTTTGGGCTGTACCAATGTCAACACCCATCTCTCTAAATCTAGTCAGCAACTGGTATTCACAGCCCTGAAACTGCTCTGATCGAAAAGACTATCTCTGGTTTACTTGGTTTTTCTGGTTTACTTGGTTATTAAACAATTCATATTGTATGTTTTTAGTTTGACAATGTGTAGGTAATATAGGACATTCATGTGACAGATAGCAAGTGTCCAAATACATGCAGTACATGTTTCTGTGATAAATTATGTTCATTTGAATGTTGTCTGTGTGGTTACCGGAGCCCAAATTTGGGGTGTAAAGAATAGAACCACTGTTACCTGCCACGCATGTCGTAAGAGGCGACTAAGCAGGTTTGGCTGAAATCAGATGCACATGTCCTAAACGTGTAGAAGTCTATGCGTTTAGGGGCCTACCAAACCAATGTGCAACGTATACACCTTCTTGGCAAATATCAAACATATCACAAAGAGTTATTAAAATTGGTCATAAAGAACAACGCAAAAAAATTTAAAATTTGGAATGTAGAAGTAATATAACTCGACAAATTCACATAAGATTATGTATACACACATTTTCATCAATAGAATATTTCACTGACATATGCAAGACATTTTTACATGATTAACTTTTCCATTCCAAGATACTGGAGAAGGAAGTGACTGATAAAATGGTCAAGTTTGAAGCACTTGTTAGAGAGGTAAGATATCATGCCCAATATTTGTGTATTTTCTTTCTACATGAGATTGTCACTGATGTAGATGGTAATACACTTGCTTTGTTTGCGTTTTGTCCCAGGATTAAATTCCACAGTGGGAGTGCAATTTTTTCTGATAGTAATGGCTCTAAGGTCTACCCCGTCCCAAATGTGTATCAGAGAAACACTGGAAAGTAAAGCATGTCATCCATAGAGGTTTCCAACTTCCAGAGACTCATGACAATCTACTGTCCTAGGCATGCTGGTGTTCACGGCAACGAGAGAGCGTGCAAGTGTGCATCGATTTTTGGAGAGTTTAGGATGGATACGGTTCTGCTATCTTTTGGCAATCTACTGTTGGATGAGGACACTAAAATTGATGTTGAACCAGCGATTTATGGAGTTTGGAATTACACGTTGTACAAGTAAAGCTGGATGCTTATAGAGCAGAGTGGAGTGTATTTAACCAGCGAACAACAGGAACCATTAAAAATTGTCATCAGATTATGCTTTTATCAAGTGCAAAATACATGTAACAAATTTGTAAAATTTTTAATTTTTAAAAATATTTTTAAAAAAGTTTTATTTTTAATTAATTTTTCATGGGCAGCGACTTTCTGGTCTATTCTTTTTCGATTTTCAACTACCAAGGCTTGTTTTATTTTCTCAACTTGAGCACGGGACATACATTCTATCGTTCATTTTCAACTGCCAAGGGTTGTTTTATTTTCTCAACTTGAGCACGCGACATACATTCTATTATCCGTTTTTAGATAGGACTAGAAACTCAGTCTCACCTACATTGAAGTCATCATTAACTAAAAATTACCCAGATTGTTCCTTGCAGGAAACAAACCAAGCACTTTTGAAATGAGAGGAGAGCACCATAACTCTACACACAGAGTCCCCAAAATTATGGGGAGCTACTGGGTTGTTGCCCAGTGCTATTTTTTCTGTTTTGTCTTGCGCTGTTCTGGTGGATACTACAGTTAAGGGAATTACAACCCCAGAAACATATACATGCAACGATCAGATCCATCAACATGGTTCTGATATTATCAATTACAACCGAGTAGAGATAAACTAAACCTTTACATGGCTTCTGCCTAAACCTTGAGAAGACAATGAACTTCTTCCTGACAACAAATCTGAGGATCTAGCATGACAGATAACCTGAATGCAAAGTAGAAGAAGTGAAGTGAAATTTGAACAGGATTTAAGCCAGCGTGTTCGTAGCGCGTTGGGCTACGGGTGACAAGTCCTCTGTAAGTGCGGGTTCAACTCCGCGGACTGGCAGAAAAGCTACAGGTTCCCCAGATTTACGGTGTTCGTGGCACCGAGCCGAAGGGTTACGATGTCCATGACACCGAGCAAAAGAGCTTTCAGCTCAAGTGCTTCTGGATCGGGAAAAAAAACAAACAAAAAAAACAGGATTTAAACTAAAACACCTTTGTTATTTGAATCTAAAACACTAACTGCTGTGCCACTCTGAACGACAAATGTCCAATAATCTTATTAGATAAATTACTGGTCTGCAACCAATGGAGAAGTAGATTGTTGGGTTTTTCAGGTATACATAAACAGTTGCATAAATAAACAAATATGTCATCATCATCATTGGTCTCTTTATCTTAGGAGACAATAGGTTTTGTGTCACATAGTTTGTTCTGTGTTGAATAACAATAGCTGTTGTGACTATAATGGCCTATTCAGAAGTGGCAATCCTTACCACAGTTGACACTGAAGTAGACACTCGATAAAAGCGCTTCAGTCTAAACTGTGATTTGTTTTATGATAGAAATAAATAATGTAAATACTGAACATGAAGTTAGGCATCATATAAATAAAATTACCTGTTGCCTTTACAAACCTTAGGGTATGAAATGCCTGTCAGTTCATATTTCTAGACCCTAGTGGACAGGAGGTAGGAGGGTCAACTCCTTTCCTCATGTGTAGAACATTGAGTGTGGGATTGAACCTACAACCCTCTTGAGTCCAAGTCGATAGGTAAACGCTTACACATTGTACTAATCCTTCCCACCATCATCATAAGAAAAAACTTTGATGTTTATCAATGTTTAGTTGGTTTTTTTTTTTCGTGATCCAATCGCAATATTTTCATGAAAATCTGGCAAAATTATGCTAACTAATGTTTTACAGGTGGAAGATTCCTCTTCACGATTGACTCTTTATGAGTCACAGACTTCGCAGCAGCGACGCGAGCTGGAGTTTAAAAATCAAGAAATTGAAAATGTCAGGTAAAATTATTGTATGGCAAGTGGCTGAGAGTTTTATTGTAAAGGAAATATGGTTTTGTGAAGTTGTTTTCAAATATGAATTTTAAGCAGTTTTTGTGTGTTTGTATGTTTTCATGCCAATTTAGGGTCTTTCAAGTATTTTTGTGTGTTTTCGTGTTCCATGTCGAAGCATGAATTTTAAAGTAATTTTTTAGTTAGATTGTTGCTCACTGGTTATGCACACTCCTCACCCTGTCACTCAGACATCTGTATCTGCTTGTACAATGTGTACTTCCAAACTCCTTATATTGTTGGAAAGATTTAATATCTATGTTAGTGTTTTTATCCAGCAGTCAGTTGCATAGAAACCGAAGAATGTTCCCTCTATCCATCTTCAACTCCCAGGCGATTGATGGTGTTTATGCAAGCCTGTCTGCTGATGGTGTTTATGCAAGCCTGTCTGCTCTCTTATTGTCACAAACACCCACATGTCCAAGATCCTTTTGTCAGGTCCATGTAAGATTTTAGAGGTTGGAAACCAAAACAGATGACATCTACTCATACTGCAACCTGCTGTTTTGGACCTTCTGAAACATCAGCTGAAAATCGGACACAAGAATGACCCTAGTAAATGGAGTCCTAGAGAGCAACTGAAGAGCAGTAGTTCTGTCCTCAACCTCCATTCTTATACTGTAAGTTTTCCTGTATGCTCATGTGCACTATCTATGTAGCCCCAGTCTGACTTCTCTCTATAATGCACAGACCTATCGGTACATACAACATCATCATCTCTTGTGCTATCTGCTATTAGCTACTTAATTGCAAGTTTCATCTTAATATTGCTCCACCTAAATTCTCTTCTAAGAGTAATGATAACACTGCAGAAGTTGGCCATGCTCCTATCTATCAAATCAATTACAGGTGACAATCTTCATGTGACATGCTACATTAGAATCCCAGCCACTAATTTTAATATACTTTATGTTGACAGTGTCTAAGCCTGACTTTGACTTAAATTTTTATGAAGTGACCAATCCTAAATTGTGAATTACTTTTTAGTAAAATGTTAAAATGCCATAAGTGACCAATATTAATTGGTGTACAGTAAAACATGTGTTGTCTGTTTTTGCATGTGCTATGTGATTTTATAGTTTGATATTATCTATTGTCTATCGTGGCTACACAGAAGAGAGCTGCATGAGTTGTGGACATCCCACAACCAGCTGATAGAACATTCTGGACAGCAGGCAGATCTGATAAGACAGCTTCAGTCATTGCAACAGGATACACAAAAAAGTTAGTAATCAATTAACTTGTTTATCTTGCACAAGATGCTCGCCTTTTGTTCCAATGATACTCTGTGTGTACAAGATGCTCGCCTTCTGTTCCAATGATACTCTGTGTGTACAAGATGCTTGACTCTTGTTCCAATGGTGCTCTGTGTGTACAAGATGCTTGACTCTTGTTCCAATGGTACTCTGTGTGTACAAGATGCTCTCCACTTGTTCCAATGGTACTCTGTGTGTACAAGATGCTCGACACTTGTTCCAATGGTACTCTTGTGGAGCCATCTAGATATTTTTCCAGAGATCCCTTATCTCATTGTAGATGAGAACGAGTTCCTAGTCCTATCGGAGATGGACAATAAAATATAGGTCCCGTATTCAAGTTGAGTCCTTAAAAGAACCTATAGCAGTTCAAAATTGAGAAGAGCAGTTTGAAAAGTCGCTGCCCGGGTAAAAATAAATTAGTAAAATTTTAATATAAAGTTGCTACAAAAATATTTCACCATCGTCTAAATTACATCGGGGACCCTCGCCGGTACTACCTAGCTCGTACACTGCCGCTGAGATCTTCCTAGGTAAGAAAGCGATCGGAGCACACATGGTTACTCACCGAAGTGCAATTGTGATGGTCCTATCAATCTACGGAAGCTTTTCTTGTATTGATATTAGTATAACTGGGTTGATGTTTTTAGTCATGTTTTGATAGATGTCTATAAATGCCTGCAGCATAAGTAAATGTTATATTTGAAGGTTAATCATTATTGTTCATTTGAGGTTCATCCACATGTCCATAATTGCTCCCTCTAAGAATGTATTTCAGTGGATTTGGAGTGACAACTCCCTTTATATGCTCGTTGATGTATCTACTGGGGTTTCTCTCATGGTGTTCCCTTCTTGCAGCACCTATTGGTATGCATAACTTGCGCTTTGAAGGCTTCTTATTTTAAAGCTTCACGTGTTGTATGGATCATCAGAATGCAAAGACACTAGGAAACACACTGGTCAAGACCATGCATTCTGTCTATGGGCCATCCTGGATAAAGACTTATCTGGTTAATGTAGCTAGGGTCGACATGTTCTCCGCCATGTTGAAATCTGCTGGAGAACTGCAGATGTGTCTGCTGGTAGGAAATCAACCCTTCCATCTTCCACATGTTTCAAGGTTGGATCATAGAGTCACAGAAAATTTTCCCTCTGGATTAGAAGCTCATGGCACCAACCTCCATATTGAGTCAGTCTTCTGTGATTTGAAAGAAAGCTCTGTACAACTACCACATTCAGATGTGTTCCCAGGAAAAAGATTTGTAGAAGCTGAAATTATAAGTTCTTTTGTCTTCTTCTTTATCTTCATGAAAAATATTCAGATGACTCCACAAAGGAGCGAACAGAGTACTTTTGTAACGAGAGGTGAGCAGCTAACGCCTACGTCACAGAAACCACAACAGTTTATAAAACAGCTGAACTTTAACTGCAAAAATTTGTAATCTGAGCATGAATATGATGAGTAATGTACAAATATGAAAATTAGCCATATATCTGTTGATAAAACACATATTGTTCTACCTATGATAAGTCTGCTTTGTTAACTAGTAACTAATAAATCTGTACATATCTCAATGTTAAATCACTTCTTGATGAAGTGTCTTGATCAGTGTTTCCCAAACTGGGGTTCGTGGGATCAGGGGTCAGCGAGATACTCACAGGAGGTCCTCAAGTGCTTGAAGACAGATTATGATCTTTGACATTTCAAACAGAAAAATACATTTTCAGCCTAATTATAGTCCTACTGTTTTCTTTGTTGTCTATTAAAATGTTAAATTGCAGACATTTTTTACTATTGTAACACACAGATAATTCATTCCTGTCCATTTTCATATATAGAAACTTTTGGGGCGGTAGCAAAATATATTTAAAAGGGCTTATGCGGTAATGCACAGTTTGAGAACCGCTGATCTAGATTGTTTAGAAACTTAAAACAGACAATTCACAAATCTTTGTTGTGAAACATCACATTCTGTTGTTATTTTAGTGATGAAGAATCAAGAGGATGCCTTCTGTGTGGAAAGCTCATCTCTGCAACAGGTAATTTGTAAGAAGTTGTTGTATCCTTACTTCTGTGCATGATTGTTAGCTTAACTTCTGTATACTCAAATGTTGTTAGTTTACTTGATAAAACACTGTAACCACTTCCATGTAAGCTGTTTCTACAGATTGCTCAAAATAAAATCTTTCTTTTCTTCTTTTCTCCAATCCTGTTTTGCCTCACAGCTTCTAGATAAGAAGAGATTTCTACAACAGGATTTTGTGCATGCTTCATAAACAGTGTCTTTTGTCACCTCTGTTATTTCTGAGGTCCACATTTTGCCTGGCCAGTCTTTTGCTTCATATCCACTGTATCTGAATAACATTACTCTTTGAGGCGCACTGTCTGTTGGTAATCTGCTTATGTGGCCGAACCATTTAATTTGTTGTTTTTGATGAAGTTCAGTACTGATGATGTACCCACTTTTTCCTGATGTCTTCATTTCTAAACCAATCTCGTCTTGATACTCCCTGCATTCTGCTTGGACACTTAATCTCTGTCATGACTATCGCTTTTATGTCAGCATTCAGATAATAAAGTGATAGGACAAAATACCAGAAACTGAAGTTGGTATGTGATTTGCATCTTCGAGCATGAGTTTGTTGTGCTAGTTAAACGCCTACAGACCCATAGACCAGCACATCTGGTTTCTACATGGTTTCTCATTCGGTTTGCCTTTCTATCATCTTCTTTTATCGCCACATAGCTACCGGGTTGTTGCCCAGTATTATGGTTGTATGTTTTTGTCTTGCGCTGCTCTAGTGGCTTGGGTGATAGTTATTTTTGCTCTTTGACAGAATTCTGCTATGCCATCTAACCATCTTTTTAGTGGTTTTCATGTACCTATTTAGGAAAAAGAATGAGAGGAAGACCTAGAAGATGATGGGGCAAGATGTCATTGACGATCTGAGAATGACTGCTGCTGATGCTGATCAACTTGCATAGAACAGAGAGTTTACAGAACTGCTGTCATGGGAGCCAAGTTCTGAAGGGAGAAGCTACTTGATGATGATGATGATGATGATGATATGTAGACCAAAACCTTAAAAATGGACCTAGGAGAGTCCATTCCGCTGTATCAATACAATCTGTAATAGACATTTCTATATCATATTGTGATCAAATTTGAACAGCCCATAATTTTGTATCTCTGTCAGTAGTTGTCTATCTGTTACTATAGAAAATGTGTTCATTATCTGAAAGTGTTCTAGCTTTGACATCAACACTAATAATTATATATCTTGTTTCCTCTCTAGATGTTCTCAGATGTTAGCACCAGATATGAGTCAGCTAAGAGAATAGAGACTGAGCTTAGACAACAAGTCCTGGAACTGAAAAAGGTAAAATATATTGAGACTTTCTATCTATCTCCTATTCTCTATCCCTGTTTTTCCTTCCAGCATCAGGTTGAAAAAAGGAGACACCTGGAGCGAGCCTCCTTATGTGCTTTGTAAAAGGTGGAATTTAGTGCCTTGGATATTTTATTGATCCATCATTTACAAAGTCGTCCTCTGGGTCTGTTGCCGTATGTCCCATAAAAAAAGGTAGCTATTATGGGGATTTACTATACCACAATTTGTGCACTGTATTAACAAGATGTGTAGAATACATTTCTAGATGAGAATTTTGATAGCTAGCTGCCAGTGTCCTTTCCCTAGATGTTGTACCAGGATTGAATTCTACAGAGCGACATTGGACTCAAGACACTTACTGACTAAGAATAAGTCAAACAGCTCTTGTCAGTTATTGGATCAGACACTGACATGTCCAAGATGAACTCCTGGATGAGCTGAGAAACAACATCCAGTTGACCTAAAACTAAGCTTTGGGGAAATTTGACAAATTTGAACTGACTTCCCAGTTTGTGATCCACAGTAAACTAAGTGCTTGACCAGAAATTGCTGAAGAAGAATTCTCCAGTAGGAGTGGAATTGTTTCAGCTCTTCAGCTTTTGATCGACTCTAGCCTCAATTGGGCACAAGAGAACTAATGGGAAGTAAAAGGCTGATGGCATACAGTTGACACATCACCCATCATATAGTTAGAGATTTAAAATGAACTTAACACCATATTTCCCAATGTACCTCATAGTATGAAAACATGTTCAATCCTTTATTTTGTTATTGTTGCTTTTGTTGAGAGATGTAATTCGATTAAGGGAAGTATCTTTGTTCATTAACAATCAGTTATATTGTCTTGTAGTGTATTATGGACAAGGATGATGTCATATCCTCCCTGCAGTCTCAGCAGGAAGCCATGTACCATCCCTACAATCAACATTCAGCAGACAACAGCCATGAACTAAAATCACATCCAGACTACAGCAACAGTTTTCTAGATATTGTTCAGGTTGGGTCACTTCAATTAATGTCTTTCATTACTTTTTAAAAATACTGTTTTTCACAATTATACCAGGTATTGATTACAGACACTGGAGCTAGGCTAAACGCACTTCATTAAATAGACGCTAGGCTAAGATCACTTCTTTACACAGAAGTTAGGCTAAGATCACTTGATTGCACAGAAGTTAGACTAAAATTACTTCACAGAAGTTAGGCTAAGATTACTTTACAGAAGTTAGGCTAAGATCACTTCACAGAAGTTGGGCTAAGAATTAGCTAATCACTTCACAGAAGTTAGCTAAGATTACTTCACAGAAGTTAGGCTAAGATTACTTCACAGAAATTAGGCTAAGACCACTTCATAGAATTTAGGATAAGATTACTTCATAGAAGTTTCAGTAAGACCACTTCATTACACAGAAGTTAAGAAGAGAGTAAGGAGTTTGAAGAGATATTTATTGAATATGATCAATTAGCACAAACACTGCTGATAATCTTTTGTGCTTGTATATTTCAGATGAAATAACAGCGTAATAAACACAAGTATACACATATACCATAATTTGGTAATAGTAGCTTTATATTTAATTGCAGTAATGATAATTGAATAAAACTAAATATTAAAATGTTCCATTTATTGAAAGTTGATGAATGTTTGTGTTGCTTTTGAATCTTTTGTATAGGAAGTGGATTCAATTGATAAGCAAGGTACCCAGAGTTCAAGAGCAAGGGGGAGGTAATTTATCTATTGACTAACAAAATTTTGAGTTACAAATAGTCTTGTGAGTTGATGATTTATTCATATGACTTTTTGTTGTTCAGAATCAATTTAAAAACAAATGTAATCATAAATGTAATATTATCATACGGTAGTGTTTGATGGTGGGAGTTTGTAGCTTAAGCTGTAGTAAGCTTGATCACAACCCAAGCTTATGTGGTTGAAACTCTACGGCGAGGAGTTTGGAAGCAAATTTGTTCTTGTGAATTTTCACTGTCAGAAAGCAGTGGCAAACTGCTGAATGCTTAAGTGATGCCTAGAACATTGAAGACTCATTTACTGTGTGGTTGATGGCCAAGTGAAAGAATTCAAATACTTAGGAAGCATATTCACGGAAGACTAGATAGAGAGATAGAGGCTAGAGTGCAAAAGCAAATGCTGTAACCTACCAGCTAGCCCCATTGTTAAGGCACCCAAAATTTCACTGTCAGCTACAACAGATGATCAACAGCATTTTCATACCTACTTTGTGTTACCAGAGCCAAACATGGACAATGAACAAAACGCAGTCACAAAAAATAACTACATGTGAAATGCGTTGCTCAAAAGTTACTAACAGCACCAAAAAGACAGCACCAACATCAGCATAAGAAAGAAAGTTGGCACAGAACCTGCTTGAATTACATTGAGAAACAAAGAATGGAAGTGGTTTGGTCACTTAATAAGAATGCATCCAAACTCCACAGTATACAATCTTCTACAACAGAACATCGGGAAAGAAGGTGAGAGGAAAACCACAAAAAGATGGTTAGATGGCATAGCAGAATCCTGTGAAAGAGCAAAATAACAATCACCCAAGCTACCAGAACAGCGTAAACAAAACAGAAAAACCGCGACACTAGGCAACAACCCGTAGCAGTGTGACGACAAAAGAAAAGAAGAAGATAGCTAAGTCCTGTAAAGAATATGCCATGATTTTTATTTTCATATTTAGTGTTTGGTTGATACATATGAGTACACTGCAAACTATTTTGTTATTAATGGTTCGCTTGTTAGTAGGATATTCACATTTTCTTTTCTGACTTTGTCTTGTTTCACAGATCGTTAAGTCGCCTTCATGACCTTGAAAACAGAAACAATAACCTTGACATAAAAAGAACCAGGTCGTTGTCTCCTCCAGTTAAAGATACTGAATCAAGGCTTGAGCCCTTTGATGTTTCTAAAGTAGTCAAACTACAGAAGGCCTATGACTTAAAGGTGCTAGATGTATTTCTAATATTGTACCTTTTTCATTCTAAACATGTTTTACGAGGGTCTCTGTGGTTATGCCCTTGCTTTGCTTTCCAAAGGTCATGGATACAAACCGATCCCGCTGTTCTGTTCACATTGTTTCCAGAGACCAATAGGATTGTCGCAAGAGCTGTGAAATTCATGCTCTGTGCAATACTTTCGGCAGGTGACCTGCTATTTCTGTGGAGAGGAACCGAACCATATGGGGTAAAACCCGGTGCAATGAAGTCATTCCTTCTGCATTAAAACCTTTTTATTTTATTCTTAGCATTTGATGCCTCTTGATGCAGTAATTTTAACACTGTGAAACTTCCCTTACATATCTAGTACTTGAGTCTTTTCTATCTTCAGTTTGATTTCACTGAAAGTATTATGTCATTATTTATCAAATAATTATTTAGAAATAAACTTAGAATGTAATTAGAAAATTATATTTGTCATTTGAAGATGTATATGGAATACAAGTGTTATAATAACATACAATTGTTTTGAAACGCACACATTTTAAATATTTATACTCACCTGTCATTTCAACAAATATATGACTATTGTTTTGTATACAGTAGATATTGTATGCAGTAGATATTGTATGTAGTAGATATTGTATGCGGTAGATGTTGTATGCGGTAGATGTTGTATGCGGTAGATATTGTATGAAGGTAACCAATCCACTTTTGAAAATGTTGAGAAAATTGCATAACCATATCTAAATTATTATATTTAATTTTCACATTATATTGAAAATATGTCATTCCAGACATTTTGTTTCTTTACAAAATTGGCAAACCAGAACAAGAATTACACTGTCCGTAATATGTACATACATATAGTTCAAAATATTTCTGGTAGAACAGAGCTTTGTCACTCTAACAGTCCTTCAGAATTGATCTCTCCCATAGCAAACCCCCCTCCCCTTCTTCCCTACAAAAATAATCATCATCAAGTATCTTGTCCCTTCTGAAACTTGGCTCCAATGGCAGCAGTCCTGAAAAACTCTCTGTTGACCAAGTTGACTGGCGCCAGCAGATCATTCTCAGATCGTCAATGACATCTTGCACCTTCAATGACATCTTGCACCTTCAATGACATCTTGCAACCATTGTCTTCTAGGTCTTCCTCTCATTCTACTTCCAGGCATCATTCCCTGCAAAATTATCTTCACTAGGCACTCATATCGTTTGATGTGTCCGAAATATTTAATTTTCTTTGATTTTATGTTCTTTAATATTCAACTGTCTTTAAGGGGGGATTCTGGTCTGGAAACTTTTTCGTTGCTTTCATATTAATGTAGAATTTGTAATACAATTTTGAGATATTATGACTTAAAAGAGTTGAAAAATAAGTAAAAAAATATGTCAACGCATTGCCATGGAAACAATAAAAATGGCAGCAAACACAAAATTTTAAATCCCTAAGGCTCTGAAAGTAATGAATTCTGTTTTCACTCTAAAGTGAGCAATTGTAATATCTAAAATATTACACATGATTTTTAGATACATTAAATATTACATTTTTAATGAATTTTTGGAAACATTCATCCCCCAAAAACAGCTTTTTTGACCAAATTTTGAGGGAATTTTTACCCAAAAATTTATAAAAATGTAATATTTAATATATCCTAGAAATCATATGTAATATTTTAGATATTACAATTGCGCACCTTAGAGTGAAAACAGAATTCATTTACATTCATTAGATTCAGAGCCTTAGGAATTTGAAATTTAGTTTTTGGCGGCCATTTTGTATTGTTTCCATGGCAACGCTTGAGATATTTTTTTATGAATTTTTTTCTACTATTCTAAGTCATAATCTTTCTTCTTCTTCTTCTTCCGTTTTCAGACATCGATTTGTATACTTTTAAAGTAGTTAGTGGTCAACCGGAGTCCATATACATCTCCGTATAGCTTGTCTTGGACTGATATGGGGATTGGCCATGTATTATAATCTTTCAAAATGGTTATACAAATTTTACATTAATGTAAAAACAACGAAAATAGCTTCATGATCCCCACACTACCGAATCCTCCCTTAATATCAAACTGATGCAGAATGGAAGCATGTGTTCTTTTCTCTGTCCATGATATCCTAAGTATATATATATAGATAGGTTATTTATCAACTTCTTTATTTGATGATTTCTTGAAGCAAGAAATATATTTATAGTCTCGACAGCTAGAAGAGATGAGAAAAGCTCATGACAGACGTCTACAGAGATTCCAGAATTTGCAAGCTAGCTATCGACTGGCTAGAGAAGAGATTAAAGCTTTGGAGTTCTCAAGGTATGTTGTTGCTTATAACACTTTTATTTATCACAAGTTCTAGAGCCTCATTATTATGACTAAATATAATCTGAACTATAAGTGCAGCTTTTTTTTTGAAGAGTAGAATTTGTGTCTGTAGACAGAGTAAGGCTCAAATCAATGGGGAGAGACATTTATTGATTGGACCATCTTCATTGCACTTTGATGAGTAACCATGTGCGTTACTATGTTTCAATGTTGTAATGAATTTTGCCACGGCAGTGGCTTTGCAGCCTGCTGTTCTCAATTTTTAACTGTCAAGTGTTCTTTTACGTGCTAAGCTTGAACGCAGGACCTATATTTTATCGTCCTTGTCCTATAGGACTAGGAACTTGATCTCACCTACAATCGTATCAGGGATCAATGAAAAATATCTCTATGGCTCCACAAGGGAGTGAATCGAGAACCTTAGGAACGAGAGACGAGTACTTTAGGAAAGGGAGACGAGTACCTTAGAAATGAGAGATGAGTACCTTAGAAATGAGAGACGAGTACCTTAGAAATGAGAGACAAGCATCTAACCTCTATGCCACAGAGAGGCCCACCCCTAAGGAGACACTAGTGATAAGGAAAACAAGACTATACGCAAAAACCAGCGAGAGGCACCATGACTTTGCATGACATGACAGTGAACAAATAAAAAAAACGAAAATACCAGAATTTATTATATTTGAGGTTGTATGGAATCTGTAACATTTTATCTGTATATAATAAATTCATGTGAAACAAATCATATATTTATAAAAATAATTAAATTTAGAACAAATACAATTAGTGAAATAAAATCAGTGTAATTTTCAAATGTCAAATAGTACATGTAGATGAACTCTTAGTAGTCTAGTTGTACCTGATAACCATATGCAACAATCATTTATTTAGAACACCACTCTATGTGGATTTTTGCATTTAAAAAAAAGTAGGAACCACACTATCTGGCACAATGTCTACAAGAAGTTTACTGACAGTTGTAAATTAAAATTGATTTTAATTAAATTGTTCTTGTTTTTGTGGACCTCATATTCCACTATAAGTGAATAGAACCAGTACACAAATAGATATTTTCTATGTTAAACACATTGACAAATTAATAACTAGTGTATTTAGTAGCTTAACTAAAACATCAAGGTACACTAAAACAAGACCTAGAAAACATGTAAATGGATACAATAGTCAGTTATACTAAAGTAAGGATACATGAAAAATAAAGAAAAACTCACTTATCGACATTTATGGTACAACAACACAGGCAAAGTAATCTAGAACATAATAAAAAAAATATGAAAAGCTCTAATTCAGTTCAAATTGTGTAGACCTAAACAAGACCCTGTAATCGAATGACTGAGAAAGAACACTAGAGAATGAAGAGATGTCCAGCTGTTGTGAAGAGGAAACAATGGAGGTGCAAAGTACTAGTCAACTGGTAGGATTATCACAGACATGTATTAAGCATACAGAACAACTACTTCCAGTACAAGATTAGAAGTTGAGACAGTGATGTACCTTCAGATGTCTCTCTGAGACTCTGTTTACTAGATCAGTGATAATGTCTATCATTTATTTGAAGGTTTAAATGATTAGTTTTTTAGAAGTTATGGTATATGTAGATTCTTCCCAACTCTAATGTCTTGCATGGATATTCTTCTCTAGATATGCATGTGTTTGTTCTAATGAAAGAGCTCACAAGCTGATTTTCATTTAGTATTATATTTAGCGCTCTTGATTAAAAAAAATTAAATAAACAACTTGTTTTTATCACATAGGGTATATTTAGGGAACACAGTATTGTTATTATTGTTCTTTGACTAACTACACAGGATATACTAACTACACAGGATATATGATGTGGTCATCGTATTGATTGCCTTTATGTTCCAGTGTTTCTCTGGTCCCCAATTGGGGGTGAATGAACCCCATTTTCGTCTAAAAACATTCCACTCTGACTAGGGATTTCAAGTCTGAGACCACCTATCTAAGAAGCAAGTGCTCTAGTCACTTCGCTACCATGCCTTTGCTCCTGTGAAAGTACTGCTACTTATTTCAAAGATCAGCTATGGAAAAACGAACGTATTAATTAGTTTTGTGACTAGTTTATCATAAACATTGGAGTTATATATTATTGTCACAGGTGTTGAAACAGAAGTAGTTAACCTGAACCATTGTACAAATGAAATTTCTTTTGAGTTACAGAGGTATGAAACCAAAGAAGCCCAACGAGCAGATTCACGCTCTCTGCAAAATGAGAATAGCGATCAAGTGTGGAATGAGTTGGCATATTTCAAGGCTGAAAACAGAACATTGCAGGTTGACAGGTCAGTCATTTTAAATTATATTTCAATATTTGACTTAACTATGCAGAATCTATTTTGAAACTGGAAAAATGAACAGAATCAATATCTGTACGCTCAAGTCAACCCATAGAAGCTCAGCTTCTTTCAGTTAACTGCAGTGCTAACAGCAGAATACTTGTACAATAGTTTCAGTTATGATTCTGAATTTGTTCACAACTCAGGAAGTCTAGATACCCATCTTTATCTGGATGACTAGAGAGTTGACTATATCGGGAGTCAAACACCATTCACTGGTATGCAAATCAGCTGACTGTCACTGTGCTACACTGACTCTGTTACTGACTATATGTTTCAATAATTTGTTTTTCATTTTATGTAGGATGTCATTCCAAGAAGAGGTAGATTTGTTGAGAGTGCAGGCTAGTGAAGATGTTGCCTCAATCCATGAGCTCAAAATGGCTATCCAGAGTCAGAAGGAAGGTAATATGGTCTTTTGAATATACAATGATCCAATAGAATGTATGATAATCAATGTTATCTGATACACTTCTTCCCATCATTAGTTTTTTTTTGACTCTGTACCATTCTCCCAACTTCTCCACTTCATCCCTATGTTGCGAGAATGGTGACTCATTTAACAGATCCTAGAAGATATTGGATTTCCTCCAGAATTGCTTATGTCTGACGTGAAGGTTTGTTTTCCTCATCACTTATTTTTAAGACTCAAACTATTTCTGTTTGCTGTTTTCATCTAGTGATAATGATTTTTGGCCTACAGTGCGACTTGTAGCTATTGCTGGAAAAAGCGGTATTTGTTGAATATTGATTAAGTCTGTTATTGTACTTTGTAAAATCATGTTTTAATAATGTGATAGTTTGTCTCTGATAGTTACAATATGTAAGATTCAGGTCTCTGTCTAATAAATATTATTTGATAATGTCTAAGTTGTTATTATTATTGTTATAAAATATTTGCAGAGTATGAGTTTCAGATGAGGAGTTTGCGTCGGGAAAGACGAGATGGGAGAGAAACTGATAAACAACTGTCACTTCTTAAAGTGCAGGTATGGCTGTTAAATGATGTACACTTTCTGTTTGTTTTGCTATGCAGATGATGTGTTGGTGTATCGTCAGGGCAAGGATAGAGAACAGCTTGTGGAGGAACTTCAGTCAGAACTCGACCGCATAGGTGGATGGTGCGTTGAAGCAGGAGCATTGGTCAACCCCACAAAAGCAGCGGTGACATGGTTCTCTTTAAACAACCACATCGTCAACACTCCAACACCATCTGTGGTTTTATGTTCAGAGGTGGTGGAGCGATCTCAGTCTATGAAATACCTGGGGTTGCGTTTTGATCGTAGTCTAGCTTTTACGGAACACATAGCTCATGTGATAATGAAGGCGAGGAAAGGTTTGCTGGCGATGAGGGTAATGGCTGCGGCGGATTGTGAACAGCGCCATCTTTGTCTTTATACCAGGGTCTGGTCCTTTCTGTGCTTGAGTATGCGCTGGCGATCCTGACTCTCAGTCATAGTCAGATAGAACGACTGGAAAGAATACAGAACGAGGCGATCGCATTATACTTGGTTGCACTAAAGACACGTCGTGCAGGGCGTGCGCTATCTCCTTGACTATCCTACTATGGAGTATAGAATACTGATGAGCCGTGCACAAGCATACCTTCGAGTCAATGCTGACACACAACATCCTCTGCACTTGGAAATAAAGAAACAAAAAAGGAAATAGGTTAAAAAGAGGAAAATCTTGGATGGGTCAGGCCGAGGACTGTATTGAACAGGTGTGTACACTTGAAGACATTGATCCCGGTGAAGAATGGATACCAGTGCCAAGAGCAATCGCTACATCCTTTTCTGTATGCATCGAACTTGATAAAGAATGCAGGCAACGCAACCCACTTGTTGTGGAGGCAGAGGTTCAGGCATTAATTTCTGAGAACGCATCTGAGCATGATGTAATCATTTATACGGATGGTTCGGTGATTCGACATGTGCGGAGCTCGTGGGCTTTCACTGCTCAGGTCGGAGGTGATGTTGTGAAGGAAGACAGTGGTGGTTTTGCCGTGACTACAAGCAGTCTCACTATGGAAATCATGGCGGTTACCAAAGCGATGATTTGGCTAGAATCACAGACTTTTATCCATGCATGTTTTCTCAGTGACTCAATGAGTATGCTCAGGAAGATTGAAACAGGATGGGCTAGGAGACATTGGATAGAATCGCTGGGAGGTCTAAGCTGACAAAGATCAGTTTTATTTTTGTGCCAGGGCATGCAGGTGTAAGGGGAATGAACGTGCGGATAGGCTTGCAGGTATGGCTGCTGTCCAAAGCGGACGAGCAATGGACCAGGCTGATATTATAAATTCCTTAAGGGAGAGAGGGCGTGTACATGATTCAGGTGATAGCGGTGAATCCACAACACTAACCAGACTGCAAGAACTCAAAGTTAAGTGTGGTGTAGCTCGACAAGAACGCTATGCTGGCAGACAAAGAAGAATTGTAAACCAACAAAGAACCGGTGTCGTTAGTCGCCACACGCTGATGGACATACTGAGGAGAGATCGGAGCACTTATGGACTAATTTGTTCGACGTGCAGTGATGGTGATCCGACGACTAAACTAACTAAACTAACTTTGCTATATTTCGGAAGCAACCATTTGTTTGTATGTGTGTCTGACGAGGTCAGAACATTGTTACTAATTATTTTGCTGGTTACTGTTTCACTTATGATAGAGCAAGAACACACGCAGAAGGATAAGGATGTCAGAATTGTCACCAATTAATCTGCTTTGCAAAAACTAAAAGAACTAACAAACCTACAAAAGCGAAATGACATAAGAACAAATATCAAGTGTTTAAAATCCTGTGGTTTTTTTTCCTTGGCAACATGTGGTTCGGAGACATGGACCATTGACAAAGCGGCGGAGAAGATCATTCATGCCTTTGAATGCAAATGATACAGAAGAGTACTTAGAATATCAAGGACAGAGAAAACAAATTCTTTTGTTCTGCAAAAGCTTGGTATTAAAAAGAGTTGGCTCTTTCATCATCATCAGGTGCCGTCTCCACATCGAAGGTTGGCTGCAATGAATCTCCAGCATCCTCTGTCTTTCGCCTTGGTGTTGCACACTGCCAGACTGTAACCTGTCCATTTCTTAAAGTTTCCTCCCACTTATCTCTCGGTCTTCCTCTTGCTCTTCTCCCCTCAACTTTCCCTCTAGTAAATGTTTTATCATGGTGTCATGCCTTTTATGTGCCCAAAATACTTTACTTGTCTGAATTTTATTTCTCTTAATAATTGTTTCTTCATGCCTAGTTTTCCTAAAACTTGTTTATTTGTCTGTTTTTCTGTCCATGAAACTCTGCTTATTCTTCTATATATCCACATCTCAAATGCATCAATTCTGTCTTCTAACTGCTTGTTCATTGTCCATATTTCCGAGCCATACATTAATATAGGATATATATAGCATTTGATCATTCTAATTTTTAGCCTGTTTGTGATTTGTTTGGATGTCAGTAACTTTCTCATACTATTGAAATTATCCTTGGCTATTAAATAACATAAAAACAAGGAAAATTAAATATTTGCTGCACATCAAACAACATGAGTGCCCAGAGAAGATAATTCTAGAGGGAATGATACCTGTAAGAAGAACGAAAGGAAGACCTAGAAGATGATGGGTGCAAGATGTTATTGACGATCTGAGAATGACTGCTGCTGACCCGGTCAACTTGCAACAGAATAGAATGTTTTTTTAGGACTACTGTCATGGAAGCTAAGTTCCGGAAGGGACAAGCTACTTGATGATGATGAATCTGCTGGAAACTTTGCAGAAAGTCTAGTAGTCATTTGAACATTGTAAATTTTAATGTTCAAAAGACTAGATGATAAAAGGCCAATGCAGTGACATACCAACTGTCCCCACTGCTCAAAATCCAAAACATAGACATGACAGTCAAGCACCAAATGATAAATTCCATATATATTTATATAACTCTCTGTTATCAATGTCAAACATGGTCCCTAACTAAATCACAAGAGAGAAAGATCACAACATGTGAAATGAACTATTTAAGAAAAGCTGTCTCAATGTTACAAGATGGGATAGATTGAGAAATGAGAACATTAGAAATGTTGTTAGAATTATACCATGCATCCAATATAGAAGACAGCAAATAAAATGGTCCTAGTCAGCTAATGAGAATGAAACCATACCTACTACCATCTTGCACCTATAACAACCAATAGCCTGGATGCAGAGGAAGACCAAGAGCAAGAACCCGATGGATAGATAATATTACAGATATCCTGCAACATCAAAGAATAACAACTACAGATGCAACACACCTGGCACATGGTAGAAAACTGAAACTTCCTACAACACTTCACGGCACATGTGGGTAAGACAAGACAATTTCTAAACTATTTAATGAATCTTCAGGTAAGAAAATCAGATTCTAGTCCCATTAATTAAGTCCTGAATTACTGTACTAAAATATCTTCTGTTGCTGACTGTAACAAGTAACTGTGTACTTACAGGTTCAGAACAAGTCACTCCACATAGGCAAACTTGAGAGAGATATTGTGAATGCTATTAGCCAGAGAGATCATCTTATACAAGAGAAGAGGTAGCATTACCAATTTGTGTGTGTGTGTACTATATAGGAGGTCTCTATGGTCAAGTGGTTAAGACATTTTCCTGTTGTACTGATGAATTGTATTGGTTGTGGGTTCGAATCTAGACTGTCACATGTGTAATTTTTTCATGAGATCTCTAGGATTGGTGCTGGAGCACCTCTGAAGTCGGAGAAGGCACACCTGTAATGCAGGGGACACGAGCTGGCTGCTATTGTACATCCAATGCCAAGTTCTGTACCTTCATCATGTAGACACTTGGATTTTAGTTACTTTACTGACGTTCTGCGCATAGTTCTATGACGTCAGGATTATCAGATGTTCTCACATATTTAAACTTAGCTCTGCTTATATCTAGACGATCTTCACATCTTGTTTATGGACAGGTAAGGTTGGTTATGGCCAGATAAGGTTAAAGAGGTTACAATACTTACCGTCTCCAACCATCCTTGGAGGCTACCCAAATATGCTGAGGATTGGTACTTTCCATGTCTGTGTGTTGACGGGACTCACAAGGGGAGCAAAGAATAGTAACACTGCGTCCTACAAAGCATGTCATAAGAGGTGACTGAGTTAGGGGCCTAGGGAAACTAACCTAGTAAATAAAAAGCATCGCAGAAATAGGATATTCTAGCCTTCTTGTAGGCACATAACTGGCACAGTGTATAATCGCTCTTAGGCTCAGAGCACATACAAATCACAATGATTCGTTGTCAAGTGATTGACGTGGAACGCTCAAGAAGAATAAGAATGTACTCACCAAATAATAAGTTATATAATGTATGATACATCGGTTAACGTAGACTATATGCAAGATTACTTTCATCATTTGTTGATAATGTTATCATCCTATAGTAAACTAATATCACAACTGACAAACACACAACAAGAAGCATCTAAACATCGTATGGAACTTGCTGATGTCAAACACCAGCTTCAAAGGTGATTGTGTGAACACAAGCGTTGTTTGAATTTCTGTATATTTTTCTGATCTTGCTACATTTATTTTATCACAATCTGAATACAACTCTTGTCAATAGCCATGATCAGTTCTGTAGTTATGCCTGTCAAACTATTTCTAGTTGTGTGTAATCATGTCTGAAGTATTGTTTCTAGTTTGATTCACATCTACAAAATTTGGTATTACTTTAATTCTTTACTAGAACATTGTTCTTATTTTAATTCTCTAATAGAACATTGTTCTTATTTTAATTCTTTACTAGAACATTGTTCTTATTTTAGTTCTCTACTAGAATATTGTTCTTATTTAATTCTCTACTAGAACATTGTTCTTATTTTAATTCTCTACTAGAATATTGTTCTTACTTTAATTCTCTACTAGAACATTGTTCTTATTTTAATTCTCTACTAGAACATTGTTCTTACTTTAATTCTCTACTAGAACATTGTTCTTATTTTAATTCTCTACTAGAACATTGTTCTTACTTTAATTCTCTACTAGAACATTGTTCTTATTTTAATTCTCTACTAGAACATTGTTCTGACTTTAGTTCTCTACTAGAACATTGTTCTGATTTTAATTCTCTACTAGAACATTGTTCTGATTTTACTTCTCTACTATTGATATAAGGGAAGACTGCAGTAAAGCTCTACTATTGATATAAGGGAAGACTGCAGTAAAGCTCTACTATTGATATAAGGGAAGACTGCAGTAAAGCTCTACTATTGATATAAGGGAAGACTGCAGTAAAGCTATGTAACAAATGAGGAACATGTTAAAACAAAGTCATGTAGTTTTACCAAGTACAAAAAGAAGATACAGAGATGTTGAAACCAAAAGGCCAGCATCAAACAAAGGATAGAGAACAAAATGGAAACTATTCTTATACACTAGACATCACAGACACAGTAAGAAGATAAATCTCTAACTGCCCTAAAATAAAAATTTGTGAGGAATAAATGGGAAAAACTGTACGTATTCTGCCTTCATTCTCGACTAGAATGTTGTTTCTACTTTGCCTTCTTTCTGAACTTTTTATCCAAATTTGAAATCTTAATTGTTTTATGATTGTCTCAAACTTATGTACATTCAGATGTCTTGTTAATGCATTGTGTTACTTTCTGTTAGTCTCAGACACAAATTAAGAGATCTGCAACAGATCTATGACACTGAGAAACATAACAAAAGAAATATAGATGACAACAATTTGAATGTTGTCAGTGCTGTGGCATCAAGTCTGTTAACAAAGAGAAAAAGAAGACCAGAAAATACTATCTCAAAGGAAGTAAGTTATACTTGTACACATAGAACTTTTTTAGTTATCAAGTATGAACTCTTAGTGGACCAGGGCACATTTGTTTTTAGAGTATAAAATGCCCCTTAATGTGGCATTTGGTTCACAAGGAGTTAATTAACTTGTGTTTTTTATCAATATTTTGTGTGATATTTATAACTTTCTTAAACATATATCCCATGATGTAAAATATGATTATATTAATGTATTCATCATCTAATTAACAACAGTTTGATATATATATATCATACTTCCAAGAAAATATACTAGAGTTATAAATGTTTAAACTACTCAACATTGAATGCTAAATTTACATTGCAAAATAAATGCATTCAGAGGTTAAGATAATTACAGAGTGAAAGAATTAAAGTTGTACATGTAAATTCAATCAATCAAGTGCCGTGCCTGCCGGAATAGGCGATCATGTCTCTCCACAACTCTCTTTGCTTGGTGCATGTAATCAGTTCTGACATCGATATTTTGTCGAACCATGATGTCAGGCCATCCAACATCTTCTCCCTCTGTCTTCCACGATCTCTCCTTCCCTGAATTTTACCTGTAGTCACCAAATGTTCTAAACCTTCTCTTCTCATTATATGCCCAATATACATTATACCCATTATATACATGTAAATTAGCTATAAATAAAGTGAAACTTATCTGTGGTTATGTTCATTGTTCTTATATCTTTCATCAGTATCAGAGAAATATGAGAATTAGTGCACACAAGACATCAGGTCTGGACAATTGTGTTGATGAGGAATGGGAAGAAGTATCTGATTCTGAGCACAGGTATGTCAGCAGTGCACTATTATATTCATATTTTTTTAAAATTTGTGTTGCTAGCTATGAATTCAAGCATACTCATGGCACCTAATATAGCACCTCTGTCTGATTTTTGCATGAAGGCTATCTTTTGTTTTATTACTGGTGTCTCTTGCTATTCAAGTGAGCCCTACTTCAACTTCAGAAGTACCTGTAATTTAGATCCTCAAGTAAAGGATCATGGTTTTCTGTAGTCCAACCACATACATTGTGCACACCAAGAGTTTTTGGCCAAGCTGGCCTTGAAGCCCATAATTCTAGGTCTAACTGCTCTTTTAACATACATTTAAATTACGCACATAAGTCTATATGTTAGTGTAGGTGATTTTATTTATCATGTAGTCTACAAGACATACGAGTTCACAATATTTTAGCTCATGAATTGACCATTACATTTTTATAAATAGTTTTACAAGATTAAAATTTTGGATTTTTAATGTTATTAATGCTTTATTGTCATGTTTTTTGCCGTTAGACGTCGCATGTTTAACTGATGATCGGTTTCCTTGATAGTGTATGCTCGGTTGCTTGATATTCTGTGATATTGTGGAGTTTTAAGATGTCTGTAACTCCATCAAGCCATCTTTTTCTTGGTCTGCCCTTCTCTTGGTGATTTAATTTTCAGGTTGTAAGCTCTTGCAACTGGTGTAAATGCTTGTCATGTCGATAATGAGTAATAAAATTAATATAAGAAGGAAAATATGAGTTCTTTTTATTTTAGCTGTCTTTTGTCAGATAGAACTTGTTTAATCTCTCAAGATATCAAATTGTTTCCCATGTTCTGAAGAGATGTGTCTATAAATCATAAACATATACCATATGTTGTAGTTTAATAAGGTAGATATATACAAAGTAGACATACTTTAAATTCTCATTGATCACATGTTGGACTATGACATGGCAAGTTTATGAGCCAGTGATACAATAATTGCAAGAAGTGGGAATCAAACTTAACACTACAAGTGCGACGGGATATCTACAAGACTGCATAAAGAGTATGTGAAACATTGACCCACAGAATAAATCTGCATTTGAGGGTTATTGAGCCCTTGCGCATCTTCTTCTTGAACTGTACTCATGTTTGCTCTGTTAAACAATAAGTTATATTTTTATAACTAGAATATATTTTTAATTCAAGCTTTGGAAAGGCTTAAAAACTATTAATTAAATAGGTTGAGGTCTGCACATAGAAAATATTTTGAGGCATTAACATTTTTAGAAGGTGTTGATACTCATTTTGTTTTATATTTCCTACAAGTGAGTCGGAGTCTGAACCTGTACGGCAAGGTCGAACCATCACAAGAGGTTCTCGTATCAGGAGAGGTCTTGTGGCAGAACTGGAGATAGATAACAGTGGTAAGAAAGTTAAGGTAAGTCTTGTGTGTTTTGGAAGATTTGTTATAGTTTTGTTTCATCATTAGTGATAAAGACCACTCATTTCATTCAATAGATAGAAAGATTACTTGACTTGAATTAGTCATTCTGTTCATTCAATGGATTGAAAGATTACTTGACTTGAGTCAGACATTCTGGTAATTCTATAGATAGAAAGATTACTTGAATTGAGTCAGGCATTCTGTTCATTCTATAGATAGAAAGATTACTTGAATTGAGTCAGGCATTCTGTTCATTCTATAGATAGAAAGATTCCTTGAATTGAGTCAGGTGTTCTGTTCATTCAATGGATTGAAAGATTACTTGAATTGAGTCAGGCATTCTGTTCATTCTATAGATAGGAAGATTACTTGAATTGAGTCAGGCATTCTGTTCATTCTATAGATAGAAAGATTACTTGAATTGAGTCAGGCGTTCTGTTCATTCAATGGATTGAAAGATTACTTGAATTGAGTCAGTTGTTCTGTTCATTCTATAGATAGAAAGATTACTTGAATTGAGTCAGTCGTTCTGTTCATTCTATAGATAGAAAGATTACTTGAATTGAGTCAGTCGTTCTGTTCATTCTATAGATAGAAAGATTACTTGAATTGAGTCAGGCGTTCTGGTCATTCAATGGATTGAAAGATTTCTTGAATTGAATAACCTGTTGAGATGTAACTAGTGTTGTTTGTTTTTGTTCAGCCACATAGAGTTCCTACTCATCGGCCACCACATGCTAAATCAAATAGCCAATCTTTAGAGAGAGCACCCAATTCTTCCAAGTCACCTCGAAGGATTAGCTGTCCAGTTGATCATGGTGAGTCAAATGTTTGTCTTCTAAGAAAATATATGTTTGCCAAAATAGTTATTGTCATGTTTGCTATTAGATGTTCATATGTTCTTCTTCTTCTAACAAGAGCTGTGAGTTTTCACTCTTGAGCAACCAATGTCAAATTGCAGAATTGTGGAAGACTAGTATAGAGGGTATTATGAACAGATGGGTGTGGTGGGAGGAGTTCTTATCTAGATTTATGTAGTCCAGGACATTCAAGCAAGACATGTATTCAGATGTTCTAAAATGAGAAACTCCAGATTATGTAGGATATTCATTTCTGTAGTAATTCGGTACCTAAACTGGGGGGTACAGATATACATAAATATCTACTAATAATTTATCTGTAAAGTGAAATAAGTGAATTTATATGTAAATTCTAACTATAGTCTGTCCATTAATTCGTGAGCACGTTTGAAATTGATTTTCTCGAAAACTACCTGTTGGATCTCAGTGATTTTTGCATGCAGCCTTAGAATATCCATGACGCTAAAATAAAGCTAACCAGTAGTCCATAGATGCTACGGATTTTGCACATCGGCGAATTCGTTTGATCTTTTATGACAATTGCAAATACGGGGCTCAAATTTTAGATTTTACAGTATCCCTAGAATTTGTCCATGTCAATTCTATTCATAGGTGTATCTCCATATTAACTTGATAGGTCAAGTAATTAAGTGTGTTGCCCTTTATGTGCAATCGTGAACTTGGATACAATATGCAACAGTTAGTCCTCCCTTCGGTCACCATTAGACCCCAGGGTGTCTTAACTTCACCACAAATTGTATGATAGTAGACGCATTTGGATATGGAAATGTATACGTTGCTATTTCTCAGTCTGTAATCAAAATATGATTTGTATCATCCCGAATCTGACGATTCCATGAGGTTGATAATTGTTACTGGCTGGACAAATTGTAATCCATCTCTGTGCCAGTACTCGTCTTCCTCTCGGAGCACATGTTCAACACACTTCTTCCAGAACTGCATGTCTATCATTGAGAAGGACTCACGTGTCAGAACTTCAACATCACACATTTTAAACGTCCTGTTCTGTTCGGCAACTTGCCCTTTTACTTTAGCCCAGACAAGCTCTATCGGATTGAGCATGATATGGAGGTAGTCGCAAAGACGTGTGGCCGTATTCCGCAATGATTTTGTCAATATGAAACACCTTTGTCTTATTTGTCATCCTCACCAGGTGCAACAACTCGGGTTTCAAATATGTATCATCGAAGCTGACATTTTCCTTAGCAAGCCAAGTCCTAATTTGATCTTTTGTATTTGATGCACTTGGTACTTTGTCTTCCGCTGATACTGCGTTGTGATAGGATGCATTATCCATTACCAAGCATGATGGTCTGTTTAGAATTGGAAGTAGATCTTTCTCCATCCAGTGCCTGAAAATATGTCCATTCATTTCTGTGTGGTAGTCCCTACCGTCGGTACTTTTGATTGGAAAATAAGTCCAGCTTCATGGACAAGACCTTCTTCACTGCTTCCTGCATGTGTTAGTATAATACGCTGGCCTTTGCTGCTTGGTATTTTCTTTTCTGTTCACCGTCTACTGATTGCCATTCTTTAGCATTGGTGTGGTGAGCATTGACCCAGGATTTGTCCAAATATACAATATCATAGCCTTGCCTCCGCCGCTCACGGATCTACCTCAGGTATTTACTTCGGCAGCAATTAAATGTGGCTTTTCACAAATAATATTCCTGCCGCCTATAGTTTTTCTGAAGGTGAAGCCGGCGGCTCTTACAATTTTCATAGAGTACTTTTAGAAATGTCTATGCTGCAATCTGATTGCAGTTTTAATTTCAGTTTCCTGAGAGTAACAAGTTGATTTGTCGCAAACATTTTCAAGAGCTCCGTCTTATGACATCTATGTCAAAGTCGTCAATTGTTCTTTTCCGTCCTTGCTTGATATTAGTGCACTTTGTGTCCTGTTTAATCCATCGGGAAAAGGATTCTCTATTCAGACCAAGCGCCAGTTGCGCTCGTTTCTCAGGGTTATGAATATCGCAATATAGATGACCTCTCTTAGATTCCCTACTGAAGTGTTGGTATAGTAAAACTGTAACCTTCTGCATTGTTATAAATGTGCACTTCAGACTCATTATGAATGTGATATCAATGTCAGTTTTGATAAGCCAACAAATATGATACAATAGCTTCATACAAATAGCGAGATACGCCTATAACTATACAACGGTATCCCAATTATAACGCATATGCTTTCGCTTTCAAAGTCGACTGGGTTAGGTGCACGGGATTTCGTGAAATTGTTGTATACTCACGATATTTCTATGTTACCATAATGTATTTTTAGAACAACGCGTCTGTGTACCGAAGATCTGTTACTATTGTGTACAATCCGGTGAGGTTGATTTTAATATAACCTGAAGAAGAAATATTTCAAACTACATCAAATTTTCTTGGAAAAAATATTTCTCTAGCGTCATGGATATTCTAAGGCTGCTTGCAAAAATCACTGAGATCCAACAGGTAGTTTTCGAGAAAATCAATTTCAAACGTGCTCACGAATTAATGGACAGACTATAGCAGATATGTCTCTAACAATGCAGGAAAATATAACTCATTTTTTGTATCATTACCTGTCCTTGACATTGATAAGCATATGTAATATATTTCAAAATACATTAATTTTTTTCCTTCAAAGACTAGAATAAGGCTCAGTCAAAACTACTAGCCATTAAGAAAATATTTGCTAGTTTCATCTTGAGCAAATACAAATGAAGCAGCTGATATAACTGTGTAGAAACTGCAGCCATGTGCCAGCTTATTGTAGAAAGTAAAAATACAGTTGAATAAACTAGCATCATGATGATAAGAGCATCCTGTTAGTTATTTAAAATGTTGAATTTAGCACACATGAGATCAATTAACAATTATCTAAAGGTGAAGGATTGACTTCATTTCTCCGGGGTTTCCCCATACAGCACTGTTCCTGTCAGCAGAAATGGATCGCCATCTACCGAGAGTGTTGCACAAAGTACAAACTCTATAGCTTCATTAACAATCCTAGGGATGTCATGGAAAAATTGCACATGTGACTCGGTCCAGATTCAAACCCACAACCTTCAAAATGACATGCAAACTTCTTAATCACTTCGCCATGGAGTGTGTGATTAAACAAAGTACTCACTTTGCTTTCCGTATATAGTGATCAGGCTATTTTCCAGTGATCCTTGATAATGTAGGTGAAGTCAAGTTTCTAGTCCTCTGTACAAGTTAAGCACATAAATGACATTGGAAAATCACTAAGTTCTAGAAAGTTGCTGCCTGGAAAAATTCATTCTAACTTATAGAATTCCTACAACTTTCCACCACCCTTGAAATTAAATTGGAAAACCACCCTGGAGCTACAGAGTTTGTGCACTACAGCTGAGATCCTCCTGTAAAGGAATATATTGAAAATACAATGAAGAACAGTAATTATGGTTCTTTTAATCAAGACATAAATTTAAACCCAGGGAGGATATTTGGCAGATTTACTATTTTTGTCTTGTACACTTTATTTCACTAAGTCGCTTTAATCTATCTTCACCAGCTTTTAGACCAGTATATTAAATTTTTCTTAAGCTGGCCCTGTTAATGGCAGGCACTTCCTAGTTTAGTATATTCATGTTCAGTAGTCTTGTCTGCAGATATCTTTGTAACAAAGAAGATTTGAAATTGTACAACTGGTTAGCCAGAATGCAACTCTCCATACAAGATATCAATAGGGATCTAAACATCCTCCATCCTAATAACCTTCTTCAAACGCTCCATATAAACTACTTGCTAACCACTCTGTGTGATTTGTATGTGATCTGAGCCTAAGAGTGATTGTACATTTACCAGTTATGCACCTATAAATAGACCAACACATCCGATTACTGCGATGCTTTTTATTTACCATGGTAGCTTCCCTAGATCCTACATCTGTCGCCTCTTATGACATGCCTTGTAGGTTGCATGGGTATTTTCTTTGCTTCTCTTGCTGGCACCACACGGACAATCCTAATAAACCATTACGACAAACCTTCAGAATCTCAGTTCCGGACATGGTGACCTGAGAAGTAGATAATTTGATAATAGTAATGAGAAACATGGTTGAATGTTGGTGTCGAAGGAAGCACATTAAATATTTAACATGGAAACTGCATCTCCCAATGAAGCTCAAATAAAAGAAGGAGATCAAGAATATTTTATTTATCGTTGTATTACATATTTAGGTGTGTACTTCTATTTTCAGCAACACGAAGAGAGTTTGCAACATCACCCATTGCATTTCTAAATCCTTCATACTCAACAAGTCCATTAGCAAATCAATCGATTGCAAAATCACAGCCGCACATTACCACTACTGCAGCAAGCACTATCCGAACATCTCGAAGAGCCATTGAGAGCAGACAATTAGCATCCCTTCGTCAGAGAATACTCCGCCTTCAACAACATATCGCCTTGTTGAAGAAAGCTAAGATGTCTGCAGTACAATCCGAAGATGCATTGGAGGAAACCGTGACCAAACTTAGAGCTGAACTCACCTCAGTTCATGGCAGGTTGAAAGCTGCTAAACAGCATATTCAGGTACATTGTTTGTGTTCGTTGTTTCCAACCATGTTGACCACTTTGTGTTGTTTGCACCAAGATGTGAGTACATTACAAACTTGTTAGGCACCCATATAGGACAGAAACATTCAAGTGTTGGGTCAAATTCAGGTGAATTCTGGTGTCAGTGTTTAGTCTTAGACCGTTGATAGTAAAGAACCTGTTTTAATACTGTGTGGTATATTGAGGAATACAGTGTTCTGTATTTTATTTGACCAACGAAACAGGGCTCTGAGGAATACAGTTTGAGGAATACAATGTTCTGTATTATTATTTGTCAGTGTCATTGTTAATGTCAGTGTTTGTACCTTGATGTCAGTGTTTGTACCTTGATGTCAATGTTTGTACCTTGATGTCAGTGTTTGTACCTTGATGTCAATGTTTGTACCTTGATGTCAATGTTTGTACCTTGATGTCAGTGTTTGTACTTTGATGTCAATGTTTGTACCTTGATGTCAATGTTTGTACCTGGATGTCAGTGTTTGTACCTTGATGTCAGTGTTTGTACCTCTGATGTCATGTTGTACCTTGATGTCAATGTTTGTACCTTGATGTCAGTGTTTGTACTTTGATGTCAATGTTTGTACCTTGATGTCAATGTTTGTAACTAGCTATTCTTCAATTATTTTAAATATATAAACTGATATATTGCTGTGTATTATCTGGGAACAGAAACTCCAGACAGATCAGGAGAAACTACAGAAAGACAAACAGGATATGGATGGTGGCTCACTAACAAAGACTGAGGGTGATGTACATGAGCTGAAGATTCTAGAAACAAAGTTAAAGGTTGTATAACATTTTTGAGACTGAATTTGTTACTGTGCATAAGTCAAACTATGCTAATATTTCATGAATGTATCATTCACTATTTTTGTATTCATTGTTATAGATATTCTCAATCTGGAAATGAAGTTTCTAGCAACCAACTTCAAAGTTATAACAAATTTTCCAAATGTCTTGAAGTTGATAGTAGTTATTAACTCTTTCCACGCTTTAAGCCGCACACTGCGCCACGGCAAAAGTCCGTTGCACGCTTTAAGCCGCACACTGCGCCATAGAGTTGCTTCCCTATAAGAAGTCTTTCTAGTTTTACTTCTACTGGTTTACTTATACTACTTTTTAACCTTGTTATTCTATTGGTTGTCCAGTTTTCTTCAATTTAGTATATAATAATATATATATATGTTTATTTATTGACGAGTAGTTGGAATCGTAATTTAAAAATTGTTTTTTTTTTTACTTCCTTGAATTAACTGTTTAAAAATTGAGAAAATAAATGCTGGAAAGAGTTAATGCTTACCACTTTCCTGGCTAACCAAATCTGATTTGATGGTTTAGAGCAGTACTGTCCAACGTTTTTATATACTGGGGCATATCTGACTGATGGATGGGGAGGCACCACAGGCTCCATCTGGCAATTGTAATAATAATACTAATAGTAATAATAATCTTCTTCTGCATTCTCACTAGATTGGGATTTCGGATTCTCTAATAAATACAGCCGCACCATGTTACGGCCTGGTGCATCCATTTTCTGCAAGCATTTGTTTGGGTTAGCATTCCCTAGTGAACACGTGCATCCGATTTAAACCAAACCTGCTTAGCCGCCTCTTACGACATGCATGGCAGGTAGCAGTGGTTATATTTTTGGGCCCGTAACCACTCGGGCAGAGTTTGAATCTGAATTGAATCTGGAGATCGCTAGAATTTTGCTGAAGCTACAGAGTTCATGCTTTGTGCAACAGTCACTGCAGGTGGCTTGCCATTTCTGCAGAGATGAAAGGGTATATATATATATATATATATATATATATATGTGTATATAGACTCCATCTAATATACTCAGACCGAGTGAAACTAACATCATCCAGTGTGTTTGAACTTTGTCAGGCTAACTTCAACTATTGCATTCAGACTGAGCTAGACTGTCTCCACCTAATATATTCAGACTGAGCTCCGCCGTGTGGTACCGGGGCCTGCACGGGAAGCAAAGAATAGTACCCCCTGCAAGGCAAGAGACAACTGATGTAGGACCTAGGGAAGCTACCCTAGTAAATAAAAGCATAGCAGAAATCGGATGTGCTGATCTACTTTTAGGCGCATAACTGGCACAACTTACAATCGCTCTTAGGCTCAGATCACATACAAATACACAGAGTGGTTAACAAGTGGTCGATAGGGAGCGTTCAAAGAAGAAGAAGAAGACTGAGCTAAACTAGCATCATGCCATCATCCATTGTGTTCAGATTGAGCTAGGAGGAGTCCATCCAATGTGATCAGAGATAGACTAACTTCATTCAGTATGTTCAAACGGAACTAGGCTGACTAGATCCAATATTTTCTGACTGAGCCAGTGCTGACTATTAAGGATCTCAATATTTTATCACTGAGCCAGACTGACTCCATCCAATATTTTCTGACTGAGCCATGCTGACTAGATCGAATATTTTTTAACTGAGCCAGGCTGACCTCATCCAATATTTTATGGCTGAGCCAGGCTGACTCCATCCAATATTTTCTTAGCCAGGCTGACTCCATCCAATATTTTATGACTGAGCCAGGCTCTCCATCCAATATTTTCTGAGCAAGACTTAATCCAATGTTTCCTCACTGAGCTAGACTGATTCCATTGAGTGCCATCAGGTGAAAAATTAAAACCGATCTTTGTCAAATATTTCAACAGACAGCTACAAGTGAGACATCTAAGCAGTCGACATTGCTTAAAACAATGAAGGTTGAAAATGAAAGTTTACAGGAACAAGTCAGAAATCTACAAGATAGGTAACAATTTGTCTGTGACACAGTTTTGTCTGTGGCACAGTTTTGTCTACGACACAGTTTTGTCTGTGACACAATTTGTCTGTCACAGTTTTGTCTATGACACAATTTGTCTGTGGCACAGTTTTGTCTACGACACAGTTTGTCTGTGACACAATTTGTCTGATACAGTTTTGTCTATAACACAATTTATCTGTGACACATTGTGTCTATGATACAGTTTTTGTCTATCAGTTTTGACGACAGTTTTTGTCTATGACACAGTTTTGTCTGTGACACAATTTGTTTGGTCATATTAGTTTCTATGTTTACATTTATATATTTTTTCTAAGCTAGTTTTTAAATTCTAGAAAATTATTTACCATGACAACAAGTGATATTATCACAAACAGCATATGCACGCTTCAACTAATTGCTGAACAAGCTAGAAACTTATTTCAACAATTGTTTGATACAGACACTATTGAAGAATGTGTGGAAAATGGTGTCAGTGGCAGTAATACTAATAATAATGACAATTGTTGTACTATGTACAAGCAGGTATGATAACAATAGCCAAACTAGAGGTAGTTTTTGCTACAAGTGCTGAAACATCAGAAATCTGTAAAATTGTTAGCACCACTGTTAGGTTTACAAATGATGCCAGAAAGTTAAGACTCTTTGGATACAAATTACGAATAGCCAGATATGTTAAACTGGAGGAACAAGGGTACAAAAAAAGAAGAACTACAATATACAGGGAAGAACAGCAGAACAGATGACAAAATAAATTGAAGTTTCAAGAACTGGACATAAGAGAAAAATGTGATCAGCTCCTAAAAAGTCAATTAACAGGAGATATTATGTCATAGTTCTTAATAAATTCCTTTTAACCATAATGTAATTCTAATCTATTTTGTACTTTGAACTACCTTGCCTGTTTTTTAATCTTTAACTCTTTGTAGACCAGGAGCCACACTAAATGGCGATTTTTCTCTATAATGGCTTTTGCCCTGGTTCACTAAGAGTTAACCTTAGAAATTTTTCCAGACTATAACAGCTTTCATGTGGACCCAGACTCAATTGGGTACCGGAGAAACTATTGGAAGTAGAGATGACCGGCATGATATTGACCACATAAATATTTGTCAAAGAAAACTAGGGCCCAACACTGTATTCTCCTATATACCACATGATACAAAAACAGGATCCTTACTCTGCTACACGGTTGACAGTGCTTTAACTCTTTTTTTCTATTAGTTTACTTGATGCCCCAATATTCTCCAACCCTGGAGTGGATTATCTTATAGTCACTTAAATTTAATGTAAATGGGATCTTGTGATTAAACTTTGCGATTTTTAATGTTTTTCTTACAGAATGAATCATATGGAGAGAGATGTCAATCAGAAAAGAAATTTGTTGGAAAGTCAAAGAATCAAGCTCAAACATGCTCAAGATATAAGTAAAACAGATGCAGACAATGTTGTAAGTCTTGTAAGACTAAAAGTATTAAGTTTTATTAGAGAGAATTGCTGTAATTCTGTGTACCAATAATGAGGGAGACCACAAAATCTGAATGTCAATAATGAGGAAGACTACACAAAAACTGAGTGTCAATAATGAGGAAGACTACACAAAAACTGAGTATCAATAATGAGGGAGACCACAAAATCTGGATGTCAATAATGAGGGAGACTACACAAAAACTGAGTATCAATAATGAGCGAGACCACAAAATCTGGATGTGAATAATGAGGGAGACTACACAAAAACTGAGTATCAATAATGAGGTAGACCACAAAATCTGGATGTCAATAATGAGGAAGACTACACAAAAACTGAGTATCAATAATGAGCGAGACCACAAAATCTGGATGTGAATAATGAGGGAGACTACACAAAAACTGAGTATCAATAATGAGGTAGACCACAAAATCTGGATGTCAATAATGAGGAAGACTACACAAAAACTGAGTATCAATAATGAGGGAGACCACAAAATCTGGATGTCAATAATGAGGAAGACTACACAAAAACTGAGTATCAATAATGAGGGAGACCACAAAATCTGGATGTCAATAATGAGGAAGACTACACTAAATAGGTATCAATTGTGATAAAAGCTACACTTAAACTGGATACCAAAATTGAAAAAGACTAAGTGTTACTGGAGACTGCAGTGAAATTTTAAAAACGTTTTAGCAGTTTACAATTCTTGTAAATATGTTCAGTTTCTGTAAGAAATGTTATTCTTTCTCTCAGTCACAAATACAAATAGCTGTTACTGTGGAACGGATTAGCGATATGGGAAGAGAATCTAAATTATGAGACTGATGTGCTACCTACTGTGTTACTGATGTCAGTCACAAAAGAATTGTAGGATCATATCCTACATCCAATGTTTCACAAGTGAGCCAAGAAAAGGGCTCTCCTACCTACTTGAAGCTAGAAATGTGAAGGGACTGACACTTCATACCATGTGTCTGCGAAGACAACGGGATATATGTTACTTTTTTCTTCTTTCTCATTGATAATTTGTCATGACAACCATAAGTAATGAAGGTAATATTTTGAATGTAACTAAATGTGTTACATGAAATGTGCAGTTTATCTTTAAATGTATGTGATACTAAGATCAACTTACAAATGTAAAGTTCAAGATGTAATACAACAAACATATTGTGATAGTCTGACCATGAATGTCATATAGTGTCTCAAGATTGTTTTTCTATTTTCAGGAAGAACTTCAAACTAGAACAAAACTTTTGACAGACAGCAATAACAAGATGAAAGTTCAGGTACAAACTGCATCAGATAGATTATTTCATAGCTTCAATTTTGTTATCATGTTTCAAGTAACAACAAAATTGTTCTCATTAAATCATTTTCAAAACAGTTATGTTTATTTCAAAGTTTTCAATTTATAGGTTCAATACAGATTTTGCAAATATTGTTCAATACAAGGTTATGTTCATTATTGAATGTTTAAAAGTTATGAATGAAATTAGTGGAAAAATGAATCCAAATAGATGAGAACATGACAAACTTCCTTACAACTTCATACTTACCTTGTGTAGAAATATAGAAATTGGGGTAATGGAAAGCAGTTTTCAAAATTGAAATGGGGATTTCAGATAATGCGGGTTAGGTTGATTTTTTAAAGTATGGATTTGCCTGTGCTTGGTGCAATTTCTGGCTACATTTTTCTGGTAAGTGTCTGGGGGAGAGTTATTGTTGAGTGAAGTGTAACATACAGTACTACTATTTCCAGTATGAAGATGAAGTTTGAGGTGGTTACTCTCTGAGACTCCATTTTCTAAGACATGACTAACTGGTACATATATCATTATCAGATTTGTATCCTGATAACATCTGTGTTTATCTATCGACCAAGCTTACAATTATGTAACTGTTTCTGTACCTCATTTTTCAGCTTGACTCTCTCAAGAGAAGGTTTACTGTTGTCATGAAGGAAAGGAAAGAATATGAGGAGAAATTTATCAAACTCTCAGCAGAGCTGGATAATAAAGTGAGATAACATTTTTTTTATCATAGAGAACAATGGAACAAAGTTTGGCATATTTATTATTTTTATTTCATAACAGAATATGTTTACAATCAATTAGACAATATTTTGTTATCAATGGTTTGTTATGGGTATTTGATATGTATGTACATATGAAGATGTTTGACTAATGATAGGAAATGTTGTATGGAGACAAAATTAAGTTATTTTCTCAATGGGATGGACCAAATTTTGTTATTTTCCCAATAGAATGGACAAAATAACATTACTTTCTAGCATAATGGACCAAATGATATTATTTTATCATGATGTACCCAATGACATACTTTTCTATCATGATGGATCAAAAGATTACTTTTCTAGCAGGATTATGTAAATCAACGAATAGCACTTGTGCTTCCTATGAAATATCACACATGTTTAGTAACAGTAACTTCAAGCAAGCAAGAATCATTGTAAGTTCTACTAGTGATGAGAAAGACAAACCAAGCAAGAGATAATAATAAAAAGACAATGAGAGACAAACCAGACATTTTTTTTTTTTTTTTTTTTCGCGTTCATTCTTTACGACCAATTTTAATCACTCTGTGATATGTTTGATCTTTGCCAAGAACGTGTATACGTTGCACATTGGTTTGGTAGGCCCCTAAACGCATAGACTTCTACATGTTTAGGACACGTGCATCCGATTTCAGCCAAAACCAGACATAAAACACAGCATGATCTGCAGATGGTTAATTAAATATGTCAGTTAAAACTACAGGAAGTATTATAAATCACATCACACAGACAAATGCAGAGATATGGACATGGGATAATCAGATTTGTCTTCATAGCATTGCTTTTGTCAGCTAAAAACTTGGTAAAAACATAGCTGAACCTTACTAGACTGCTTCTTAGATCTGATGAAGATATGTCCTACTTCATACTGGGGACAAGCTTTGATGATCTAGCATGACCTAAGCATGAAAAAATAAGAACTAATTCTGCCAGGGGAAAAAATTTCAGATAAAACATAACAAATGTGTATTATAAAATTAATATTAATGCCAAGTCACTATAATTTTATTGTATATAATTTTATGTCTGAAAAAAATGTGTAAAATATATATGTAGAGAGATGTTTTTTAAAGTTCTGGTTGACATATTAATTTCAGACTAAGCAATGGCAAGAAGCCTCGGCACAGAGAATAAAATTAGAGTTAGCCTTGGCTGATCTGCAAACATCAGCTCATCAACAGCTTCATGGTCTAGCTACACAGTCTGAGACTGCTATTGATGTTGCCAAGGAGAAACTGACAACAGCTCAAACCAGATTAACTCAGTTCTGCTCCGTAGTCAAGGTACACAATCATAAACTTTCTTGAGAAAATAGACATTGAATGAACATGGACATACTAATCATTTGAGGTATACTGTCAACACATGAGATTGTTCATGTAATATATTCATGATCGTATAGTATATTGGCCCTTATTCTGGTAATAAGGCTATTGCAAGGTGTAATGCTGACAACCGCAAACTCAGTTTGCGCTTGAATTTCTCTTGCCTTCAAGCTCATCCCTAAGTTTCTCTTCAGAAGGTTTTTGCACCGTTGCATAGTGCTGTTTTTCATATAACTCAGTCAACAGCTAGTTTTTTCCCATTTGTTTGGACGGATAGAAATGTTTTTCATTGAGCCATCATAACAGATATCCTTATATCTGAGCAGTGGTCTGACTTGGAGTCTCTGCCTTTCTGAAAGTTCACAGAACAGAATCTGTTGGGATATGTCACTATTATCCATTCTTCTCACATGTCAAAACAATCTTTTTCTTCTACTGCTGAGCATTCCCATGATGGATGACAAATCAGCATATTGCAATACTTCAGAGTTGTTTATCTTGTCATACCACTTGATGTTCATAATCTTGCGCAGACATCGAATGTGAAAGATGTTACGTCTCCTCTCATGTCTTGAGTGAGCTAGCTGTTCATGTTTCTGAGCCATACAGTAAATAGCTAATTATGTAGGTCTAATAGATCTGAATCTTCATCCGAAATATTAATTTTATTTTGTCTCACACCCCCTTTGCTAGTTTGCCACACCCCCTTTGCTAGTTGCCACACCCCCTTTGTTAGTTTGCCAAATGTAGTTGCCACACTACCTATTTGTGCGTTGATTTTATTTTCATAAATAGAGAGGCTGGCAGTGACTATAGAGAGATATTTATGTATCTTATAGGTTCAGATTACAGAGTTTCTTTAGATAAGGTCAAAATTATGTAAGATGTTTTGAACATGATTTAAATTAAAGACAAGAACAGGCTCAGGGTAAATTTAGCTGCTGATGCTCAGAATTTTATAAACTCTGATCATGGAATTATGATGTATTTATTGATAGAAAGAAGTAACTAGGAAATAGCTGTAGACAAAAACTAAAGTGCTAGTGTTCTGTCTAAGTACTAAAGTAGTCTGATCATGGTGCCTAATATTGCACCTCTGACTTATTTTTGTGTGAAGGCTTGCTTATGACCAGTGTCCCTCACGATTCAGGTGAACCTTACTCTGACTTCATAGGTACCTCTAATATGGATACTTGAGTAAAGGATCAGGGTTTTCTGCAATCCAACCATGTACATGCTGAGATAATTTTTGGCCCATTCTATCCTCGAAGCATGGAATATCCATTATTCCATGACACATCACTAACGCAGCGTGTTATCAGCTTTCATCGGCGACCCCATCTATGTTAATCAAATAAACTCAGTTCTCAATAACATAACAGAAGAATAATAACATTTGTGTATTTGTAGATCCTTGCATCAGAACTTGTCAGACGCATGGAGCAAACCCGTTTAAACTAAGGAAACAAAGATGGCACAAGAACAAGCTCATCAGGAACATGATTTGTCCCTTCAACGTGCCCAGGACAAAGCTCGAGACATCCTTAACTTGAGCTACTCTGACATAGAGGACATCATGAGTGCAGATGGGGACAGAGAATCTAAGGTATGAAAACCACTTCTATAGAAAATGTCAAGATTCAAGAATATATTTTATTATGTTATTTCCCTTTTATTAGTGAATTGGAATAGTTCAGTTATTGTTTGTTTGTTTGTTATGTAGCGGATTTTGGACAAGTTGATGTTTTAACAATTGTAACATAATTTCTTTTTTGGTACCTCCTGTGCACTCAAAATTGTAACTGAAATAGGTGCACTGCTTTGTTTTTTTATCATTTTGTTTCCATCATGATATCTGTATTAGTAGGCATAAGTGTTGTCATTATATTTGTCTTTTCATGGCTTATCTGCAGTCTAACTATTGACACTGTGCATTATCTATATTTTGTTGCATATTTTGGTTGTTTTTACTTAACAAAATAATATCTGCAAAATGCACAACTTCTAGTTGTCAGTTTTCAAACCCGTATGATTCCCATTTCAATCTACAACATTTTCTTATCACCCAATCAATGGTAAATCTGAACAACAGGGAAGATAAAATATAACCATACTTTACTCTGAGAGCCGCTGTAGCGTAGTTGTTAGTGAACTCGCTCGCAAGGCTGGTGGTCTGGGTTCAGCTCCCGCAATGCGCGTGGAATTTTCCCGACCGCGACGGCTCTCAGGTCGACCCAGCCTCAACTGGGTACCAGGCATGCTCTGGGAAAGTAAAGGCGGCCAGCGTGATGATGACCACATCACCTATCGTGTGCCGACGGTCAATGAAAAATGCAGGCCTAACACTGTATTGACCTATATACCACAAGGTATGAAAGGGTTCCTTTACTTTTTTGTATACTTTACTCTAGTTTCAATCATAAACCAATTACTTTGGTCATCGTCAATGCAGGCTGTACACTGAACCATCGTACAAGTTCTTGTATAATATGTGTACAGTAATGTTTAAGTTAGAATGATGTTGAATTGTAAAGTTATAGTCCTGTCCTTCTTGCTTTAGGAATCATTTACAACAGAGAGTAACAAGTTGGACAAAAGATGGCTACGAGAATGTGAGAAGATGATGAACAGCAGGGTAGGAACTGTATGGTTTATGTGTACCTAGTATTGTTATGTGTGCTGTGAGCTTTTGCCATTGACATTTTGTGGTTATGAGTGCTAGGAACTTCGATCAAAGATGTGCTATTGTTATGTGTATTGATAGTGTAAACCATTGATGTTATCGTTGTGTGTGCTGTGAGATAAGTTGATTAATATATTTTTGTTATGCTTAAGATGACTCTCCCACTGTGCTAGTGCTATATTGTGAAGGCTTTAGCACTCCTTTGACTTGGAGATATGCTTTGTGCTTTCAAAGCCTTGTGCTTCTAGCAGGTTTAACCAAGCTAGACAGGTCTTGAGAAGAGAACAAGACTAAACTAGCACTTGAGTCCTCCAGGTTGTATCTGAAGTACAGAGCGAACAACCCTGTCACATAAAATAGCTTAAAAATTAAAGATCTCTTAAATAACATTGGTGAAAGCAGCAAGTAAGTTACTGGCATAATAATTGGGAGAACTGTGTTCGGAGTGCAATGAAGATATTCCAAACTGAAACTGAAGGAGGAGATGCATATTATAGGACAGTCATGAGTCTCCCTGCAAAAGATAGCCACTGACCATGCATGAAGTAGAGAATCTGTTGTTGGCCTACAAAATGCCACAAGGTGTGCCGTGCCAATTTGTTGACTGGTTTGTTGGTTTGTGTCTATGGAGAACAAAAAGATGTGTACTGTCCTCTTTTCTCTTGTGGTTTTTTAATCCCGAAAAGGGTGGAGGGGGGCAAAGACCTTCAACAAACTCATTCCAATTCTCTATCTAGAGCTATATCTTGTAGCTCCTTGCATGTCTTCTGTATATTGTTAATTTCTGTCTCCGTACCTCCTTGCATGTCTTCTGTATATTGTTAATTTCTGGCTCCGTACCTCCTTGCATGTCTTCTGTATATTGTTAATTTCTCTCTCCGTACCTCCTTGCATGTCTTCTGTATATTGTTAATTTCTGTCTCCGTACCTCCTTGCATGTCTTCTGTATATTGTTAATTTCTGGCTCCGTACCTCCTTGCATGTCTTCTGTATATTGTTAATTTCTGTCTCCGTACCTCCTTGCATGTCTTCTGTATATTGTTAATTTCTGTCTCCGTACCTCCTTGCATGTCTTTTGTATATTGTTAATTTCTGTCTCCAAACTCTCTCTGAAATTGATCTTTTCTTTTATTTTATTTTGTCTCCAGGAGGCCTCTCTTATTATGTTTCTGTATATTATTAATATTTAGTTACAATTTACCTCCTTGCATGTCTTTTGTATATTGTTAGTTTCTCTGACTCTCTTCTCTGTGTAATTTTAGATCTTTCTCTCATTCATTTTCTTTTGGTTCCAGGAAAGGACCCTTCTTATTATAATGTGTACTGGGAGCTAAGTTAATGAATATATTATAATATATAGTTTACAATTTACTCTGCGTACAAATACAGTAACATATTTGTATGTATGTTAGTTTGCTCTGATGTTTATTATATGTTAGTTTTGCTTGAATGGTGCCAGGCCTGCAGGGAAGCAAAGAGTAGTACCACTGCAACCTACAAGACATATCATAAGAGGCGACTGATGTAGGATCTAGGGAAGCTACCCTTGTAAATAAAAATCATTGCAGAAATTGGATGTGCTGGCCTACTTGTAGGCACATAACTGACACAATGTACAATAGCGTAGGCTCAGACCACATACAAATCTTACAGAGTGGTTAACAAGTGGTTGATTGGAGCATTCGAAGAAGAAGAATATGTTAGTTTACCGTAATGTACATATCTTTTTAGATGGGTCTGTGTTTCTATAATTAATAACAACCATTTTATTCTCATGTGCAAATCTTGATGGACTTATTATTTTTTCACAAAATCTCTTGTTGTTTCAGGATGATTTTGTACAACCACTGGTAAGCTTACTGCTACAGAAAGTTGACGAGAGAGCTGACTTACTACAGAAACTGTCTTGTTGAATGAATGATTACTACGATTGAAACTCTGTGACCTGTTTGAATGATGCTATGGCTAGCTAAACTAAATGCAAATAATAGATAGTTATATAAATAACATTGATATGTTTACTAGATGTAGCCTGTTAGAAAGGGTAGATAGTTATATAAATAACATTGATATGTTTACTAGATGTAGCCTGTTAGAAAGAGTCTAAAGATGAAGGATTGACATCATTACCCCGGGTTTCCCCAAATGGCTCCATCCCTCTCCGCAGAAATGGCACGCCACCTACCGAGAGTATTGTACAAAGCACAAATTCCTTAGCTCCTGCAACAATCCTAGGGCTCTCTGAAAAAATGTTTTTGTGAACAGAACGCAGCTGCCCTGATTCGAATCACAACATTCAGAACGCAAGGTAATGTCTTTAGTCACAGAGATCCCCCTGTTATATAAATAACATTGATATGTTCACTAGATGTAGCCTGTCTCTCACATTAGAAATCAATTATTGTATTTCAAAGTGTCCAGTAAGATCAACATTATATTTTCTTCACAATATGTATATGTAGTTTCTGTTTTAAAATTGTTGTCATGTGTTGCAACTCTTCCCGTCTCAATGAAATGTATATATTATTGAATAGCATACACCCTTCCTACAACACTTTCTAGCCAAAAATAATAAAATACATTTACCTAAAGTCTACTTACAGTATATAAAGGTTTCCATCCTCCAGAAACTCACATAGATCTACTGTCCTGGTCATGCGGGTGTTTGTGGCAACGAGAGAGCGGACATGCTTATGTCAATTGTTGGGGAGTTTAGGATGGATAAAGAGGAAGTTCTTTGGTCTCTTGGTGACCTGCTGTTGGATGAGCCCATCTGCCCAGTGTGTTCATAGAGCGTTGGACTACGGGTGACTATCCCTCTGTGTGTGCGGGTTCAATTCCGCGGGATGGCAGAAAAGCTACAGATTTCCCAGATTTACGGTGTTCGTGGCACTGAACCGAAGGGTTACGATGTCCATGGCACCGAGCCGGAGAGCTGAAAAGCTCAAGTGCTTCTGGATTGGGAAAAAAACTGTTGGATGAGGACACTAAAATAAACGTTGAATCAATAGAATGATTTAGGGAGTTTGGAATTATACTTTGTACAAGTAAAGCTGGTTGCTTTAGGGGCAGAATGAGAAGTGGGTTTAATTAGTGAGCCACAGGAACCATCAGTATGCATACCCTTAAAATCTGTTGGAGAAGACTGAGCACCTATGGGTCTGCAGGGAGTGCTGTGACGTCGGTTCCAGTAACCAATACTTACAGTATGTGAGAGTTGATACTTTGTAGAATTGTAGTAAACATATAGATCTATATATTAGTGTCACTAACATGATTTTTGTCACACTCATTATTTTATGTGTGCGTCTGTAGTTTAAGCGGTAGGGAGTTTGATTACAAACCCAATCGTACCTGGTTCAAACCCCTTGGTAAGTAAGTTTGGAAGCAAATTCGTTTCCGTGGTATTTTTACGAAATGTAAAAAATAGACCTCACCTTTCAGAAAGCAATGCAAACTACTGAACGTATAAGTGGTGCCTATAAAATCAATGACTCATTTACTGTGGTTGATGGCTACGTCCTGTAAAGGATATGCAACAATTTATTTTTCCATTATTTTCTATTTCATTAATTTTTCAAACAGCTTATTATTTATTTGTATCCATAAAATTGGTCACATTCTTCTATATAATAATTTTCTTGATGTTTTCATACAGCTGCTGTATGTTGATTATCTATGATATTCCATTCTGTATTCTATAAACAAGATGATAGAATAGCATCCATCTATTTTCATTCCACTTGCTTACATGGGAGAATTGATGCATTTGAGATGTGGATATATAGAAGAATAGGCAGAGTTTCATGGACAGAAAAACAGACAAATAGACAAGTTTTAGGAAAACTAGGCATGAAGAAACAATTATTAAGAGAAATAAAATTCAGACAAGTAAAGTATTTTGGACACATAAAAGACAAGACACCATGATAAAATCTTTACTAGAAGGGAAAGTTGAGGGGGAAGAGCAAGAGGAAGACCGAGAGATAAGTGGGAGGGAAACTTTAAGAAATGGACAGGTTACAGTCTGGCAGTGTGCAACACCAAGGCGAAAGACAGAGAATGCTGAAGATTCATTGCAGCCAACCTTCGATGTGGAGACGACACCTGATGATGATGATGCTTCCATGTGCATGTACAGTTGTGTACTTCTCTTTCAGTGATGGTTTCTGTCGAAATTGTTCATAGTTCATAAGTACGGTTCCAACTTCACTGCAACGGGTCACCCCATAATTGTCGTCCTGTGCCAATGAAAATCACACAAAATGCTAACAAAATGTTTTCTGTGTGAACTAATTCCAGAATGAAACAGCCGCATAAAAGAATGAAACAACGCCACAAAAAGCAACCTGCTCCGCATAAAATGCATATGGCCGTCGCTGATGTAGCAACAGAAAACTGTTCATCACTTGAATTGCAATTCTTGTCGAAGGAAACATCAATCACGACAAAATCCAGCTTTCTGCACCTGCAATATAACTGCATACGGCAGATTGAGCTTGTTCGTCATAACCGTTGTACGCCATTTTCTAAATACACTCTAACACACAACAAACGCACGGTTGACACAGCAAAAAGCATTCCATGTAACATTCATAGCTCACAGCGTTGCTCAAGCACTAACTCAGTAGCTCGGCAAACGAAACCGAAAATACCCGACCAAACATGTCGGAAATGCGCTAGCAAAGTCGTGTTCAGAATCAAACAGTTCTGACTCTGAATGGCCCTCCCGCATTCCGCCATTGCTGGCCAGGTTTTCGATTGCATGATAAGACTACTAGCATCTGTCAAATCTTAATTAGTTGCTTTTATTTCCCCAATAAAGCACACATTCCACATTCTATTTGATGTTAATATAGATAACAACTAATAATTTTCAGTTTAATAGTTTTTACCGTAATGTCAGCGGCTAATGTATCTCATGGTTTTTTAAATGTTATTCCTAGCCATTCTTATTGTTTCCTTGTGCAGCTATCACCCATTGTTATATATATTCTGATAACATCTTTCATGTTTTTCAAAAATTTTCCAATGATTTCTAATTTCTCTTTGTGCAACTCTCAGCTCTTTTGTTTTATATGAGATTAATATCTATTTTTTAACTTGTTTTTTCCAACCATCCCTATCCTTTCATTGTGAATCCATTATACTTTGTTATTATCATAAATGTCTACTAGCTCTATATTACTCGAAATTTCTTCACACATTCCACACATAAAGTCTTTCAGAAGACATTATTGGCGCAATGTCTATACGTTTCATAGTTTAAAGCACTATTTTATATTTAGCTGCTTTTCAATTATTTTCCGTCCGTCGACTTTTATATTAACTGAAAACTAGTAGAAGTCAAGTGTAAATGATAACAAACACATATCCTCATGGTTTTTGCTAGAAATAGAAGTGAACCAGAGTTTATAATTCATTCTAGGATAATCAATGACTAAAAAAACGAGTTTATAATTCATTCTAGATAAACATGCTAAACTAGAGATTTTCATTGATCGATGCTAGTTTATGAACAGTTAATAAACCATGCATCTATTCACAATTTTCTGAATGTTTATGTATTCATAAGTGGATTACCAATATAAAGAGAGCAGTTGAACTTCTTTATTCAATTTATTGTTCATCAAGACCCTTGCTAAGTTGGATGTTTGTCTTATCCATGTTTGTCTTCCTAATTTTAATTGAATCCATGCTAATCTATTTCTTGTATAGTTAACACTGCATTATATTTGCTAATACCATAATATTTTGTGAAACTACATCCATTTGTCTTCAATTTGATATATAATAAGTCATATTTTTGAGCAGATTTATAAACAATATTTTAGTTCGACTAACTTATGAGTCAATTTTTTTTAAACTAGCAAAATAATTCCGTCCAGGTGCCAAAATAAACTGTAGAAAATCAGTGAATAATAATGAATAATAGATCAATTACATCTTTCCATATTTGTTCTTCTAACTAAATGACTACTTTATACCGAGACTTATCAATACTGTGCATGTTCAACTTTCTTGTTATATTTCTTATATAATTATTCCTCAACTGCTGATTATTTGTCATTAATTTGAACATCATTCTATATTTTCTATCATTAAAGTATAATATTACTTTTATTGTTGTTGTTGATAAGAAATTTACCAAGTTTATTAATAATTCTTAAGTTACTGACTATTTTGCAAGAAATTGCTATATTCCAAGAACTGGGATTAAAGTTTGGAGTGCCCAGAAAAGAACAGTACAACAGGTATATGAGCAGGCTCATCGATCAACATCGAACTGGTACAGTCAGTCACTGTTAGAGATATAGCAAAGGAGATTGGAGCACCTATGGACATGTCTGGAGTGCAATGAAGATATTTCAAACTGAAGTTACTGACCACCTTGTTTTGTTCTTTATGAATCAGAGATGTCATGGTGACATTGGTTGTATGGAAATCTGCAAGTTGGTGCACATATCCAGTAGAATCTTTGAACAAGCAAAGATTCAGAAATATAATGATAATACTATCATCTTTATTCTGTTAGTGTCATACAGGTGTCATGACAGAAACATCACCCACAAAGCCCTCCATTGTTCTATGTCCTCAACTTTTCAAGCCAATGGGGACAAATCCTGCTCTGTTGGGGCTGTAATGTCCTATTCTGTAGTGTACACCTTGCCACAGGTGAAACTGAAGCTGATATATAGGATGATCTCTCTGCTGTCTTTTGCCTCCATGGTCTTCAACTGTACTCTGCAAGACAATCTTCAACTGTATAATAGTGTTACAGACGCTAAAACAGTCCACACCTAAATATAACAATAGGGGTATGGAAGGCATAAAACTAGATTGTTACACAAACTCTATCCATAACTAGTTCAAATCTGAAAGAGTCCTCACAAATGAAGCATAAGATGCAACCTGAGCCTGATGAAAGCCAGGTCGTAGACAAATCTTAACATAAGACGTGAGAAATGTTCAGGGTGACCATAGAAATGCAGTGTTACAACACAAGCCTCTTTGTATATGCAGAGACACATATGGAATAGAACAGAACATACCAATCACAGGAGAAACTTCATCTGTTTAGGACATGAAGGCACATATCAACTCAATAGAAAATTGGTTTAACCTTATGATGACTTCAGAGATAAGGTTTAAATTTGTAGAATTTGAACCAGACTTACCTAAAGTTACAGCATCAAGATTTCATTCAAAGGTAGAAAAGAACACTATTATGCCCCATCAAACAGCACAGATGAAACTATAGAGCAAATTCCAAAAACATAAGATATCACCAAGATAAGCTAGCATGAGTGGCGCTGACTGCCTTCTTATAACCAATCAGATCTGACACCATGCTACAATATAACTTTACAGACGGGTCTCTTTGGCATTGAGATTAGGTACTCATCTCTTGTGCCAAAGGTGCCAGGTTCACTCTTGCATGAAACCATCAAAGGTGCCAGGTACACTCTCGCATGAAACCATCAAAGGTGCCAGGTTCACTCTCGCATGAAACCATCTGGATATTTTTTCAGAGATCCCTGATCTCAGTGTAGGTGAGACTGAGTTCCTAGTCCTATCGGAGACAGATGATAAAACATAGGTCCTGTGTTAAATTTGAGTATGTAAAAGAACCCTTGGCTGTTCAAAATTGAGAAGAGCAGGCTGGATAGCTGCTGCCCAAACAAAATTCGTTAGGATTAAAAATAAAATTCTTGCATAAATATCTTCAAAATTACATTAGGGACCCTCGCCGGTGCTACAGAGTTTGTGCACTGCACCTTAGATATTCCTGTGTAAGAAAGAGATTGGATAACACATGGTTACTCACTGAAGTGCAATGATGATAGTCCAATCAAGCAATAAATAACTTCATATGTGATACTTTATGTGGTAGTGGGGTTTTCTGTTTGTAAGATCTTACAGTTAATCATCTGTACAAATGTGGGGTGGTAGTGGGGTTTTCTGTTTAGATTACAGTTAATCATCTGTCAAATGTGGATAGTGGGTTCTTTGTAAGATCTACAGTTAATCATCTGTACAAATGTGGGGTGTAGTGGTGTTTTCGTTTGTAGATCTAAGTTAATCATCTGTACAAATGTGGTGTAGGGTTGTAAGATCTTACAGTTAATCATCTGTACAAATGTGGGTGGTAGTGGTGTTTTCTGTTTGTAAGATCTTCAGTTAATCATCTGTACAAATGTGGTGGTAGGGTTTTCTGTTTGTAAGATCTTACAGTTAATCATCTGTACAAATGTGGGTCCATGGATTTTAAGTCTCGATAATGTGATCGTGTCTACAGTTAATCATCTGTACAAGTGGGTAGGTAGGGTGTTTTCTGTTTGTAAGATCTACAGTTAATCATCTTACAAATGTAGTCCTAATGGATATGTATACATGTTGGATGTGTCTGTCCAACAAATGCAAAAAGGCTAACCAGGTAAAATTTACATGTTATGAAAAAGTACACAGCAAACAACAGATCACAAGGATGTTAATTGATAAGTCAACAAATGCAAAAACAACCAAGATAAAATATTAGATAGTTATATAAAGTTTACAAAGAATGACAACAATATTTAATAACTTATTATGAAAATTACTAATGATTAGGTAACGATAACATTTTATTTTCAGATAACCCAGAAATATATCTCAAAGTGAAAATCTGTAAAGGGGAAGGATTGTCTTTATTGCACTGGGTTTGCCCATATGTCTCAACCGCTCTCTGTAGAAATGGCATACCACCTGTCCAGAGTATTACACAAAACATGAAATCTATATATCTCCATCAACAATCTTAAGGGATTTCTGGAGGAAATAAATGCACTCACGAACCAAACATTGCGGTCAGGATTCAAACCCGCAACCTTGAGAACCCATGACAAATAGCTTAACTAAAAAAATATCTAGGGTTCATTAGAATCTTAATTCAATTATGAAAAGGACATACTAAAGTCACAGGATGATCACCTGTTTGTTGATGAAAATATCTGCACATGCATTATTAATTGAATTCAGGCGTAGCCGTGATGTCTCTGATTTTTGCATGAAGCCTTGCTTTCCTAATCATTATTATATGTCGTTTCTAGCTATTGATATGAGCTTTACTGGGACTTCAGTGAAACTCATTGTGGAACATCTCAGAAAATATCACAAGTAAAATGTCATGATAAAGCAACTTCTTCTTACGCTCCATATCGACCCTTGTTAACCACTCTGTGTGATTTTTATGTGATCTGAGCCTAAGAACGATTGTACATTGTGCCATTTATGCGCCTACAAGTAGGCTAGCACATCTGATTTCTATGATGCTTTTTATTTACTAGGGTAGCTTCCTAGGTCCTACATCAGTCGCCTCTTACATCATGCCTTGTAGGTTGCAGTGGTACTATTCTTTGTTTCTGTTGGGGTCTCGCACCACACGGGCTGATGAAGCAACAAGTTATTTATAGCTAGTTTCTACCTTCATTGTAACATGAGTTTAATAGATATTGTATTTAGAGTCAGTATTACACACAATGAAATAACAACATGATATCTTCTCTTGTTTATGACCAATTTAATCATTCTTGGATACGTTGATCTGCAGAACGTATTCATTGTTTGGTAGGCCTAAACACAGATCACACGCTTAGGACATGCATCATTCATAACTCTCAGCCCTACGACATGCATGGCAGTAACAGTGGTTCTATTCTACACAAATTTGAGCGAACACGCGAAAATGATATGATATACTTGAAGTAGTTTTTGCAAAGCATCATTATATTGTACAATGTGATCTACTACTTGTTAATATATATATGTGTGTTTCACCCACTGCCTTGTGGATAGGGGCTCGGGAGAGCTAAAGGCTAGGGGAGTAAACCCTGATAAAAATTATCCACTGCCTTGTGGGTCAGCACGGTACTACAGAAGGCTAGAGGAGAAAACCTTTGACCAAAAATCCGGAGGGAGGGACCCTAAGGCAGTTGATGGTTAAGTGTTTATTCCTTGCCATCTTCTGGCATCTCCTACAAACCCTGCTTGTTTCCAAACGTATAGACTTTGCCTTTCCTTTGGATGAAACAGTAGGGTAGAGAGGGGATTTGTGCAAAATGGGTAAGGCACATTTTCCATATCAGCTGCCCAGGCTAGGCACAAAGAGAGATGACACTTTCTCTGACTATAAGTGTCTCCAAAACAGTTGTACTATGTCAGGAAGGTAACACAACAAATATCACTTTACATGGTAACCATCTAACACCAGTTCAAAAATTTAGCTATCTTGGGTCCTTGGTCACTGCCAGCCTTTCTCTTGATGAAGAAATCAACACTCGTATAGGAAGTGCGGCTACTACATTCGGCAAACTATCAAAGCGAGCGTGGGGCAACACAAAACTGACATTGCAGACGAAGATTCAAATATATCGAGCTTGTGTAATTAGTTCTTTACTATATGGCTCAGAAACATGGACAGCCTACTCAAGACACGAGAGGAGACTTAACATCTTTCACCTTCGATGTCTCCGCAAGATTATGAACATCAGGTGGTACGACAAGATAACCAACTCTGAAGTGCTGCAACGTGCAAACCTGCCTTCCATCATGGGCATGCTCAGCAGTAGACGACTAAGAAAGTTGGGGCATGTGAGAAGAATGGAAACTTATCGCATACCAAAACAGGGAAACTTATCGCATACCAAAACAGATATTGTTCTGTGAACTTTCGGAGGGGAGGAGGCACCGGAGCAGACCACTGCTCAGATATAAAGATGTCTGCAAAGCCTCAATGAAAAACTTTTCTATAGGTCTCAGCACATGGGAAGGACTAGCTGATGACAGAGTTGTGTGGAAAGCCAAATTACGAAAGGGCGCAGAGTCTTTTGAGAAGAGACTTATGTATGAGCTGAACGACAAGAGAGAAAAGCGAAAACTCAGAAGTTGTCACAGTAAAACACTTGCCAATTGACCATCTATAAAGACGAAAAAGGCCATATATATATATGTGTGGTTGGCTAGGTTAGTGACTCTGTCTATTAACCCGACGTTCTGAGTTCGAATCACGCTGCGGACAGTTTGTTCTATGCAAATTGCTTCGTTGATTTATAACAAAGGACGATTGGCCACCTGTTCAGAAAGCAATGGCAAACTACTGAACGTATAAGTCATGCCTAGAAAATCAACGACTTGTTTACTTGGTTGATGGTCCTTTGGGATATGCCAGATTTCATATGTGTGAATGAGCATACAGTATTTGTCATACTTTCAAGTTCAGTTCTTCTGATTGACATTCACACACATTGAGCAGGAATTCCCTGCACTTTCCTCTAATGCAACAACCTTCTTAGTGTTCCTACCGACTGTGCCAAAGAGGATTTGCATTTTAAAGTATGGTCATCATCAGGTCTCTGCCAGTTGGCGTAGGCAATCATGGATTACAAACTCTCTTTGTGTTGCTATCATCTCAGATGTTAATCTTCCGTGTCATGAAGTCAGACTGTCAAAAATTGTCTTTCTATGTCTTCCTCTGTCTTGTCTCCCCTTGATTTTACCGGTTATCACAATGTGTTAAAGTATGGTAGTTTAGCACTAAGAAACAACACACTAAATCAAAATTTCAACAAAATACTTTATACTAAATGAACAACAAATATCTTATTTCTATCTTGCATCCTTTGTTTGATAAATATCTTCTGATTAATTAAGACTGTTATTTTATTTGGTTTTGTGCTTTTACATTTATTATATCGTTTTACTATAGTCTATCTTATTGTCGACACATTTTATTGTCTCTTCAAGTATGTACGAGATGTGCGTGATGAATGTGTTCAGGTTGTGTTTCACCTTGCATACTTGTCCATATCTGGACATAGCTTAGTCAGCAGGACAATCAAGTCAAACAATACAAGTTCAGAGAATAAAATCTGAAAGAATTGACTCCTCATTACCCGCATCTTAACCCTTTGAACCCTGACCACCTGTACCTTAAAAATCTCTTCCCGAAGCTCCTGGGCAAAAACAGTACACATTAGAGTTATATTAAAATACGATAATTTAGCACTCTTAAGTGCTCTATAATTTGTTATTGATTTACCCCATCTTCTCTGTTATTCATGATTATTATATATTTGAAGAATACTAAATTTTAAAATTTATTTGATTTAATATGTGGACACGGCCGCGAATACTCCCGTATATGAAGATATGAAGATTAAATACTTAACTAATTACCGTACCAGTACAATAAAATCACACAACAGCGTCCGCCATCTTGTAAAACGATGTAGAACACATGGGTTGTGTTTTAAGTCTCATTTGTACACAATTTATTTTTAAATACCGAAAAATAGTGAAAAAATATGCTCAGAACAATATATCGGGAGCTCGGGGTATGGAGTGCTTACATTAAATCCCGAAATATCTGGAGCCCGGGTTCTAAGGGTTAAAACGGAAACATAACTTTCTGAATCAATGGTAAATTTGAAACCCTTTCAACTATTAATGATCTCTATGTTGCCCATTAGCAAACTGAAGGACTAACATATGGGTATGCAATGTGCACAAATTTCTCTATGTATGCAGTCAAATTTCTAAACAATATAAGGGAATAAAACAACGTATGAAAGGAATCTAAACACATATGGGTAATGTAAATTTCTAAAAAAGTATCAATGTTGCACAAATTTCTACCTCTATCATTGTAATCAAATTCATTAATCAGTTTCAATTTTTCTACCAAAAATAACCAATAATTGACAAGCATTTTATGACAAGAACCAATCAAATCAATATTAACTGTTCATATTATACAACTTTCTGAAGAGAAACGCTGATTGTTTTCATCAATAAGTCAAATGTACTGGTGTAAATCAAGAATTGTCTTATCCTTACTATACAAATTTGTTGATGTTTAATCACTCATTTGTCTTATTATTTGATTATCTGTGTGTAATACGTACGAATAACAATCTGATCATATGTACGTGTATCATTCTGATCATAAAACACTTGTAACAATCGGATCTCTTTAATGGAAAAAATCCTGAATAATATAAAGTAAAGTAATTTACCGAATGATGTTTGAGACAATCAGTGATTGTTTTTTTCCCAAATACAAATGTCCTCAATGCAAATATTAATCCGAATGAAGATTTTGCAGTGTAACTTCTGCTGATTTTACCATATGTTGAATTTATTGCAGATAATCACAGACTCTTGTCTCTTAATGTAAAATGTGATGAAGACCATAACATATAAAATGTCTTAATGTGACAGTAATTTTCTGGAAGATTATCACAAACTGTCAAATCCGTATATGAAAAGTGCTGAAATGAAAGGACACAATCAGAGAGGATTAATTTAGCATATTATTAGCTAAATTTGCATATGTTTGCAATCACATTCAGACATACATACACACATTAACCCTTAGAACTTAAGATCTGAACATGTAGCTCTGGAATGTAAACATCTCCAATCCCAACGTCCCAATATATCGGACTGTAAAGTTAGTTAGTTAGTTTGTTCCTTTCGTGCCAAAGGCAGCACACAGGGCAGAGTTTTTAGATCTCCATGTAATGAGGTTCGTTGCTAGCAGTTGGAGATCGTGTATGGCTTTTATCCCAAATAGTTGTACATTCCAATAGTTTACTTTCTTGTAAGACTGTTCTTCGAAGAGTGGTATTAGGTCTTCCACGTTTTCTTTTCCCAACTGGTGACCACATAAGGACTTGTCGATTTAGTCTCTTTTTGTCTGATCTAAGAACATAACCTAAATATTTCCACCTTCGTTTCCTTATAATATTTGATACGGGTTGTTGGTGTGTTCTATCTCTCACTGTGTTGGTAGAAACGAAATCACTCCATTTGACTTTTAATAATTGTAAAGGCTCTGCCGTTATTTGTCGCCGATCAAAGACAAATTGTGTACAAATGTGACGTCAAACACAAACCTTGTGTTACTAGTTGATTTAGCAAGATGGTGGTAATGTATCTCATAATTTTTGTTATGTTGTTAAAGTAAATTTAGTTTTACATATAGACACCAGACTTGAATGTGTTTTATTAACTCCAGACTTGAAGTGTTAAGAACACCCAGACTTGAAGGTGTTTTATATGAAACACCAGACTTGAAGGTGTTTATATGAATACACACAGACTTGAAGGTGTTTATATGAACACACAGACTTGAAGGTGTTTATTGAAAGTTAGTGAAAGGTCCAGCTGGAGACAGGCTGTGAAAACGGATATAAGAACTTGTGAAGCTAGACGAACACAACTTGCTGACATAAATCGTACCATGAGAAAGCAAAAATATAAATCCATCATGGGACTCTACATCCATTGTTTCTTGATACTAATAGCATACCATTATTACTTATATCTTAAACTGTATAGTTAGCTTCTTATTTTATTATCCTTTATGTTTTTTAATTTGTGATATCTCTTACACTGTATTGTCTACTTTTTATATCTTTCCTTTCTCTACCTAAACTTATGTTATCTCTTACACTGTATTATCTGCTTTTTATATTCTTCCTTTCTCTACCAAAACTTATGTTATCTCTTACACTGTATTATCTACTTTTTATATTCTTCCTTTCTCTATCTAAACTTGTATCCAGTCTTACACTGTCATGTCTTCTGTTTATTTGACTGCCATTTATGTGCTGATACTTGTGTTCCATCTTATATTGTTCTTGTTGTATCCTTTCTTCTCTTGTATAATCTGACATTTCACAAATAAGTAGCTCATGGAGAGAACAAGACAGATTCCAGTGAACCAAGAGGTTAAAAAGACACCTGACTAGGACACAAATTGAGAAGATTGAACCTGACTAGGACACACATTGAGAAGATTGAACCTGACTAGGACACACATTGAGAAGATTGAACCTGACTAGGACACAAATTGAGAAGATTGAGGCAACTTAACAACAGGACTCTTCCTGACCCATGGAAAGTGAAGATGAAGGTCTAGAAATACATGGAGAAGGATTTGAGGCAAGATTAACAATAGAGCTGGAATGGAAGCTGCAGGAGACACTTAAAGATAGGGAGAGTTGGTTGAGAGGGTCTATGCTCCAATCGGGGTTAAAAAAGGCCGGAGAGTGATAATCAGACCTTAAGACTAAACCAACCAGGTCAGCCCCGACTACTACTTACAGTTGGTAAGTACTTACTTTAAGAACTCTGGTGCTCTAGAGATCACGTGTTCAAACTCAATGTATGTCAGCATTCCGTCATCGTCCAGGTCTGTCTCCTCAAGAACCTTTCATAGAAAGATAATAATTTCAAAATTATTTGTTTTTCGCGACATATCTACTTTGTTTCTTCTGTGTGAACTCTACAAAAATCATTTAAAAAGCCATTCATTGTGATAACAGTCAATCACTATATTTACCTTTGTGTTTTAAGAGCCAATTACCCTAGGTACTGTTCGAGCCTATGGTTTGAGGCCAATTACATATGTTGTGTTGTGAGCCAATGCCCGTACATATGTTGTGTTGTGAGCCAGTGACCGTTATCAGTTATATGAGGACTATCATCATAGCACTCCGGACATGTCCATAGGTGCTCCGATCTCCGCCTCAGCAAATCCAGCAGCTTCCAGCGACCCAACACGCAAGTTCGATGTTGATTAATCAACCTCTTTGCATATTTAGTATGTCGTTCTTTTCGAGCTGCACCAATATTGACACCCATCTCTTTCAATCTGGTCAGCGAGTGGGATTCACAGCCCTGAAACTCTGTTCGGAAAGACTCTCTCAATGCGTGAAGAGTGTCATTTCGATCCATGGCAACTCCCTCTGATATTGTAGCCAAGCCAGCCAATCTATCAGCTTGTTCATTACCCCTAACTTCTGCGTGCCCAGGGACAAAAATGAAAGTGATTTCTCTGATCATTGTCTGTATCAGTACCTCCACCCAGTTGCGTCGCACCATACCTGATTCGACTTTACGAATCATGCTCATGGAGTTACTGAGTATGAAAACACGAGAGTAGTTGTGAGATGCCAACCAGTTCATCACCTCCGTAACCTCCTGAACCTCCATTGTCAAACTACTTGTGGTTGTTGTGTAGGCCCCACTGGCCTCTCTTATTTTTTTCCTCCTGAGCGTGCTGAAAAGCCCACGCACAGCGTTGTTGGCGAATGACTGAGCCATCGGTGTAAATAACCACATCTGTATCATTGATGATGTCATTCAAGAAGGCCTCAACCTCCACGTTAATCAGTGATAGATTATTTTGTTCGCAGTTTTTCTTAATAGATGTTTAAAAACGTGAAAGCAGTAACAGTACCGTATGCACGCTGTACTGTGGTTCACATCGGCTAAACTGCGAAATGAAATATCAAAACACGAAGTAATATATTTGCACGGAAGGCAATAACAAAATAAATCGATGTTTTGAGCAAAAGTATTTTGTTGAAACGTCTTTCCACGTCGATATCATATGCTGTTGTACTTTGTAAAAGTACATTTGTATGTTAATGTGTCATTTTTGTTATATCGTAGTATTACAGTTTTACATTGGGATACAGTTCATTGTCTATTTACCTAATCCTGGGTTCTCAACAGCTGAGAATCGTCGTGCTGATGAGGCGCAGAATAAAAAAGAACTGCGAAGAAAAAGATAGAACATACTACACCCACAGTTCCAACACTGATTATGACCTATGGTAGAGGATTGTGTTCCAGGTTTGGTCTCTTCAGTCACATCCGCGGACACCAAGAAGTGCAACAACATACGTCCTGGGGCTGTTGTCATGATCGCTTGCGATGGACGGCTGTTATTACTATCGTCATCAAAGGCACGAATGTGAACGACTGAAACATTTCCAGAATGAGATAATGCAAGTAATCCTAGACTATATTATAGATAATCGCATTCTGCTCATTAGGTATATGCTGGTACTAGCTTAAAAATAATATTCAAGCGGTCTCTGGCCCATACACAATCCTTTATTCGTGTAACCTTGGGATAAGAGACACCCTCCGCAGTTTTAATAATGAAATCGCTTTCGTGAATATTGTTCTCATAATGAAAAATCAACATTCTTCCGACAACTATACAAACATTCAAAGTTGAAGATAAAGCATTAATCCTTCAATGCAGTGGCGGCTCATGATCATTTTTGTTGGTGGGGCCAGACAGATATTTTTGGAAAAAATCATGGTTTCGGTTAGGATATATTTTAATGTATAAAATAATAAATACACGTTACACCTTATTTTTAGTGGGGCCTGGCCCCACTGGCCCTTAATGACGAGCCGCCACTGCTTCAATGCTTACCTTAGCCACTACCATCTCAACTTCATCATCCGTCAATGAGTTATTAGTCAAAGCTTTCAATGTTTGAGCTAAATCTCCCCTACCTAGAACATTATCCATATCGTAATCTGTCAGAGAAACAAGAGTATACAATATAAGTATTTCATAACGATACATTTATCAGTAATGAAACACACAGATTTATATATTTGGACAACAATAGAACAACAGACACAAACACATGGAAGACAGGAAAACACAAAACAATGTTGATGTCATTAAACTGGGAACGATACTGAATAGAGATCCATCTATTTTTGTTGCCACTCTAAAGAAGTATGATTTTTCATGACGTTCTCTGTCTCTTATATTAACTCTTTCGCTCTTCTGAGCAGATATAATGGCTCGCTTTATTTCGAAAGATGACTCAAAGCCAGCATGCAGGATAATTCAGTATACATTGCAATATAAGTGCTTCCGAGGATAGACAAAAATTACGGAGTGAAAGGGTTAAGGTGGTTGTTCTAGATCTGTCTTTCAGTCCTACATGAATGACACTTGCTCGTAAAAGTGAAGTAGTCGTCATCAGTAACATACATGGTCAAGTTTAACATTTTACGATCGTTAGAAATTAATTGTCTGATTCTACATGTAGTGTGCCATGTAAGAAGTGAATTTATTCACTTCTGTTGTATCCGTTGCTTGATAAAGACCTTTTGATCGAAATGTTGCTGTATATTGTTATTGTTTTTGTATGTGGTAAAACTACAGTACTTTGTTTTTACGTGTTTCGCCATTATCGAATCGGACACAATCAGGGTTGGGGCTCAAGCCCCACACTCGAAATTTCACACATGATTTAAGGAGCTGGTCCTCCGACCTCCTGCAGACTTGGATTTAGAAATGTCAAGCAGAAGGCATTTCATACCCTAAGTTTGAAAATGCTACCGGACTTCTTTTTGTTTTGTTAGAAATATTAATTAAGTGATGAAATATCAGCTTATGGTAGTCACAGTCACGGCCAGCTTTAGTATGAGATCGACTAGCTCAAGTGGAAATATCGGGAAATATTCTTCTCACGTAACGCAACAATTACATTTCAGTACTGTTTTATTAAGACGAATTCATTTTAAAAACAGCACAGCTTGCAAAAACAAGGTTATGTCACACATTAACTTTAACACTAACTAATATATCAAGAAAGACTTAATCCTCTATTTGCTTCTCGTGGGGCATATGTTCTCAACATTTGTTTGCCACTTTTCCCCGGTCTCTGTCTGTTTTCTCTATGCTCTTCCAGTAGTATATATATATTTATATAATTATGTATATGTTTATATCATTCTGCAAGTCATAATTTCTATTTGTTTATAATTCAAGTGAAATCTCAATAACCCAATTCAAACGTCGTGTCCGCCCATAAAGCCAATGAAGAAGAAAGGATATAGAAAACATTCTCACAATACCGTATATTTTGAAAGCGTAGATGGATTTGATATCGCGAGGTGCCGCCTCACTGAAGACAGAGAACATGTCCAGGAAGTCTTCAAAAGACATGTCACCAGTTCCGTCTTCAGAGAACACCTGACATATTCGCCTTCGAAATGGGTTTTCCTGTGTGAGACAGGTGAATATGATGTGCTTAAAAACATTAAATGATTATGTGATTCTATCTAGCTGTCTGTCTGTCTGTCTGTTTGTCTGTCTGTCTGTCGGTCTGTCCGTCCTTCCGTCTTCCTGCCTGCCTGTCTGTCGGTCTAGTTTATCTGCATACATACCTATCTATCTGTCTACCTACCTACATGTTTGTCTGTCTATATAAATATCTTGCTGGCTGTATTACTATTGGTCTGTCTACTATCTCTCTGTGTGTATCTCTCTCACACTCAATATATATATATATAATATCAATCTGTCTATCCACATGTGTCTATGTCCATATATATATATCAGATGTTGATGATTGCCTGCTAGAGGGGAATAGCGCACCCATCTTCATTGTGTCTTCGATATTGTAATGCAGTCAATACAACATCATTTCAGGCGTAGAGAACTGCCTATCTCGTGACGTTCTACTCTTTATTAAGCTAAATTAAGCAGTCATCTTGAATTTGAAAGTTTTCGAAAACTGTATCATAAGACAGAATCGTCGTTAAAAATACGAACTGTGCGTCGAACGTACAAACTGAACTGTCTGACACAAACTTCTTCTTTCTTTTGTCTTCACAATGTTGGGTTATACTTGATATTCTGTTGTAAAAATTGTATATACATTTTGGCCTGATTGCATTTTTATTAGCTGGCTAAACAATTTCATTCTGAGTTTTTCGATGAAATTCAATCACGATCTTGTTTCAACCTTCTCTCTGATGTGTTATTTCTCACTGTCTATTCGTGTGTTGTTGCTGACCTTTCAATGTCAGCTCATTTCATGCGTGCTTATTTTATGTGCATATGTTTCATTCATTGTCAATGTTTAATATCGGTAGCATAAAGTTTACAAGAACGAAAATCCATTCCTTCGAAACTAAATGCTATAGAAAGATCCTATGAATACCTTGAACAGAAAAAAGAATTAAAAAAAGAAAGAACACTGATGTCCTGAAATAGCTAAATTAAATAGAAATGGCTGATAAACAACATACTATACAGACAAAATAAGATACTTTGGTCACATTAAGCGTCACGATGGTCTGGAAAGAACAATATTAGAGGACAGGGTCCCTGGACGCAGAGGCAGACCAAGAAGAAGATGGCTACAAGATATTAAAGAAACCATGAATATGACCATCGACGAAGTGGGTGAACTGGCTAGAGACAGAGTGAATTTCAGATTTGCTGCAAAGTAAGCAACGTCATATAAAGGATACGCACCTTGATGATGATGAGCATAAAGCAGGAAAGAAGATGCTTTTGATCATGTGTGTTGTTTAGCTCAAAACAAAGAGATGTTTGTATGCATTCAAATTCATTCAAACTGAAATGAAAAGTTCATAATACGTAATCTCTAGTTGATCGTCAACAAAGAATGAACAATCTTCTAGTCACCTGTATGTCGTTCATTCTGTTCCACATATCAGTACTCACCTTTAATTCTGGCATATTTTCGATGGTTTCCACGTGCATCTTGATGTTTGATACCTCGTCAGTGGTCATATCGTGGGGGATTAGATCCGGATCTAGTTCACGAAATCTCTTAAATACTCTGTTTGTGAAACATGATAGCATCACTATTGTGTCCATGCATGTTAACGAGATATAAAGATAGTACCACAAACAAATGTGTAGGTTACTGCGTGTACTGAATCATGAATCATGAAAAATGAAAGTAACATTAGTCATTTGAAACCCGCCTTTCACTTCAGGTTTCTAAACCCAAGTATGTAAGAGGTAGGCAGGACAATTTATTTTCTTACTTTTAGTAACGTGAATTGTGCCTACAAAACTTTATTTGCTCGATTAGAAAAGCAAGCATTTTACGCATTTTGCTATTCCGCCCCATTACATAATATTTATGAGGCGGGAGACCCACCCAGAACAAGGGTTGTATTTTTAATATTTATGAGGCGGAGACCCACCCAGAACAAGGGTTGTATTTTTTTTTAATTCACAGAACAAAACTAACGAACATATTGTCATATAATTTGGCCATATGTTGTAAAAGACATTGTTTGTGATGATATACAACGTTTAGTGTATGAGACTGTAATTAGTTATTTACAAAATAATTAATTTTCTTATTGATGTTAAAAAAATAGTTTGTATCTTCTTCTTCGCTTCATATCGACCACTTGTCAACCACTCTGTGTGATTTGTATGTGATCTGAGCCTAAGAGCGATTTACGTTCTGCCAGTTATGCGTCTACAAGTCGGCCAGCACATCCAATTAGTGCGCTGCTTTTTTATTTACTAGGGTAGCATCCATAGGGCCTACATCAGTCGCCTCTCACGACATGCATTGTAGGTTGCAGTGGTACTATTCTTTGCTTCCCTTGTGGGCCCCGTCACCACACAGGCGAGATGTTTGTAGGAAATGTTACATACCTTAAGATATCCTTTCTCGTGAAGAAGGTACAATCCTGAAGAGAAATAAAGGGAAATAAAGAAAGAGTGACAACATGAAAAAACCAACAGAAATATTATCAGAAAATGAAATCAAATACACACATACAACAACATATATATATATATATTGTAAACATATCTCGGTGTGCGTCTGTAGCTTAAGCGGTAGTGAGATTAATCACAACTCAAGCGTACCTGGTTCAAACTTCGCGGTGGGGAAGTTTGGAAGCGAATTGGTTCCCAGGGAATTTTACGAACGGTAAAATATACCTCACCGTTCAGAAAGCAATGACAAACTACGGAACGTATAAGTGGTGCGTAGAAAATCAACAACTCGCTTACTGTGGTTAATGGTGGCGTCGTGTAAAAATATGCCGCGTTTTTTTAAATATCTCTCAGTTGCAAAGTACTATACATCTGTTCAATTTAATAAATACTTTCGCAGTTTCGTTTGTGACTGTAAATTCCAATATGGGAGCAACATTCTTTGTCACAATTCTCAAACCTAGATGGGATCTTGAGATGGGTTTGCATTCAGGATTAAAGCCCCTTTTTTCTCCAATTGTTTGATCAGACTGTGCCCCAAATGCAACATTTTACTTCGCTTCTCTTTTCTTGTTCACATGTACACATATTTATTCCAAGAGTTTTTTTTATCTTGCTTAATTTAATCTAAATCTAGAAATATAGCATCCTTATATCGCACTTTTTGTCTTCAGTTGGTCTCTTCCAAGTTCATCAAAAATGTGAACTTTGGAAATGTGATCATCTTTCATGCAAGGTATAGCAAGAATTAAATCTCGATGTACATGTACATATCATATTTGATTAAGAAGAACTAGATTCCAAGTATGCAATTTTGTAGATAAAAGAATGTAATTTTGTCACAATCTAACAGAATATGAACGAATAAGTTAACAATCGGTAACGACTGGAATGTGCTAAAGTAAATTTAAAGCTAGTTTTAAAAAACGCAGTCATCGGCTCACTGTCGAATGAACGGACAAATAGGCTCAGGCTGTGTCTTTTGGTAGTTGATATGTTAATCAGTATCGTCATTTCTTCAAAATATATGACTGCTGTATTGTCTATACTCAGGTGGATGACGGAATTGGTTGTCCATTTGTGCCGTTAAGCGTAGAAGTGGGAGCTTTAATTTGCATTTCAGGGTCATATAAGTGGTCCTTGTGGATATATCCGTGTTTATTTAGTGTGGTTTGATATTGTCTATCCATCTTTTACTTGGTCTTCCCTTGGCTCTAGTACATGATTTTCGTTTTATTGTATACTGTTATTGGTGTATTCCATTTTCATTAAATGTCCAAACCACTGCATTTGTCGTCTTTTAATTTTGTATATTGTATATCCCCATATATAGTTAGTTAGTTAGTTTGTTCCTTTCGGCTAGGCGACATAGGCAGAGGTTTTAGATCTCCATGTGATGCGGTTCTTTGCTAGCAGTTGAGATCTTGTATGGTTTTACATCCCAATAGTTTACTTTCTTGTTGGATGGTTCTTCGACCTATATATAGTGATTACTGTATATCCCTTGATAAGATCAAAACAGTTTTACTGTTGGAGAGAAGATAAACCGATGACCTGAATATGTGCGAAAGTAGTTGGCAAGTATCCTTAACACTCTGTCATAGAAGCCCTCAGCATACTCTAGAAAATAATGCGTAAGAAATAAGGGCTTGTGGTGCGAAATCTATGTTTGGTAAATTGTTTTTGTCCGAATTCCTCATACATGTTCACTGACAATATACTGATCCTATTATTGACTCGTAGCTTCCCTGGGTTCTTAAAACTTATTATTCTCATTCAGAAAATGGAACAGCGTGTAGTAATGTATATAATATATATATATATATACAGGTGTTCAAGATAAAGCAGCCTGTGAATGAGCTAATCTGGCATATATGTATGGAAATGAGAAGGTTCAGTTATGACGTAGTATGGTTCAGGTTGTGTGACGGTGTGTATTTAGGAAAGGGGCTTTGAACAAATGTGACGTAGGACAAGCTAGTCAGAACCGGTTTCAATAGTAAATAGACGAGATGCAATACCTGGCAAATTTCTATGTATCACTGAGGCTGCTTTTAGTTAACACCTGTATAACTTGAGTTATTGTTAAGAATTATTGTAGTTATTTGTTATGATGTTAATGTTATGACCTCATGTTATTCTAACGTAACTTTTACGAATGAAACAATCAAATCTTTAAAGACACATTTCAAGAACGATAACTCTGCTTACCTGATAAACATCGAGCTGAGTTTCCGTGAATGTTGTTATCTTATTCCCCATGTTATCATGGGAAGACGATTCCCTCATAGCTTGTCAGTCACACGCCCTTTGTTATAGTTGACGATATCAGTTGGCAAGTACACTAGATATCAATAAACAACTGACACTGAATGGTAACATTGATATTGCTTACAGAATATGTCACTACATCGCAGCTGATAACGATTGAATAACTTTACCAATGAAACCATATTGCGTGTCTGATTACTATATTGTTAATTAATTATTAATACGTAACACATCAGGCGTATCAATACGTAACACACGTTAAATTACGTTGGAATACAAAATGATGAAATAACAGATCAATTCACGGCCTTTTGGCTGAGATCAGTGTTAATGCCCACTTGATCGCGGCCAACCGGCGGAAGCCTTCATAAAGCCAATAGGCAACAAACTAAAAGTTCCGGGCAGTTCTCGTTCGAAAGGATGACGACGCTTGGGATTTTTACACGTTTCAAAACGTGACCGTGTACCACTCTGTTGAGCACTGAAGGGTAAGGGCCCAGAAAAAAAGATCAATTCACGGACTTTTGGCTAAGATCAAAGTGTAGTATCCACTTTATCGCGGCCAAGGGTGGGAGCCTTCATAGAGCCAATAGGCGACTTAATGAATTTAAACAAACTCCGAGCAGCTATCGTTCAACAGAATAACAACGATCGGAGTTGTACACGTTTAAAACGACACTGGTACCACTCTCGTGGAACTAAAGGCAAGGGTACAACACTGGGTACCACTCTCTGTGGAACTAAAGGCAAGGGCACAACACTGGGTACCACTCTCTGTGGAACTAAAGGCAAGGGCACAACACTGGGTACCACTCTCTGTGGAACTAAAGGCAAGGGCACAACACTGGGTACCACTCTCTGTGGAACTAAAGGCAAGGGCACAACACTGGGTACCACTCTCTGTGGAACTAAAGGCAAGGGTACAACACTGGGTACCACTCTCTGTGGAACTAAAGGCAAGGGCACAACACTGGGTACCACTCTCTGTGGAACTAAAGGCAAGGGCACAACACTGGGTACCACTCTCTGTGGAACTAAAGGCAAGGGCACAACACTGGGTACCACTCTCTGTGGAACTAAAGGCAAGGGCACAACACTGGGTACCACTCTCTGTGGAACTAAAGGCAAGGCACAACACTGGTACCACTCTGTGGAACTAAAGGCAAGGGCACAACACATATTTTTTTTAAAATGACTAAGATCAAAGTGTTGTGTCCACTTTATCGCGGCTAAATGTTGGGAGCCTTTATAGGGCCAATTGGCAACTTAGAACATTTAAACAAATTTCGAGAAGGTCTCATTCGAAAGAATAACGACACTGAGTTTTGTACACGTTCAACCGTACTGGATCTACTCGTTGTGTCCGTTCAACCGTACTGGCTTCACTCGTTGTACACGTTCACCCGTACTGGGTCCACTCGTTGTGCCCGTTCAACCGTACTGGGTCACTCGTTGTACCGTTCACCCGTACTGGGTCACTCGTTGTGCCCGTTCAACCGTACTGGGTCCACTCGTTGTGCCCGTTCAACCGTACTGGGTCCACTCGTTGTGCCCGTTCAACCGTACTGGGTCCACTCGTTGTGCCCGTTCAATCGCACTGAGTCCACTCGTTATGCCCGTTCAACTGTACTGGATCCACTCGTTGTACACTTCACGTACTGGGTCCACTCTTTGTCTGTTTACCGTACTGGGTCCACTTTGTGCCCGTTCAACGTACTCAACTGTGTGCCCTTCAACTTACTGGGTCCATTCTTGCACTTTAAGAGTGAATCAAACAACAATCAATCTTATTCTTTTATTTCTTTTAAAGCTCATTATTTGGTATCAATTTGACTGCGAGGAAGATACTAAAATATTGTCTCAATCTAAATAGCAATAAGCTTTTAAAAGTTAATAAATATGACTCCATGCATAATAGTTTTAAATCTAAATTATATATATTTTCAATTCAAATATTGTCTCAATCCTAACATATGCCAGTAAAAGTTGCAAAATATGGTTTCAATCCTAACATATGCCAGCAAGAGTTGCAAAATATTGTCTCAATCCTAACATATGCCAGCAAGAATTGCAAAATATTGTCTCAATCCTAACATATGCCAGCAAGAATTGCAAAATATTGTCTCAATCCTAACATATGCCAGCAAGAATTGCAAAATGTCTGAAGATATAGAACTAAATTGAATGTATTTACAAATACAAGATTGAGTACTGTTTAGTTGAAATCTTAATATATCTATCATTATATTCATCTCGTACCATTAGCCTTAACATAGTTTTGCACGCAATTTCTCTGCACCGATCTATCCTGGGTAACTCGTTCAATCACTTCTTATCACTTCTAAAAAATTGAGTCCGATATAGATCTCACCCAGTCAGCGCAAAGTAGCTAATGCTCTTTGGTGTAGATCCAAGAGCAAATTTACGGCACTAAAAGATAATTAAAGAGTGTTTATCATACGATGCGTACGGAACGATCTCACCAAAGGCAGGAAATCCAATAGGGAAGTCGCACTTCACTAACTCTGTCCAAAAAAGAGTTACACGGACAACAGGTTTCCTGTAACGATCACACTTGAAGGATCTAAGCTTCGAATACCTCTGGTCAGCGAGGCTGTCCATATGGTTGAGGGATGCTTGTAAAAGGGTAATATAGGCCTCACACAAAATCATTCAGAAGCGCAATACCAGTCATGACTTTCGCCTGAATTAACAGAGGTCGTACGAAGGAAGAAGCAGAGTCCGATATTTCTAGTCTCATTGAAGTTTGTTTCAGGGTTTCCTTCTGACCTTCTTTTTTATAACCCATTTGTCTTTCACTTTAATATCATCTTTGTGATTCTTTAATCCCTTCTTCTCAGAGCATGCTCAACATATCTCCATCTTCACTTTCTTATAATAGTTGTTACTAGTCGTTGACCAGATATTTCTCTGATTTCATAATTTCTCCTGAATTCGTTCCGTTTTATTTTTACTATATTTTCGCAGACATTTCAGTAGATGTTGCTCTAAAAAGCTGAGTTTTCTCTTTGACAAATCTGACCAGTTTGCCATCAGTACAAATGTGTGTCATATTATACAATGTTTTCCTTGATCATCTGAGGCTGGATTAAGAAACAGTGAAATCTGTAAAACTTGCTTTGTTACAGAAACTGCAATGACACTGAGAGAGGAATAATGTCACCATTATGTTCCATAAGTAATGCTAACTGGAAAGAAATACTAATATAAATGTTGGTGATAAGCTGAACTTCTATGCTCCACTTGGAACGAAAATAAAATAAAAGAAGAAAACTCCATGAAAACACATAGGTGCACAGTCTCCTATTAAATGTTTCGAAACATGTACATGTTGAAGCATAGACGAAAAATTAATACGAGTACATTAATTTATCACGAATGGTAAACTACGTATACAGGAGTGTAGTTGGTGTACACACGTTCTGACAATAAACAAATATTCATTCTAAAATTCGGTCTCACAATGAGTTTACCAATCAATGATGATTAAATGCAACATCCTTGATGTGTGTGCGTGTGTACGTGTGTGTGTGGTTATTTGTCAGCCATAGTCCGAGAACTAAAACAATGTGCAGACGTAGGGGATGAAACAATTGAAGCTATGCTACATTTGAAACTGATTGCACGGGGTCATGTACCTAACAGCAGAACTAAACATATATCTGTAGGCATTCAGTAACCATGGGCGGTTGATTGCACATACTATTGTGCTATTAATTCTGCGACCGAGTTTTATTTTAACACATGTTAAATGTTGGTGAATGTCCGCGGAATGTGCAATTTTAAATTAAAAATATTAACACAGCCTCCATAGACACGTTAAAGTACGTTGGAATCCAAAATGTTGAAATAACAGATCAGTGCACGGCCTTGTGGCTTCTTCTTTTTCTTCAAACGCTACATATAGACCACTTGTTAATCACTCTGTGTGATTTGTATGTGATTTGAGCAGTGGCGGCTCGTCATCATTTTTGTTGGTGGGGCCAGACAGATATTTTCGGAAAAATCATGGTTTCGGTTAGGATATATTTTAATGAATGAAATAATAAATACACGTTACACTTTATTTTTGGTGGGGCCCGTCCCCACTGGCCCTTAATGACGAGCCGCCACTGCTTCAATGCTTACCTTCACAGCTCTATCTTGATCTTACTAGCTTTCAGTTTTGTAATTGATTTATCTTGAAACTAATGGGTTTTTAAAATGTAGGACACTGTAGCATGTTTTCCACATGGTATATATGTTGATATGCGTTGCTATATGTTGATATGGTTATATGTTGATATGCGTTGCTATATGTTGATATGCGCTGCTATATGTTGATATACGTTGCTATATGTTGATATGCGTTGCTATATGTTGATATATGTAAATGTTGAAATATGGTGGTATGTACTGTGAGGGCTGTGTACTGGCCCCAACACTCTTCAGCATGATGTTTGCTGCCATGCTCACGGATGTCTTTTGGGAAGGCGACGAACATGGGGTAAAGATTAGATACAGGACAGACGGTAATCTATTCAATCTTCGGAGGTTAAAATCCTACACCAAGGTAAAAGAATCAACTATCTCAAACCTGTTGTTTGCTGATGACTGCGCTCTCGCTACCAACTCTGTGGAAGAAATGCAGACTTACATGGACAAGTTCTCAATGGCCTGTGATAGGTTTGGCCTCACCATTAACACCAAAAACAGAGGTCATGTTCCAGCCTGCCCCTAGAGAACAGTATTACGATCCAGTCATCAACATTAAACACCAGCGTCTCCAGTCAACAGACAACTTTGCTTATCTTGGCAGCCTCCTATCCAGATCGGCAAACATAGATTCTGAGGTCAACAATAGGATATCCAAAGCCAGTGCTGCGTTCGGAAGGTTACGTGTCACTGTGTGGGAACGGAAGGGGATAAGCATAGTCACAAAGCTGAAAGTTTACCAGGCCATAGTGCTAACCACGCTGCTGTACGCAAGCGAGACATGGACAGTGTATAGCAGACACGCAAGAAAATTAAACCATTTCACACAAGCTGTCTACACAGAATACTAAAAATAAACTGGCAGGACAAAATTCCAGACAGCGAAGTCGTCACAAGAGCAAAGATCCCAAGCGTCAACACTCTGTTGCAGAAGGCCCAATTGAGATGGGTCGGTCATGTTGCTCGAATGCCTGATAAACGCATCCCAAAACAGTTGATTATGGCGAGCTTGAAGGGGGCAGACGTTTAGCTGGTGGACAGAAAACGCTTTAAAGACACTCTCAAATTGTCTCTGAAATGCTTCGATATAGACACCACGTGCTGGGAATCCCTTGCGCAAGATCGCCAAATGTGGCGCTGTACAAACAAAAGAGGAACCCGATAGCTGAGAATCATCGTATTGTTGAGTCACAGAGAAAACAAGCAGCGCGAAAAGACAGAGCACACAACACGCACATGTCTAACCTTGATTATGTATGCCCCACCTATGGCCGGGGATTCTGTTCTAGGATTTGACTCTACAGTCACCTCTGCACACACTAGAGAGGTGCAACAGCACACGTCTGAGATTGTTGTCATCATCGCTTGCGATGGACGGCTATTATATGTTGTTATATGATAGTATATGTGTAACAAACTTAGTATAAATGTAATTGTCTTACTGGATTGTTGTTATGAAGTTCAATACTATTTTCGCTACTAAGTTTCAATTGTGTACATTTGTACATCAACTAGGTACATTTGATACATCAGAATTTAATTACAAACCAGTTCATGTAAGATATGTAGCATTGTGTTGTTGTTTTGTAGATATTGTTCTAATAACCATATCTCTTTAACTAGGTCAGGACATAATATCAACAGAGGGGTGGGGTGGGGTGGGGGTGGGGGTGGAAGCGGGTATTTATAACTATTAAAGCTGTAAGTCATAGAGTTAAAGTTGATATTTGATTACAAATGTCATAGTTACTAGCAGACAGTTAAAGTTGGTATTTGACTACAAAAGTCATAGTTACTAGCAGACAGTTAAAGTTGGTATTTGACTACAAAAGTCATAGTTACTAGCAGACAGTTAAAGTTGGTATTTGACTACAAAAGCCATAGTTACTAGCGGACAGTTAAAGTTCAGAAAAACAAAATAAAAGCAGTATAACAAACAAAGAAACAAGTGCAGAAATAAGTTACGCTAACACAATGTATTATCTCTTATCTAATATTATTTCTAATTTTTTTCATAGAGATATGCTTTTGTTTTTAAACAATCTATACTCTGTACTTAATTTTGTTTACTAAATATTAGTTAGCTTGTTTGTTCCTTTCGTGTCAAAGGTGGCACATAGGGTAGAGGTATTAGATCTCCATGTGATGCGGCTCGTTGCTAGCAGTTGGAGATCTCGTATGGTTTTACATTCCAATAGTTTACTTCTTGTAGGATTGTTCAGTGATTTAAGTAATTTGGAATTACACATTATACAAGTAGAACTGGATGATTTAGGGGGCAGAGAGAGAAGTGTGTTTAACCATCGAGCCACATGAACCATCAGTGTGCACACTATTCGACATCTGTTGGAGGAGGCTGAGCACATGTGGATCTTCCCGGAGTACTGTGACGTCAGTTCAGTAACCAATAACTAATATAGTCGACGCTAACCCCGCCCCCCAATCCTTTTCCTAACAAAGACACACACACACAACTGAACTTGCTCACACCAGACCGTGTATGTACCTGTAACGAATTAAGATTAACAATAAATACACATTCTACTATATAACCAAATATATCCCAAAATAATGAAATACTATTCTAATTTAATTACGTTACTAAGATTGAATTTCCATTACACGTTGAGCAGATGTACTTTACATATACAACATAAAACTTTTAATCACAACATTATGTAAAGAATCACTTCACAGCAATTTCAATCACAACATTATGTAAAGAATCACTTCACAACAACTTTAATCACAACATTATGTGAAGAATCACTTCAAACATACCGTTGATGACTCGCTCTTCCGTAAATAGATTATTATCATGTGACAGCGATATTGGTAATGGCAAGTTGTGATATGCGAGCTGCTGTTGGCAGAGTGAAATCTCAGTTATTGCATAATATCGATCGGACTGCGTTATTTTCTCTTGATAATCACATGCTGGTATCACGACGTCACCAGATACAATAGTTAGGTTTTGTTTTGTTGCTGTTTTGTTCAAACAGATATCATTCATGTTTGTAGAAGTGACAAGAACACAATTTTAAATTATTCCTGACGTTACTGATGATATACACTAGTGCTGTCCAACTTTTCTATTTATTGTGGTGCATATGGCTGATGGTTGTGGAGGCGCGGGTGCCCTGTCACGATTGCAATACTACTACTACTACTACTACTACTACTACTACTACTACTACTACCACTACACCCCCGCCACTGCTATTACTACTAAAAACAATAGTAATGCTAATATAGTTGAAATTCCAACGTTTTTTCCTGTGAAAAAAACAAAGGGTTACCTAAGAGTAGTAGAATAGTTACAAAATAAGATAAGATTGCAAAAACGGGAAGATCATGTTTGGTGAAGTGCTAAAGAAAACCTTTTTAATAGGTTGTCTTGAAATCTGATTAACATTAAAGCCAGCAGAGCAAAATAGGGCACCATGAGTCTTTGACATGGGTGCCACGGGGAACCTAGTTGGACAGCACCAATATACTATGTCGTATAAGCTAGGTCCTGATAGTTGAAACTGGAAGTCTCAGTGTCTTTTTCAAACAGCGTCAACTACAGAACACATATAAATCAGGTCAGACTCGATCGAAAAGTGCTTGCAAAAACACAAGTGATAAGCGTATTGTGTTTATATATATATATATAAACAGAAAGATCCTAAGACTACCGAGGACAGACAAAAGAAAGAACACTGATGTCCTGAAAGAACTAAATGTTAAAGAGAATTGGCTGATAAACAACATACTATGCAGAAAAATTAGATACTTTGGTCACATTAAGCGTTACTATGGCCTGGAAAGAACAATATTAGAGGGCAGGGTCCCGGAACGCAGAGGCAGACCAAGAAGAAGATGGCTACAAGATATTAAAGAAACCATTAATATGACCATCGACGAAGTGGGTGAACTGGCTAGAGACCGAGTTCAATTTCAGATGTGCTGCAAAGAGAGCCGAAGACGACGCTGGAGATGGTTTGGGACATGTGATGCGCATGGAGACTGGCTCCGACACGAAAACTGCACTGAGATGGACTCCAGAGGGTAGGCGAAAGCGTGGAAGACCCAAGACGACCTGGAGGAGAACGATAGAGCAGGAGCTGAAGGAAATGAATCATAGCTGGAACACAATACAGAGGAAGGCCATGAACAGAGAAGAATGGTGTGCGTTTGTTGTTGCCCTAAACGCCAAGGGCGTAACAGGCTAAATAGAGAGGCAAAGAGAGCGACGTCCTATGAAGGATACGTACCTTGATGATGATGATGATGATATATATATATATTTTGAGATGAAACAACAGCCCCCATTCACACAAGTATAAACATATAACAAGCATACACACATCATTCATAGTAGCTTCAAGTATATTTGTAACAAGTAACTATTGAGTGTTAAGAACCCCAGGGAAGCACAGAAGACAATGAATATGGTCAATAAATAGACAGCAAACAGGCTAGGCAATGGATGTGGTAAGAAATAAAAGTTTTTGGTTCAAATTCTGTGTTTGATAAATTGTTTTTTCCTGAAGATCATTAATTCTTGTTTACTGTCTATCTATTTACCATACTCAAAGCAAAGCTTGACTCTGATAAATTAGACGAGACCACTGAAGTATACGGTCTAGGGGAGATAAACGATAGAAGTAACATACCTATATAAGCAAAGCTTGATTCTGATAAAGTAGACGAGACCACTGAAGTATACGGTCTAGGGGAGATAAACGATAGAAGTAACATACCTATATAATTGAGTAAAAATACATGACATTATAATTAGTAAAACATCGTTTCAGCATCACCTGATGAAACTACAGACATCTTCTTCTTCTTCTAACCAGAGCTGCGAGTTTTCACTTTTGGGCATCAGCTCTTCGGCTCGGTGCCATGGACATCGTAACCCTTCGGCTCGGTGCCACGAACACCGTAAATCTGGGGAATCTGTGGTTTTTCTGCCATCCCACGGAATTGAACCCGCACACACAGAGGGATAGTCACCCGTAGTCCAACGCGCTACGAACACACTGGGCAGACGGGCAAACTACAGACATGGAAAAGTTCAAGTAATAACTAAACTGACTTAGAATATTAAACAAAAGATTCAAAAAATGGATTGATATCCGTGTGAAGCAAGACCTGGCGCAGATTGCAACAGTGACCATGCACTAATGACGAGGAAATTATGAATAAAATTACAGAATATAAATAGAAACACAAGATATATCAAATGCATCTATACTCCAATCCGACGTAAAAGTAAAAGACTCTTATAAAATTATACATAATAGATATAACGCTATGGAAAGGAAATATGAATAATAGAAGAACAATGGCAAATGCAAAATGAGTAAATCCAACAAACATTAAAAGAACTAATTAAATTAGCATGTGGATAAATCTAATGAAATAAATGACAGAAGATATCCGGGAATTAATGAGTAATAGAAGGAAAAACAAACAAAATAAATCAAAATATGACAGAATCAATAAAGTTATAAGACAAATATAAACATCAATCAAAGAGTGATCAAAAGAAAAATGGAGATAGATCGAAGCAGAATACAAATAAAACCTTAGATCAATACAAGCACACGCAGTTGACTTAATTCGCAGACGTAAACGCAGAGCTACTGGATATTTAAATTAAAAGTCTGCACTTTCTTAATGGATACAAAAAAGAAAATAGAGAGATGAACAGAATACATTAATGATAATCAGTGGCGGCTCCTGGTCATTTTTCTGGGTGGGACCAGAAACAAATTTTCGGAAAAATCATGGTTTTTGTAGTATTTACTATTCCGGGAAGTTATTCTCCCTTTCGACTATTAGTGGGGCCGGGCCCCACTGGCCCTTAAGGACGAGCCGCCCCTGATGATAATGATAACAATACATTGTTAAAAGATAAAAACTAAGCATTAAGTACAGTCATGAAGGACCTCCCATTACTCACATCAAATGTTCACAGTTCATAAATTAAGTACAGTCATGAAGTGAGCATTACTAAGCAATAAGTGAGTTCTATTACTCAGATCAAAAGTTCACAGTCCATAATACACATGATAAAAAAAAAGTCAAACGCCAAGATGAAACAATATAACAACAGAAGAAATAGAAGCAGTGGGTGAATTAGATATAGATGTTTGAACAAAAGTATGGAATAACATCTACCGCATAAAGATGATTAACTTCAATTAATTTTTACACATCGTTGTCAAAGAACGTAAGAACGATGGAATGGGAAGATCCCAGCACAGTCATCCTCATAATTCAAGTAACCCAATTACTATTTTGCATAATCACGAGAAGAATGAAAAATGAAACAATGACCAGAATTTAATGAAGAAAAAAGTGGTTTCACTGAAGACAAGGAAACCAACAACTCAATATACATATTATACATATAATCGAATAATGAAAAGATGGCTATAAATGAAGTTGGATTTATACCTATGTTTCATAAACTTCTCGAAAGTTTTTGATAAAGGGAAACATGGATAAATAATAAACATGTTTATAGAAGGTCTACATATTGATGGGGAAAATCTGAGACTGATCACAAATATGTACTGACAACAAAGTGCAGCGTTAAGGCAGGAGAATCAAAGTGGCATCTATCAGGAGAGACAGTATGAGCAAGACAGGGATGCGTGCTCTCGCAAGACCTGATCAACTTATACAGTGAAAGCATCATGCGACATATAGAAGAAAAGACAAGAATAAAAGTTGGCGGATAAAGCATGAACACTCTAAGATACTCTGATACACTTTTCTGCTGACAATGAACAAGATCTACACGACATGAGTATCAAGATCTACAGACATGAAGTATCAAGATCTACAGACATGAAGTATCAAGATCTACACGACATGAAGTATAATCAGGAGACAAAGCCAACACAAACATATTCTTCTTCTTCTTCTTTTCCCAAATACTGTTTTACCTAACAGAAAAGAATAATAATCGATTTCTAGAACGGGATTTTGTGTGTGCTTCATAAACAATGTTTTTCGTCACCCCTGTTATCTCTGAAGTTCACCTTTTGCATCGACGGTTTTTTGCTTTGTATCCAGTGTATCGGAGTAACATTGATCTTTGCGGCACACTGTCTGTTGGTTATCTGCTTATGTGGTCGATTATCGAAAAAGGGTGGAGACTGCAGTAAAACTTGGAAAAATAGGTAAACACGTAAAAACAAAGTACTACAGTTTTACAAAATACATAAACAGTGACGATAAACAGCAACGTTTCGACCAAAAGGCCTTTATCAAGCAAACAATACAACAAGAATGACGAATTTCGAGGAACACTACAAATGGACGATTACATGTGGAAACATAAACCTATCTAATGAAAATCTGGGAATAAAAACGAACAACGAAATGAGTGCAACACAAAAACCGAAAGTGGAAAAGGAGAGGAACAATAAACAATATAGTGGATAAATAACACATATATGGAGCAAACACACATATAGATAACAAGGCACGAGATAAGACAGTCTAAGAAGCATAGAATGTAATGCGTTGAGTCCAAGAGGTCGCAAAGTGCCATAGAATGAAATAAAACGGTTCTCCAGGGCGAATCGACTGCGATTATCGGAGGAACATGATCGGATGGCTGTGACCTGGACATCGTCAACTCCTGAATGGCCAGTATCATTGAAATGAGTGGCCACAGGAGTCACAAAGCATTGGCGAATATCGCGTAGTGTTGGGCGAATCGGTCACTGAGCCTCTTACCGGTTTCACCAATATAGGCCTTATGGCATCGTTTGCAGGTGATAGCATAGATGATATTGCGGGACTCACACGTGAAACTGTCTTGAATGGTATAGGTAGCTTTTGAAAAAGAGACAGTACGGGTCTGTATTACATATGCACATGTATTACAGCGCCGACGGCCACATTGGATGGTGCCAAAGTGACTATGGATGTTAGGCTTGAGGCGACTGTGTACCAACAAATCCTTGAGGCTTCTGTCCCGTCTGTACGCCACCAAAGGATAGTGTTGGAAGACTGAACGTGTCTCAGGATCAGACTGAAGAATGGGGAGATGATGGAATAAGACCTTTTTCACCAGGGAACTATGAGGGTGGAAATTTAAGATAAGTTTAACCCTGTCAGAATTGGGGGTTCTAAGTATGTGAGAGAGGGCCTCCTGACGAGCAATTAGCTGAACCCGATGCATGGCAGATGTAAGCACATTCTCCGGGTATAGGCGCTGGCGGAAGAAATCAAGCATCTCATGAGCTCTATCAAGAAAATCGTCGTCCTCGCTGCAGAGGCGACGAAGGCGTAAGAGTTGAGAGAAAGGTAAAGAGTCACGACAAGCCTGGGGATGGGAAGAGGTATACAGAAGAAAGCTATGTGTATCAGTAGGCTTGTAGTATACTGATGTAGTGATAGTGGATAGGCTGATGGTGATAGTGATGTCAAGAAAATTGACACAGGAGGTAGAGATTTGAGAGGTGAACCGAATAGCAGGATTGAATGCATTGATGAAGATAATGAAGCGTGACAAATCGGCTTCAGACATATCGGTAACTCCAATACAATCATCGATGTATCTATGATACACGGACGGAAGAAGGCCATCATAGGTGTTCCATACTAAGTGTTCAAGATGACCCATGAATAGACAAGCATAGCTGGGTCCCATTTTAGTACCCATGGCGACCCCACTAATCTGTTCGAAGAACTGGTCATTGAACTGAAAGGAGTTGAGAGTGAGAACTAGTTCTGCAAGACGAAGGAGAGTCGAGGTGGAGACAAGAGGGTTAGTTCTCCTGTCGAGAAAAACTGGAGAGCTTGAAGTCCGTCAGAATGAGGTATAGAGGTATACAGTGAGTAGACATCAAGGAGGCAGAGGCGATAAGTCCTGCCAGGCAACAACTTAATAGAAGAAACAACAGACAGAGAGAAGCTACCTATACCATTCAAGACAGTTTCACGTGTGAGTCCCGCAATATCATCTATGCTATCACCTGCAAACGATGCCATAAGGCCTATATTGGTGAAACCGGTAAGAGGCTCAGTGACCGATTCGCCCAACACTTACGCGATATTCGCCAATGCTTTAGACTCCTGTGGCCACTCATTTCAATGATACTGGCCATTCAGGAGTTGACGATGTCCAGGTCACAGCCATCCGATCATGTTCCTCCGATGATCGCAGTCGATTCGCCCTGGAGAACCGTTTTATTTCATTCTATGGCACTTTGCGACCTCTTGGACTCAACGCATTACATTCCTATGCTTCTAAGTACTGTCTTATCTCGTGCCTTGTTATCTATATGTGTGCTTTCTCCATATATGTGTCATTTATCCACTATATTGTTTATTGTTCCTCTCCTTTTCCACTTTCGGTTTTTGTGTTGCACTCATTTCGTTGTTCGTTTTTATTCCCAGATTTTCTTTAGATAGGTTTATGTTTCCACATGTAATCGTCCATTTGTAGTGTTCCTCGAAATTCGTCATTCTTGTTGTATTGTTTGCTTGATAAAGGCCTTGTTGGTCGAAACGTTGCTGTTTATCGTCACTGTTTATGTATTTTGTAAAACTATAGTACTTTGTGTTTACGTGTTTATGTGGTCGAACAATTTAATTTCTTGTTTCTTGATGCAGTTCAGTAGAGGCGCAAGGAAGCGGTGCGCCAGGATTAGAGAGATGGCTCTAATCCCCTGCTCTCACCTCCACGTGGTGACCCTGGTAACAGACGGTGGTTCCGGTCTGGCTAAGAGGGCAGGTGCTGTGGGAGAGCTACTCTGGGGCAAGTAGAGATGCAAAGGTAGTCATGCTTGATGGGATCCGCCCCAACACAGACGAGCGAACTCCCAGAGTGACTATTAATGCTCGCCTCTCCCGGATTATGGGAAAAACTAGAACGAATGGGAACCTAGCGGAGCTAGCCCAACATTCCCTTGACATTTCTTGAGCCGATGATAATGCCAGGATGGTTGACGCGCGTTGTCTGGGTCAAGTTCAATCAACCATCGAGGGAGGTGACCCGCGTGGCGAATTCGAGTCCACACATCTCTCTTAGCCACCATCTAGAGCCGATGAATGCGGTGTGAGTTAAACCGAGCTGGTCATTGTCAAAGCATGGCTATCAAGATGGGTGCGACTCAAAACCATCGAAGAGAGTTGACCCGCGTGGGCGAAATTCGGAGTCCAAGACATGCTCTCTTAGCCACCCTTGAGCCGATGAGTGTGCTGGGTGATGAGTTGAGTTGCACGTGGGCAACATAGGGTAGACTCGGTTTTGCCCATTCAAATCGGACAGCCCTGTAGGTGAGGTAGGCACCAGTGAGCTCCATCGAGGAGCAGGCCGGCACGGCAAGCGTGGAAAGCGAGAGCAGCAGGGGGATAAGTGCGTCCCACCCACATGAGATGAACTGGAAAGCCCAGCAGAGGCAAAACCAGTGCAAGCGCGCAACGGCAAGCGTGGCAGCGGCAAACAGGGTGTGCGTCCCACCCAAATGTACAGAACAACTTGAAAGCCCAGCAGAGGTAAAGCCAGTGCGCGTTTCCGCTCGCAGGAACTACTGCTGCCTTGTAGTTTTGATTGGGGACAATCAAAGGCTAGCGAAGCAAACCGCAAACAAACCTGAACGGGTGACAAACCAAGGTGTTCATTAAAACGACCGGTTTTACTGGGCAGATAACGTTCATAAGCCCGGGAGGGCAGGCCGTCTAATAGGGCGCTGCCCTGAAAGAAAAGAGCAACCCACTGCCTTGTGGGTTACGACTGGGGACAGTCAAAGGCTAGCGGAGAACGAACCGCACTCAATAGCTGGCTGAAATCAAACACCCCACCGAAGGATAAGCAACTGTGCTCAAATAGGTGCTGAAGGTTGGTGCACGTACATTACGTTTTGATGTCTGGCGATTTATACATCACAATAAGAATGATAAAAACTAGCCTAGAACAATCGAAAGGAGAAATACTGTTGTCGTAACCACTTTTTTCCTGAAGTCTTCATTTCTATTTTTTTGATTCTCCATTGGCACTTCATCTCTGTCGTGAATAGTTTATCTTCTTTCGTTTGATGTCAACGTCCAGGTTTGGCTCTAATAGCATAATGTTGGGAGAATGATCGTGTTATACAATGCTCTGTAAATGAGCTGAAAATCTTTGTGCCGTTGAGGCACAGAGAAAACGAGCTGCGCGAAAAGACAGAAGACACAACACCCACATGTCTAACCTTGATCATGTATGCCCCACCTGTGGTAGGGGACTGTGTTCTAGGACCGGACACTACAGTTACTCCCGCACACACCAGATAGGTGCAGTAGTGCACACCTGAGGTTGTTGTCATCACCACTTGAGATGGAGGGCTATTATTAAGTGTTCATGGTGACATGACGATAATTTCAACAGGATGACAAGCAAGTCTCAAGCACAACGATGGAGTAGGAGGAAGAACTGGCTAGAGATGAAGTCTACAAAGATATCCAATTTTGTAAGGTGTTATTCATTTATCTCTTCTTTGTCCAGTGTATTCTGAGTACTTTTCTATACTAATTAGTTTCAAAAGATTGGATCTCTACTGTAATGCTTGCGTAATTGTCCGTGATTCACGTCCAAGGAAGAACACACACACTTCTGTTATCTTGTCTGTCTTATGTCATAGATTCTTCAATTATTTAACCTCATAATTGCCATTGTTCATCTCCTTCTGATTTATTATATGCAATCTCCATTGTTTTTAATTTATAGTCGAAATGTTCAAAATTGTAACATTTTCAATTTACTTATTTACTGTAATTGTTTAGTTTACACGAGAGTTTAGTCGCAGTAGCGTAGTTCTTAGTGGACTCGCTTCTTAGACTAGTGGTCCGGGTTCAACTCCACATTGGGCGTGGAATATTTTTCCTACTGTAACGGCTGTCGACCCAGTCTCAATTAGGTACCAGGAAGAGCACTGGAAAGTAAAGGTGACTGACGTGATTTTGAACAAATCACCCATCATGTGCCGACAGTTAATCAAAAATACCGATTTAACACCGTATTACTCAATATACGAGAGCCGCTGTAGCGTAGTTGTTAGTGAACTCGCTTCGCAAGGCTGGTGGTCTGGGTTCAGCTCCCGCAATGTCGGGAATTTTTCCCGACCGCGACGGCTCTCAGGTCGACCCAGCCTCAACTGGGTACCAGACATGCTCTGGGAAAGTAAAGGCGGCCGGCGTGATGCTGACCACATCACCCATCGTGTGCCGACGGTCAATGAAAAATACAGGCCTAACACTGTATTGACCTATATACCACGAGGTATGAAAAAGTTCCTTTACCTTTTTTTACTTACTCAATATACCTCGGGGTATGAATACGGCTTCCTTATCTACAGGGTGTTCAAGATACAAGATAAAAGTAGCCTCGTCATCGGAGCCAATCTGACATATGTTTATGAAAATGATAATGTTCAATTATGACGTGTTATATGTCAAGTTAGCGAGTCTTTTTGTGATAGTGTGTAATCATGGTGCGGGAAGGGGCGATGAACAAATGTGACGAAAGGACGAGCTAGTCAGAACCGGTTTAAACAGTAAATATACAAAACTCAATGCGTAACTGGCAACTTTTAATATTCAATATGGCTACTTTTATCTTGAAACTCTGTAGTTTACATACACACTGACGCACACATATATTTCTATCACTCTGCAATTGAAAACGCACAGACGCTGTGTAGCTTTGATATTGAAGAACATTTATTGATGTTTTTTTTATAATCATGAATCGACTACACACACATATATATTTCTATATTTATAACGACTGATGTATTTTATTAGTGTGCCTTATATAAAGTATGTTTCCATAGTGATGATAATTATATATTATAATGCGAACACTTTGATTTACGATGACTTGTTCTAAAAAGATGAACTATTCTCTCATGTTACGAAGCAATTGGTCAATAGTTGTTCTCGCTATATGTTTGTCTCTTGAATATTATAAATGATTGGCGTTGATAATGGCTCACGTAGTCCACAATAAAATCTGTCAGTGGGTAGTAAAAACAAAATATTTAGAGATGTGAAAACATAGTCAGTGAAAACATCATGCTAAAACAATAATAACAGCCGTCCATCGCAAGCGATGATGACAACAGCCTCAGACATGTGCTGCTGCACCTATCTGGTGTGTGAGGATGTGACTGTAGAGTCCAATCCTAGAACACAATCCCCTACCACAGGTGGGGCATACATGATCAAGGTTAGACATGTAGGTATTGTGTGTTCTTTTTTTCGCGCAGCTCGTTTTCTCTGTGCCTCAACGGCACGACGATTCTCAGCTATGCGGGTTCCTCTTGTGTTGTTACAGCGTCACATTTGGCGATCTTGCGCCAGGGATGCCCAGCATGTAGTGTCTATATTGAAGCATTACAGTGACAATTTGAGAGTGTCTTTAAAGCGTTTTTTCAGTTCACCAGCTGAACGTCTGCCCCCTTCCAGCTCGCCATACAAGATATTAAAACACTAGTGATCAATCTGCCCCATACGTTTATCAATCTCTCCCCCACTCTTTCTCATTCTCTAGTCGGTGACGCCCTTGTCATTTAGGGTAGCAACAAACACACGCCATTCTTCTCTGTTCTTGGCCGACCTCTGTATTGTGTTTCAACTGACATTTATTTCTTTCTGTTCCTGTTCTACTGTTTTCCTCCAGATCATTTTTGGTCTTCCACTTTTTCGTTTACTCTCTGGTATCAATCACAGTGTGCAGTTTTTGTAAAAAAAAACTGTCGTCATGCTCTTCACATGTCCGATCCATCTAAAGCGTCTCTTGTAGATGACAGTGTTCATATTCTCTCTTGTAGATGACAGTGCTCATATTCTCTCTTGTAGATGACAGTGTTCATATTCTCTCTTGTAGATGACAGTGTTCATATTCTCTCTTGTAGATGACAGTGTTCATATTCTCTCTTGTAGATGACAGTGCTCATATTCTCTCTTGTAGATGACAGTGTTCATATTCTCTCTTGTAGATGACAGTGTTCATATTCTCTCTTGTAGATGACAGTGCTCATATTCTCTTTGTAGATGACAGTGTTCATATTCTCTTTGTAGATGACAGTGCTCATATTCTCTTGTAGATGACAGTGTTCATATTCTCTCTTGTAGATGACAGTGTTCATATTCTCTCTTGTAGATGACAGTGTTCATATTCTCTCTTGTAGATGACAGTGCTCATATTCTCTTTGTAGATGACAGTGTTCATATTCTCTCTTGTAGATGACAGTGCTCATATTCTCTTGATCGCCCGTGTGTTGTCAGGGCTCTCAGGTGGAGCAAAAAATAGTATCACTGCCACCTACAAGGCATGTCGTGAGAGACGACTGAGGCGGTACCCTAGGAAGCTACCCTAGTGGTTTAACAAGTGGTCGATATGGAGCGTTTGAAGAAGAAGAAGAAAGAATCAGATTGTCTTGATGACACTGTGTGTAAGCAGTTCTTACTTGATGACACTGTGTGTAAGCAGTTCTTACTTGATGACACTGTGTGTAAGCAGTTCTTACTTGATGACGCTGTGTAAGCAGTTCTTACTTGATGACGCTGTCTGTAAGCAGTTCTTACTTGATGACGCTGTGTGTAAGCAGTTCTTACTTGATGACACTGTGTGTAAGCAGTTCTTACTTGATGACACTGTGTAAACAGTTCTTACTTGATGACGCTGTGTGTAAGCAGTTCTTACTTGATGACGCTGTGTGTAAGCAGTTCTTACTTGATGACGCTGTGTGTAAGCAGTTCTTACTTGATGACGCTGTGTGTAAGCAGTTCCTACTTGATGACACTGTGTGTAAGCAGTTCTTACTTGATGACACTGTGTAAGCAGTTCTTACTTGATGACGCTGTGTGTAAGCAGTTCTTACTTGATGACGCTGTGTGTAAGCAGTTCTTACTTGATGACGCTGTGTGTAAGCAGTTCTTACTTGATGACGCTGTGTGTAAGCAGTTCTTACTTGATGACGCTGTGTGTAAGCAGTTCTTACTTGATGACGCTGTGTGTAAGCAGTTCCTACTTGATGACGCTGTCTGTAAGCAGTTCCTACTTGATGACACTGTGTAAGCAGTTCTTACTTGATGACGCTGTGTGTAAGCAGTTCTTACTTGATGACGCTGTGTGTAAGCAGTTCTTACTTGATGACGCTGTGTGTAAGCAGTTCTTACTTGATGACGCTGTGTGTAAGCAGTTCTTACTTGATGACACTGTGTGTAAACAGTTCTTACTTGATGACGCTGTGTGTAAGCAGTTCTTACTTGATGACGCTGTGTGTAAGCAGTTCTTACTTGATGACGCTGTGTGTAAGCAGTTCTTACTTGATGACGCTGTGTGTAAACAGTTCTTACTTGATGACGCTGTGTGTAAACAGTTCTTACTTGATGACACTGTGTAAGCAGTTCTTAAAGATATTTTTGTGGTCAGAAAACGTGTAAGATCTTCCGCAGATACGTTTTACTGAAGGTGAAAATTACCACGGCAACCGAGCGTGTAAATCATATCTTCGTGTCGATATAGATCAGTAAATCATTTCTTCGTGTGCTATGGATCAGTATTTCATTTCTTCGTGTCGATATAGATCAGTATTTCATTTCTTCGTGTCGATATAGATCAGTATTTCATTTCTTCGTGTCGATATAGTTTAGTATATCCTCATCATAAGTCCTTGTTGTCCTTAAGGACACATAAGGCTGAAGCACAACATTCCCACACAAATGAACAGTTTGATATTTTTTTTCCCCGTCTTTGTTTCTGTAGCTGATGCATTTTAACAGTGTAGTGGCACTGGTCCCCAACCCAACTCTTCTTAACCGTCTTTGTACGTCATGCAACATGAGACACATGTTATATTCTTCGCTATCCGGTATTACACAAATCACGAACTCTGTAGCTCTGGCAACAATCCTTGGTATCTCTGGCGGTCCTCATTCGAGCCAACGATCTTTGGAACGCAAGACAGCTGTTTAATCACTTCACCACAGAGGTCAAATCCTCTTTCTTTCACTGTTTCATCATGTTTGAAAACAAAGATCTACACATTTAGTTACAACTTGTTTTACAACACCTAACATGTACAATGAAACAAACAAGAAAAATAGGGAAGAATAAAGAAGATATGATATATATATATATATATATATATATATATATATATATATATATTTAAATAATAGAGGAGAGTCATTTATGAGAAGTTATCTGAGAATGAGGTAATCATTTTTACAGATATTACGGTGATTCGATATGTGCGGAGCTAGTGGGCTTTTACTATCGGAGGTTGTGTTGTGAAGGAAGACAGTGGTGGTTTTGCCGTGATTACGAGCCGTTTCACTATGGAAATGACATCAGTAACTAAAGCGACTGGACTCACTGGAATCGCAGACTTTTATCTCTGCAAGTTTTCTAGTGACTCAATGAGTATACTCAGGAAGATTTAAACATGATGGGCTCGGAGACAATGTATGGAGGTCGCTGGGAAGGTCTAAGCTGACAAAAGTCAGTTTTAATTCTGTGCCATGGCATACAGGTTTAAGGGGACATGAACGAGCCGATAGGCTTGTAGGTATAGCTGTTGTAAAAAGCGGGCGAGCAATGGACCTGGCTGATATTATAAATTCCCTAAGGGAGAGAGGTCGTGTACATTATTGAAGTAATAGTGGTTAATCCACAATACTAACCAGACTGAATTCCAAACCAAATGTGGTGAAGCTAGACAAGAGCGCAATGCTAGTAGCTAAAGAAGAATAATAAACCAACAAAGAACCAGAGCCGTTAGTGGCTACATGCTGAGAGACTTACTGAGGAGGAGATCGGAGCACTTATGAACTAATTGGTTCGACGTGCAGTAATGATGATCTGACGACTAAAGTAAAACTAAAACTAAAGAGAAGAGTCATATAAATGTCACCTTTATGCTTCTTTTACGAGTTTTTTGGTATGGCTTTACTCTGCATTCGGTCTTTCATCCGTTTCAATAGTAGGTACATCAGATGGACCTTGATCTGCCCAAGCAATCATTGTATGATCTTCATACAAGTTATCATCAAAATTGGGATCAGGAATAGTGTAGACTTCATGATCGTACATAACCTGATAATGATATTTCTGTTGTTCCCACCATTCAGGAGTATCTGTCAATCAAGGAAAGGAATGTATGTCGTGGTAGAACAGCACAGAGAGCAAGAGAGAGAGAGAGAGAGAGAGAAAGAGAGAGAACGGAATACAACAGTCACAAATATCTTTTATTTTTATACAAACAATTAAGACTATATATATGAAGGGATATGTAAGTGCTTTCTCTTCAGTTCGATCGTACATACACACACACGTGCACGGGTGCGTGCTCAAACGCGTACATACATACATGCACGATCTCTCTCTCCCATACACACTCACGTACGCACGCCACTACACACAGACAAAAACACACAATGGCTAAGTACAAACACACTCGCGTAGATACACAAAATAAAAAGCACACCTATAAAAATATATCAATAAATATATATAAATATATAAATACTAGCTGCAACCTGCGCGCGTTGCTACGCCTCCACAAGAAATTGAATTTAAAGGAAACTAGGTATAACAATATTTAATAATTATTTTGGATCATTGTCCTTTTGTTCATTTTCTTGGGAAAAAAAACTTACAATTTAACGTTTCATTTTAATTCTGTTTATTGAAATGCTCTTTGATATACAATATTCTTTGTTTTTCCGTCTGGTGCGTACACGAATAAATCAGAAGGTTTTCCACGCTTGAACAGGCAACATATAGCTGTCCATGTGAAAAGCATGGATTTTCCAAATGTAGTCCACACACTTGTAGTGATTGTCCTTGTGATTTGTTGATGGTCATTGCAAAGGCGAGTCGCACCGGAAACTGCAAGCGTTTGAATTCGAATGGCATGTCTGTTGGAATCATTGGGATGCGTGACAATAGTATATGTTCTTTAAATTTTCCATTAAAAATTGTACCTTCGATGATATTGTTCATTATCTTTTTCACTAAAAGCCTGGTACCGTTGCAAAGTTGTGGTGGATTTATGTTTTGAAGAAGAATGATAGGCACGCCAATGTTCAATGTTAAAACTTGTGGTCCCAATGATTCCAACAGGCATGCCTAACAAATCAAGTGAATTCAAAAATTCAGTTGGATAATTGACAACTTTGTCTTGATTAATTACAGTATCGATGGACTTATACGTTGTCACTTCGCCTGGTATTTTATTTTGAATGCTCAAATTCATGGTATATACATCTTTGTTTTTGGCTGCTAATATTGCACGTGCACTGAGCCACTGATGATTTTGTAATTCTGTGCGATATTTGGGAAAAATTTGTGAATCAATTCGTCTGTGGTTGCTGTGATTTTACAGAAGTTTGTTGACAATGTGATACATCGTGTGAATTCATCGATTGGCATTTCCCATTCCGAATATTCAACAAATGTTTTGCGAAGCGTTCAGCGGTTGTATCATGTTGTAGTTGTATACGCATATTGGTCTTCAAAGTTAATTTCTGTATGTGTCGCCATAAAACTGATGATTTCAGGCCTGCATTAAGTTCGTCAGCGGGTGTTGATCTTGGTATAACTGGTAGAGTTTACAGAAAATCACCGGACAATAAAATGAGTGCGCCACCGAAAAGCTGATCATTTCCTCTCAAATCTTTTTGTGTACGATGAAGCAGCGCTTCTAATGCTTTATTGTGCGCCATAGTATCTTCATTCCATATAATGAGTTGACATAATTGGAGTACTTTATCCATTGTAGAATTTTTGTTGACATTGCATGTAGATGTCTCAGTGATTTGCATATTCAACGGCAATTTCAGCGCTGAATGCGCTGTTCGGCCACCATCTAAAGAGAGTTTCTGCAATTCCAGGAGATTCGATTGCCAGTGCAATATTATTTCGTGATCGTATTGTTGCCAAAATAAGTGAAATGAGAAAAGTTTTGTTTGCCTGTGCCTCCGGGCGCATCTATGAAATACAATCCACCGTTTTGGCTTGTAATTGCATGTATAATGCTGTCATATGCTATGCGTTGTTCTGGAACCAATTTTGGAAGATTCGTTTGAACAAATGTACTCAATTCGTTGATATCAAAGTGTATTTTTCGTTACAAGTTGTTTGCAGATCGTTCTGGCACAGCAGCCATTCCCAATTGTAGCAGTGCTTTATTAGTGATTGCCAAACATATGTCCTCAATCGAAACCAATGCCTCATTATATACGTTTGGTGTGAATCGAATGTCTGGATTTTGATTCATTGCACGCAAGCGATGTAGGATGTCGTCACTCATGTAGTTTTTGTATTTTTCCCAAAGTTCTTTTGGATTGGATGGGAAGCACGTTGTTAATATTATTGCAAATAATGTGCGTATTTGCTGTGGTCGTGCAGTATTGGGTGCATCAGCGAGTGAAGTGTCCCAATGTGCATTGTTTTCAAGAAAATTTAATACTTGGCAAGCTTCACGATAAGTAGCACATACTTGACCGTTAATTAACTGTTCTCAATTCTTGGAAGGATGTTGGTCCACATTCGTTGATTAAGCATTCTGCATTGTTTGGATGAGCAGTGTACAGACGGCCTAACACGTCGGTCGAATATAATTTGGAATGTCCTTCAACTGCTTTACCTTGTTTATCTCTCTCTTTGTCTTTTTTACCCCATATTGGGGCATAGGCCCTCAACCAACTCATGCCAAGTCTTCCTATCTCTAGCTATTTCCTGCAGCTCCTTCCAGCTCTTCTTTATATTGTTGATCTCCGCCTCCAAATCTCGTCTCCATGTATTTCTCGACCTCCCCTTCTGTCGCTGTCCCTGCGGGTTCCAGACAAGGACCCTTCTTGTTATATTCCCCTCCGGTTTACCTTGTTTGCGACGTTGAAACTTTTCGCTGCTGCATTCCATGTGTAGTATGTTGGCAGTTCAGAGTAAAGTAGCGTATTTGCAAACATATCATCTCTACACAATGAGAAAAATGAAGTTAATGTTGTTGGCAATGCTCGTGCACGTGCATTTTCTGTTGTGAAGTACACGCGCTGTCCATGTTCAAGGTGCACTGCCAAATGAACAACTGTTGGATGTCGTTCATGGATTGGAAATGATAAAATGCGCCATACTGCTTAATTGCTACTAATGTAGCGTACCAGTTGATATTGCTCGATTTCATCGTTAGATGCAGTTGAATTTCTCACTCCACGCCACTATAGCGGTCAATGGTATGTATTGAGTTACAAAATAATAAATGGTCATGTGCAAACCCGTTTCTGCCATTCTGTTGAAGACACCCAACAACTCACAGGACCAAAGATCTCTCCCTTCGTTATAAATTGAATTAATTGAATCAACTTTTGACGAAGCACACGTGCAATTAGATCATGTTTATCCAAATGTGACTGTCCGGGTAGTAATTCATCTCGTATTTCTTTCCATTTCATGTTACATGTAAACGTTATGAAGAGATCAGGTTTTCAATAGTTTCGAACATTTGTAATCAAATATTGGGTAATATTCATGCATATAACGTGAACCTCCGGTAAATGTTGATGGCAAAATAACCATCTTGCCATAGTTGTTTGCCTGGCCATCTATAGCAATAGCTTCCTCAAATGAATGTATTCTTCTGATCGTAGTTTTGTTTGGTTTAATCGAATAATAGAGGAATCGTTTGCAGTCAATTATTGCAAATATAGTTATAGTTAACAAACATTGATGGAATAGTTGGCGACAAATTAAAATATGATTTAGAGTATCTCTTATCATGATTCGAAATGATTAGAAATCCTTTGAAGAAATAAACCTGGATTGCATATTTTAACTTCGGCTTGTTTGTAAAATTGACTTGAAACGATTATTGTATGCTATGAATGAGATCGAGGCTTTCATAGTTTTACAACATACGTCATCGAATCTTGTGTATATATTAATGTGTATACCGTAGACTTCCGGAAACGTTGATGACAAATTGTTTAGAAACTCTCGATGAAATTAGAGTGTTATTTTTTTAAAGATTTTTTCGAAAATTGTCAGCGCTACCTATTTCAAACTATAACAGGTAGCATCCGGACATCAAAACAAACATATCCTGTAAATTTCAGCTAAATCTGTTCAGTAGTTTCTGAGTCTATAAGTCACAAACAAACAGACAAACATTCATTTTTATATATATATAGTAGATATATATATATATATACATATATATTGCTAAAGAACTTGCTAGAGACAGGTTTAAAGTGCGGACTTTGATGAGAGTGAATTTCTGCATAGGACATGCAACATGATGATGATCCTGTTAGTAAGGATTACATCTCTTTGTCTATCGCATGTGAGCCTTCATGGTTTATGAATGTCGGTAATAATACTACGACAACAGTGTTGAATGTCTGCTTAAACGACATGGATGGAGTATCAGAAATCGTATATCTCAAGACCCTGGCTTGCTTCTGCATACCTGTACACGCTATAGGGCAGAACAAAGAACGTGCTGATCTTCTTGAAGAAAATGTTCTTACTCAAACTGTAAGAACTATGAACAGATTTGATATCATTATTGCCGTACAAACTCAGTTGTGTGATATGGGCGTATATCAGACACTAGAATGCTTGCGAAAATTAGCAGTTCTAGACGTAATAGGCAGTGTTGTCTTCGCGGTAGAGAGAGAAGATATAATAATCAAATCTCAGAGTTTTGGTGACCAGGTGGATTTTGGGATGGCTGCTACAGCGGGGGACGGAGCATGCATGGTAATGCCCAATGTATGATGACATGTAGTCTCGTTGATTCTCATGTGAAAGAAACTGGGAGATTAAAGACAAGTGAAAAGTGTGTAGAGATCGACAGCTCATACAGTGAAATAGCAAAGACTATAGCACACATGAGAAGGAGAAAATGGAGATATGTTGGACACACCTTGAGAAGCAAGGATCAAAGAATATCAAAGCAGGCATTGAAGTGGGATGCAAAGGGTTCAAGAAAGAGAGGACGACCTATGGAGACCCTGAAACTAACTTTGCTGAGAGAGGAAGGAAATATGGGTCTCAGCTGCATTGATGAGATTGATCGAGTTGCCCAGTATAGAGCAGCATGGAGAAATTACTTGCAGGCCCTATGTAACGTATAACGGTACGAGAGGAATTATTATTATTATTATTATTATAGCACAATAAGAAGTGTTCAAAATACCAAAAATTAATTCGGATGGCGACAGTGGAAGATAAAAGGACCTCATCACGCCACTACTAACGATAATAATGGATACACAACTGAAAGAATTAAACGATACAGATGACTTTTGACCACCTGGAGATGTCGGTGTTGTAAATACAGACACACACAAAAACAATGATGACTCTGATCTTAAGTCCATGAGCACTAAAATATAAACACTGAATGTAAAAATTGTGCACCAGGAAGCAGAGATCGACAACATAATATTAGTAGCATATAGCATACATTCAGGACTCAGGAGAAGTGATGAAATCAGAGAAATGTTTGATCAACCACTAGTAGCATATGTTTAAGAAGAAGAAGATAGAGATATGTTGAGCATACCTCGAGAAGAAATGATCAAAGAATACCAAATCAGGTTTTGAAGTGGGAATCAAAGGGTTCACGAAAGAGAGATCTGGGCTCAAGGAAAACCCTGACAGGTGTTTTGTTTAGGGAGGAATAAAACATCTGACTCAATTCCATGGGAGAGCCGCTGTAGCGTAGTTATTAGTGAACTCGCTTCGCAAGGCTGGTGGTCTGGGTTCAGCTCCGCAATGCGCGTGGAATTTTTATACATGCTCTGGGAAAGTAAAGGCGGCCGACGTGATGCTGACCACATCACCCATCGTGTGCCGACGGTCAATGAAAATACAGACCTAACACTATATTGACCTATATACCACGAGGTATGAAAGGGTTCCTTTTTTACTTTTTCAATTCCATGGAAGAGATTGAGCGAGTTATCCAGAACAGAGCAGTATGAAGATTTTACTTGCTGGTCCTATGTAACGTATAACGGAACGAGAGAAATGGGTATATATATATAATATATATATATATAGTGCATTTAGGTATATTAGACTTGATAAAGACACAGTGAAACAATACAGTGCATATTAAAAATAGAGGAACATTTTTCGTATATTCAAAATCATATCTAGGCACTATTTTTTCAGCTCTACTTTAAGAATCCAGATACCCAAGTCCTCATGAGAGTCACGATTCCAAGTATCCACACACTGATTTTCGAAGACCCAGGAGATATGAACTGGTCTCGATACTTGCGTACCATTATTTTATAATCCACATCAGGAAGTCTTCAATGTTGTTCTTCAGCTGAACGTTCACTGTCCATATTTCTGCACCATGCAGGAACCAAGAATTTTGTTTGCGTAAGAATTCTTATTTTAAGACTCGCTATAAAGCATCGAATGCTTATGAATGCAACATAATTAGTCAATGTATTTTTATGAACAGAGAGTCGAACAAATATATATATATATGGCCTTTTCGTCTTTACAGACGGTCAATTGGCAAGTGTTTTACTGAAACAACTTCTGAGTTTTCGCTTTTCTCTCTTGTCTTTCAGCTCATTCCTAAGTCTCTCTTCAAAAGATTCTGCACCTTTGCGCAATGTTGTTTTCCATGTATCACGATCATCAGCCAGTTTTCCCATTTGCTGGGACCGATAGAAAAGTTATTCATTGAGGCCTTGCATACATCTTTATATCTGAGCAGTGGTCTGTCTTGGTGCCTCTCCCCTTCGAAAGTTGACAGAACAATATTTGTTTTGGAATTCGGCTATTGTCCATTCTTCGCACATACCCTAGACATCTAAGTCTTCTACTGCTGAGCCTGTCCATGATAGAAGGCAAGTTTGCACGTTGCAGTACTTCAGAGCTAGTTATCTTGTCATACCACATGATGTTGATAATCTTGCGGAGACATCGATGTTAAGTCTCCTCTCGTGTCTTGAGTAGGCTGTCCATGTTTATGAGCCATATAGTAAAGAGCTAATTACACAGGCTTGATATATTTGAATCCTGAATATATTTGAATATAAATATATATTCTTCTGCGAACGCCCCATATCGACCACTTGTTAAGCACTTTGTGTGAGCTGTATGTGATCTGAGCCTAAGAGCCATTGTACATTATGCCAGTTATGCGTCTACAAGTAGGCCAGCACATCCGATTTCTGCAACGCTTTTTATTTACTAGGGTAGCTTTCCTAGGCCTCTACCTCAGTCGTCGCTTACGAAATGCCTTGTAGGTCGCAGTGGTACTATTCTTTGCTTCCTTGCAGGCCCAGGCACCACACGGCTGATATATAAATATATATATTAATATTCAAAAAGAGCTCAGAACTAAGAGTTATTGATTAATGTCACAAAATGAAACTGAGAAAATTGAAATATTTTGAGAACTAAAACCACAGAATAATTTGAAGAAAAAAAATGATATAGATGGAAGGCATTCTGTGAGATAGGAAAAGAAGAAGAGCAATGAAAAGATGGATACAAGATTTGATGAAAGACGTGAACATGTTAATAGTAGAGATTGGACATTTCATATATAATAGAGAGATATTCTGAAGGACCGTTATTGTGGTAGACACGTTTCTCTTGTGATTTTGTCTCTGTCCTTATTGAAAACTAAACCACTTGAGAGTGTAAAATCGTTATGTTCCATTTTAGAACTCTTTCAGAAACATACAACACTCGTTCATTGCAACAGAATATATAATTATATGCATTTGTGTCACGCCGTACCACACACACACACACACACACATATAGCACACACATCACACACACAGCACACACACACAGCACACACACACAAGACGAACACACAAACAGCTAAGTACAAATAAACACGCATAGATACACACAACAACAACAACAACAAAACACACGCAGACATATACACATACACACACGCATATATACATATGAACCTATACCAGGGGTCGGCAACCTACGGCTCGCGAGCCGGATGCGGCTCTTTCGATGTCAAGTTGTGTCTCTTTCGATGTCAAATTGCGGCCTTCCAGTTCCATGCGCAAAAATAATAATTATATTATTTTATTTTCAAAACTCAAAAGAAATATTGCAAACAGGATAAAAACCATGAATGTAGGAAGGAGAGAGGATAAAGCGTCCTTATAATAAATACATTGCCGGTAGTCAAATTAAAGCACTGTCGAAATGTAGCTGCGCAGCTGGTTTGCAACGCGACGTTGTTCTTGCGGCAAATTTACAGACCAATAAGCCTCCTAAGCTGCACGGGCAAACTTATGGAGCGCATGGTGAACAAACGCTTATCCTGGCACTTGGAGAGCAAAGGGCTGCTTATGGCACAACAAGGCGGTTTTCGGAGATACAGATCCACAGAGGATCAAGTAACCTACATTGTCCAGGGAATCGAGGACGGTTTCCAAGAAAAGAAACAGACACTGGTGGTCTTGGTAGATATGGAGAAGGCTTTTGACACAGTCTGGAAAGAAGGATTAAGGCTAAAACTGTTCACCCTCGGCGTAAAGGGAAGAATGTACAATTGGCTCGATAGATACCTAGAGAACAGAACAGCAAGGGTTCAGGTTCAGGGTACAAAAGTATGAAGGCCACACTGGAGCAAGGAGTCCCCAAGGAGGAGTGCTCTCACCGACTCTCTTTCTAGTCTTCGTCAATGACATTGCAACATGCCTCCCAGAACGAGTTCACTCTGCCATGTATGCCGACGACTTGGCAATATGGGCGAGAAAGAGTCAATGCCACAGCAGAAAATGGACTGCAAGCTACATTAAATAACCTTGAAGTGTGGTCAGCAAAGTGGAATATGAAAATAAATCCTTCAAAGACCACTTACACTGTGTTCTCCCAGAATAACAAGGATTACAAGATAACGCTTAAAGTCAATGGGCAGAACCTTCCAGAAAATAAAACCCCAACGTACCTAGGAGTCACACTCGACAGAAAGCTGACTTGGTGCACCCAGATCGAGAATGCTACGGCAAAAGCGAGACACAGGCTAACAATGATGCGTAAACTCGCAGGTTCCACATGGGAAGCAAACAGCAGAATTCTCAAGACACTTTACTCTGGTAGAGTGCGACCGGTCCTAGAGTACGGTATAGCAGCGTGGAGCAATGCATCGAACAAGCAATTCGCAAAAGTGAGCAGCAGTCAAAACCGGGCCCTACGCATTATCACTGGAGCCATAAAGTCCACGCCCATCAAGGCGATGGAGACCATCACAGGCATCCAACCAATGACTGACCGAAGGGACAAGAAAGTAGTAGTACTTGCGGAAAACTCAAACGGCTCAAATCGCATCCAATGCATGAAAGAATGTTTCAATCCGGAAAGTGGAGAATACAGAGATCTAACTTCGTCAGAATCTCTAACGCACTGACCACAGACCACCCAGTCCTGTCCAAATGCACAGCTAAACCAATCCCGGCAATCGACAAGTGCCCGCCATGGAAAACAAAAATGCCAGAACTAAGGGAATCAATCCCAGGCATAATGAGCAAAAGGACCAAACGAACTCGACAGAAAAACTGCAGCAGAAGAGCACATAGAATCAGAGTACCCTGAAAATGAGTGGACGCACGTCTACACGGACGGATCGGCAAATAACGCAATAAGCGATGGCGGAGGAGGAATAGTGCTTAAAATCTCCAAGAAAGTCACGGTCAAGAAAGCGATTGCAACTGGCAAATACTCGAATAACTACCGAGCTGAGGCAGAGGCAATCAAAAAGGCGGCCGAAATGATCTTGGAGAGAAGAAACACTACACGCAACAAGGTCGTGATATTCACCGATGCTCTATCGGTCATCACGGCACTCAAATGCGTCGGCAAAACTGAGATGAATGAGCTCAAACGTCCCTCGCTGAACTAACGAGTTCACTCAAACGCACTGTCATCCAGTGGATACCGTCACACTGCAACATTAGGGAAAACGAAGCGGCCGACAAGCTAGCCAAAGAGGGCGGGCGACTACCCCAGACTGATCTCGAGATCAGCTAGGAGGAAGTCAAAACAACCATCGGTTCGCACTATCGAAGCAAGTGGGCAAAAGACCACCCGCAGTACACAGACAGTGACGGTTACTATGGTCTCTCGCGCAGTGAACAAGTTACCATATTTCGCCTCCGTACCGGCCACAACAAGCTCAGAGCCCACATGTTCCATAAATTTAAAATTGGCACAACTAGCCTGTGCCATGCAATATGGCAGACATGACGGCAGAACACGTCTTGCAAGACTGTCCACGTTTAGCAGGTATACGAAAAGAGTACTGGCCACAACACACAGAGCTTCGCGAAAAGCTGTACGGAGGAACGGAGTCCCAAAAACAACAGTTAAATTCATGATAGAAGTTGGTCCATCAGGCTAGGCCGGGAACGCAAGAGAGAGAGAGAATGCGCAATCAACATATTCGTGCGAGCAAGCGTTCTCTTGCATGAATATAATAAAAAGTCAAGTAAGAAGCCAACTAAAAAATACAAATCTAGAGGCGTGATTGAAACTGAAAATAACAAGTTATGAGCCAGATTTAACCGAACTTTCAAAAAGGCCATGCAAGGTCACTGCTCCCATTGATGTAACTATTGTAGCGATCTATTAAAATCATTTATTTCAGGTTTAAATTTTTGATATGAATAAATATTATTTCGTATTTAAAGCCATTTATTTTAAATCAAAAATCAAATTTATATACCTAATCCTAATCAAATACCATAATATTGAAACAACAATTTTAGTGGCTCTTTAAAAACTGAGAAATTTTGTAAATTATAACTTTTGGCTCTTCCGTCTCAAAATGTTGCCGACCCCTGACCTATACACCTCGCCTCAGTACAATGACGATGAATCTCAACAATCACTAATCACTGTCCTATATATTTTTACAATTTTCTTATGATTTTAGAATATATTAAATTACGTGTTCTTTTCAAGCTTTATTTGTATTCTACAATTATAATTTTTCCTACTATAATTCTCAGGGGCGGCTCGTCATTTAGGGCCAGTGGGGCCCGGCCTCAACAATAATCAAAAGGGATAATAAATATCCCGGAATAGACAAATAATAGTAAATTCTCTCAAAATCATGATTTTTTCCGAAACTCTGTGTCTGGCCCCACCAAGAAAACTGACCACGAGCCGTCACTAATAATTCTTCTATAGCAGAACAAAACTCACTATTTGTTATTACAAACTAGTCGACAAGGACTAAGTAACGATTACTAAGTAACAAGTACTAAGTAATGAAAGTGCGTTGCACAAGTCACGGACAGTTACAAATACTTCAAAGTAACAGAAACACACACCTCTAGCCTAGCCTCCACTAACCTGCAATAGGCGCAACTGACGGGATGCTTGCACGAATCTCTCCAAGCACCGGATGAACACACACCAAGATTCGAGGCTCAGCCAAGTACCAGTTACATCGAACAGGGGTACACTCGAACCCATACTTTCTTTTGGCATCAGAGCCGTAGGAATCGTCTTCATAAGGAAGACCTTGCCCTTCTTCAATGTCAGCTGCCTTTTTCCCTTTCTTCTTGCCTTTTAAATAATCACTGTCATCCGCCGCACTGCCTTTCCTTGATGGGCCTGTTCTTCTTCCTCCCTTCTTTCTTTCACCCCGAGAGTCAGACGCCGAAGTGTCATCCTCGCCAGCACCTCCCCCTTTTCTGTGTTTTTTTCGCGAATCCGATTCTTTATCTCTCATACCAGGAGAGATAGTGTGTCGTCTGCCAGATGTAAAGAGTCGACCATCAGGAGACAACATGCCGCTAGTAGCAGTACCAAATTCATCGCCGAAGTGTCTCTTCTTGGGCCAATCTTTACCTATCGTGTCAGCATCAGAATCATCAGAACCGACACCAGTTAGCCTTGATGCTTTAGATTTCCAGATGAATGATGCCATTGCCTTTTCATTCGCTAACAAGAACTGAATAGAATATAATACAAGCTTGTGTCAGTGTATATCTATATTTACATCTTGATGATTTTTATCTCTAGATATTTATATGAGGAGTTTTGAATATCTTGGTTCACTGCTAACAAAATGTGGAAATGGGATGAAGGAAACTAAAAGAAGAACAAACATGGCAGAGCTGTAAGGGGTAAAACCAGATGCAATGAAGTCAATCCTTCGACTTTAAAACCCTTTAATCAATCCTAATATATTCCAGCCAGAGTTGCAAAATGGCTAAAGATATAGAAAGCAAGTTGAATGCATTTTAAAATAGATGTCTGCGAAAATCAGAGTAGCAAATACCAGCATCAGAGAAATGGTTGGAACAGGACCATGCTTGAATTATATAGCGAAACACGTAAAAACAAAGTACTATAGTTTTACAATATACAGAAACAGTGGCGATAAGCAGCAACGTTTCGACCAAAAGGCCTTTATCAAGCAAACGATACAACAGGAGTGACGAATTTTAAAAAAACACTACAAATGGACAATCATATACGAAAACATTCAAACGTATTTAATCTTTAGATTAGAAGTTTTACTGCAGTCTTCCCCTTTTTTGAATTATATAGCGAAACAGAGATTGAAGTGGTTTGGCCACTTAGTAAGAATGCGAACAGACCAAACTGCCTATGAAGCTTTCCACAACAAAATATCAGGAAGGAAGGCGAGAGGAAGACCGAGAAAAAGGGGGATAGACAACGTAGTTGAATTCTGCCAGGGACTAAGAAAACCATCACACAAGTCACCAGAGAAGCGCAAGACAAATACATAAAACCACGACACTGGGTTAACAACCCGGTAACAGTGTGCCGGACAGACAGACAGACAGTTTGCGAAAAATAATTTACATAAAATGGAACGAATTCAGAAGCAATGACATCAGATAAATGTCTGGTCAACCTATAGTAACAACTGTTATAAGAAGGAGAAGATGGAGATATGTTGGGCACACATTGAGAATAAACAATCTTCTTCGAACGCTCGATAACGACCAATTGTTAACCACTTGTTGTGATTTGTATGTGATCCGAACCAAAGAGCGACTGTACGTTGTGACAGCTATGCGCCTACAAGTATGCCAGCACATCTGATTTATGCGACGTTTTTTATTTACTATGGTAGCTTCCCTAGGCCCCTACATTAGTCGCATCTTACGACATGCCTTGTAGGTTGCAGTGTTACTATTCTTTACTCCTATTGAGGACCCTGGCAAATCACAGGGGCGTTTATGAAGAAATGATTAAATAATACTAAAGCAGACATTGAAGTGGGAGGCAAAGAGATCAAGAAAGTGATGACGACTAGGGAAACCATGAGACGAACTTTGATGAGAGAGACAATACATATAGGATGGACTCAATTCCATGGAGGAGTTTGAGCGAGTTGCCCAAAACAGAACAGTATGGAGAAAATACTTGCAGGCCCTAAGTAAGGAATAACGGAACGAGAGAAATATTCCTATTCACATTCAACTATTTACATCTACGTGTATGTATATTTATGCGTATGTAGAATTCATTAATATACATTTATGTTTATATTTGTATGTATACGACAAGCTGCAGTAGACTGGAAGACGGACACTGAATACGATTATGGAAAAGAATTCATCAAAGACGTCAGCAGAACAGACCAGGTCAATATATTTCGTTGCGACACTGTGGCTAAGTAGTTAATCCACTGCCTCGTGTACCGAAGGTCGTGGGTTCAAATCCAGACCACGGGTGCATTTTCCCCAAAGATCCCTAGGATTGTTGCTGGAGCTACAGAGTTCGTGCTTTGTGCAATACTCACGGCAGATGGCGTGTGATTTCTGCGGAGAGGGACCGAGCCATATGGGGTAAAAACCGGTGCGATGAAGTCAATCCTTTGACTTTAGACCCGTTCAGAGTTTGTGCATTATAACAGAGTATAACTCTGTTCTTTTTTGTGCATGTTTTCTGAGAATGATGATTTGTACTTATGAGATGACCATATATATATATATATGTACTCATATTTACGTATATAGTTACTCATATTTACGTATATATTTACAAATATAATATAAATATAACGTTTTATAGTGTGTGTGTGTGTGAGTAAATGCGTTTGCCTCTCTCTCCCCAAGTTCTCTCTCTCATCTATATCTCTCTATCTCTCTCCCTCTCCCCTCTCTCTCAAGCTCTCTCTCTATCGATCTATCTCTCTATCTATATATATACATCTATCTCTCTATTTCTATATCTCTCTCTCTCAAGCTCTCTATCCCTATTTCTATATCTCTATCATTCCCTATTTCTCTATCAAGCTCTCCCTTCATATCTCTCTCTCTCTCTCTCTCTCTCTGTTCAAGCTCTCTCTCAATCTCCCTTTCCATCGCTCTCTCAACTTCTCTTTCTATCTCTCTCGAACTCTCCTACTATCTATCTCCATCTCTATCTTTCTGTCAGGCTCTCTCTCTCTCTCTCAAACTCTCTCTTTGAATATGTCTGTGTCATTACCTTTATAGCACTCATTTCTCTCTTTAAAGCTGCCATTCTTGCTAACCTCCTGGCGTTCTCCTTCTCAAGCTGAAGAGCCATAAGCTGTATCTCCTGTGTGCAGGAACAAGACATGGATCAAATATTTCACTGAAATTATGTCTGTGTATTTGCTGTGGTTAAAACTGTCGTTACTGCTTGTAATACCGCTTGTTAGAGTGGTGTAGAACATGGTGGAACATGTGCCTGTGTATGTACCATGGTTAGTGCAGTCGCTGCAAAACTGTTCAGCGTATGATTTTCTTTATGCCCCCGACAAAAAAAACTCATTGACCTTACCGGGAATTTAACCCGGGTCCACCGCATGGAAGCCTGCGCTCTAATCCATGCGGCCAGACACTCGACTCCGTATTTGCTACTTTATATAAATATGTAGCACTACTTTTAATGTTTCTAGTTCATAAGAAGAAAGTGGTCGATGTTTTTTTTTCTTCTAAAAATAAGACCCCAATAACAAGATGATATTAAAGCTTCCGAGGACATATTTATTTTCTCTCTACAACATTTGGATGTGAATTTGTGATCATTACACAAATATTATTATTTTATATCCACTGTCTTTACTGTCTGTGTTACCGCTTTTTAAGATAGTGTAGGAGAGGGGTGTGTGGTTTGAGGGTGGGGGAGGAACACGAGCCTGATGAAATTAATGGCTGCATGGCTAGTGCTGCAGTCATATCGAAACTGTTCAGGTTTGGATGTTTTCTGTATTCCATCGACAGAAAAAAACTCCATGGTCTTATTGAGGATCGAACACAGGTCTCTCGAGTGGGAGCCCAAGCTCTAATCCTTTCTGCCAGACGCTCCCTCTACGCAATCAATAAACAAGAAAATCGAACATTATGAAAAACGTGCAATAGAAACATTTTTAAAGCGTTATGGACGAAGAAGATGAGAATAAATATAGACATTCTAGAAGAAAAGAAAATTGATTAAACTTTGGTTCATAAATAATATCAAATTTCAGTAAATAAAATACTTTGGTTACGTTAAACTCACAGTGTTGCAGAGAGAGAGAAAGAGAGAGAGAGAGAGAGAGAGAGAGGAGAGAGATAGAGATAGCAGAAGTTAAAATATGTTTTCTGGAAAACAAGGCAGGGAAAACTAAGACAACGGTAGTAATAGTACATTAAGAAATCTTTGAAACAAAAAATCGAGGAGGCTAGAGATCGAGAGCGAGCCTATGATCAGAATGGCATTCTGCAAAAGCTGTGGTACATCATGTGGTACAAGATAAACTATTCGCTGCTGTTGATAATGGTAACGATAATGACGGTGACGATAAAAATGGCGTCAACGATGATGACACATGATAATCGCAAGTATGTCGATAGTAAGGATGAGGATTGTGACCCTGACGGCGACAGTTATGATGATGATGATGACGGTGATGACAATCAATGATGTCAATGTTCGTGAATATGGCATTGATGATGGTTAGGGTGATGATACAATGATGATGGTGGTTATAGTAAAATAATAACAATAATAATATTGATCTATTGTCTCATCTATGTGTGTGTGTGTCGAACAAGAGTCGTAAATAGGTGGCTATTATTTGCAGTTTATCTCATCAACTGAACAGTCTGATGCCTCTCTCTACTCTCCATCTATCTTTCACACTTCTATTCTCATCTACTTCTCTCTACCTCTCTCTCCTATTCTCTCCATCTATCTTCTCTACCTCTCTCTATTCTCTCCATCTATCTTCTCTCTACCTCTCTATTCTCTCCATCTATCTTCTCTCTCTATTCTCTCCATTATCTTCTTCTCTCTCTCTCTATTCTCTCCATCTATCTTCTCTCTCTCTCTATTCTCTCCATCTATCTTCTCTCTACCTCTCTCTCTATTCTCTCCATCTATCTTCTCTCTACCTCTCTCTCTATTCTCTCCATCTATCTTCTCTCTACCTCTCTCTCTCTATTCTCTCCATCTTCTCTCTCTCTCTATTCTCTCCATCTATCTTCTCTCTCTCTATTCTGTCCATCTCTCTACCTCTCTCTATTCTCTCCGTCTATCTTCTTCCTCTCTATTCTTTCCATCTACTTTCTCTCTACCTATGTCTTTTTCTGTATATGTCTCTCTCTCTCTCGCTCTGTCTCTCTCTCTCATCCCTCTATCTCGAACTCCTCATTTCTATCTCATTTATACCTTTCTTTTCTTTATAATTAACCAAAATTGTTTCTGACATAATATCAGTTAATAACACCAGTCTACTATATGTATTTCACTGCGTACTGGGTTACACTTGTTAGTTAACACCAGTCTACTATATGTATTTCACTGCGTACTGGGTTACACTTGTTAGTTAACACCAGTCTACTATATGTATTTCACTGCGTACTGGGTTACACTTGTTAGTTAACACCAGTCTACTATATGTATTTCACTGCGTACTGGGTTACACTTGTTAGTTAACTATCATTCTCACTATGGAAATCATGGCGGTTACCAAAGCGATGATTTGGCTAGAATCACAGACTTTTATCCATAGATGTTTTCTCAGTGACTCAATGAGTATGCTCAGGAAGATTGAAACAGGATGGGCTAGGAGACATTGGATAGAGTCGCTGGGGAGGTTTAAGCTGACAAAGATCAGTTTTATTTTTGTGCCAGGGCATGCAGGAGTAAGGGGAATGAACGTCGGATAGGCTTGCAGGTATGGCTGCTGTCCAAAGCGGGCGAGCAATGGACCAGGTTGATATTATAAATTCCTTAAGGGAGAGAGGGCGTGTACGTGATTCACGTAATAGCGGTGAATCCACAACACTAACCAGACTGCAAGAACTCAAAGTTAGGTGTGGTGTAGCTCGACAAGAACGCTATTCTGGCAGACAAAGAAGAATTGTAAACCAACAAAGAACCGGTGTCGTTAGTCGCCACATGCTGATGGACATACTGAGGGAGAGATCGGATCACTTATGGACTAATTTGTTCGACCTGCAGTGATGATGATCCGACGACTAAAACTAACTAAACTAAACTTGTTAGTCAAAAACTGATAACAGTCAAGAAACCAACGAAACGTTCTCGGAAATGTCTGTGTGTAAACGTATTGAATATAGATTATGAACAACATCTGCGAAAATGATATCGCTGCTAATTACATCAGGCGTTAGAAACATCTCCGAAATATGAAACAGAAGCTAAAGATTATAATTTGTCGATAAAGGAAAGATAGCAAATCAAGTGCCTTCAATAGATAATAGAAATATCAATTCTCCAGTTGCCCGAGTGGTTACCAGGGCCCAAATTTGGGGTGTAAAGAATAGAACCACTGTTACCTGCCACGCATGTTGTAAGAGATGACTAAGGAGATTTGGCTGAAATCGGATGCGCGTGTCCTAAACGTGTAGAGGTCTATGCGTTTAGGGGCCTATCAAACCAATGTGCAACGTATACACGTTCTTGACAAAGATCAAACATATCACAAAGTGTGATTAAAATTGGTCGTAAAGAACGAACGCAAAGAGAAAAGAAGAATTCTTCAGTTTTCTGTTGAGTCCAAGTAGCTTATAGGTGATGATGATACTTTGATTCAACAACAGAAAAAATGGAGAATTGATCTTTCTGTCATTCATTGAAGACACACAATTTGCTTTTTCTTTACCATCTTCACCATATCTTCACCATATCTTCACCATATCTTCACCATATCTTCACCATATCTTCACCATATCTTCACCATCTTCAAAATTACATCGAGGACCCTCGCCAGTGCTACGTAGCGCGTGTACTGCCGTTGAGATATTCCTGTGTAAGAAAGAGATCGGAGCACACATGGTTACTCACCGAAATGCACTGATAATGGTCCTATCAATGAATCAATCCTATGGGGAATACAGCATGTATAAAACGAGTCAATCCTATGGGAATCAGCATGTATAAAACGAGTCAATCCTATGGGAATACAGCATGTATAAAACGAGTCAATCCTTTGGGAATACAGCATGTATAAAACGAGTCAATCCTATGGGGAATACAGCATGTATAAAACGAGTCAATCCTTTGGGGAATACAGCATGTATAAAACGAGTCAATCCTATGGGGAATACAGCATGTATAAAACGAGTCAATCCTTTGGGGAATACAGCATGTATTAAAACGAGTCAATCCTATGGGGAATACAGCATGTATAAAACGAGTCAATCCTTTGGGGAATACAGCATGTATAAAACGAGTCAATCCTTTGGGGAATACAGCATGTATAAAACGAGTCAATCCTATGGGGAATACAGCATGTATAAAACGAGTCAATCCTATGGGGAATACAGCATGTATAAAACGAGTCCCTAGTCTTTTCTTTGTTCATGTTAATGACTTTGACATAGGTAATAGTCCACTTTAGAATGCCAACATTGATGTTTAGTTAGTTTCTCGTAGAGGTATACATAGTCTGGTATACCGTGTTAATCCGTTCACTATCATTTGTTGGAGAGATCTACAACAGGTGTTCGGATATCAAAGAGCTTTCACCACAGGTAGGATAATATGTTTTACTAATCTTCCATCCGCTGCAATGATGATATCTCAGTCTGCTATAATATATATGTGTGTAGATGTATAATGATGGAATCCCAACCTGTTATATGTGTGTAGACGAGCAATGATGGTATCTCAGCATATTGTGATATGTGTGTAAACGGAAAATGATGATCTGGTAACGCAAGTAAACTAAATGATATGTATTTTTATTTCGTCTGGGTGCTCAGTGATGTCCACAGAAATTTAACTTAATTATAGATCTGATTTGGAGAACAACTAAGGGGAACACAAACAAGTTGCAGACATTCATCAATAGATGCCTGCGCAGGATACTCCATCTGCGATGGTATGACATGACTACAAACAGGGAACTCTGGGATAGAACATGACAACGACAGGTGGAACAAGAGATAAGAAGCAGAAGGTGGTGATGGATAGGACACACACTGAAGAAACCCCTTACAGCATCACAAGACAGGCTCTCCGATGGAACCCCCAGGGCAACAGAGGTAGGGGAAGACCCAGGAACACCTGGAGACGAGAGTTGGAGACGGAATGCAAGAAAATGGGGAGAGAGTGGAGAGATCTGGAAAAGATGGCCTTGGATAGGCGGGCTTGGAAGGCCTTGGATAGGCAGGCTTGGAAGGCCTTGGATAGGCGGGCTTGGAAGGCCTTGGTTGTGGACCTATGCTTCCCTAGGGGCGAAGGGTGAAGACGAGGATCTGATTATCTGTGTATCACATGAAACATTTGAGAAAAAACCTCAAACTTTTGAGCAATAAATTAAGACACTTTCTTCCTGCAGAAACGTGTAGGTCAACGCAATCATTTTCAAATCTATCAGTACTTTCTTTATCGATTTATGAGTTAAGTTGGATAAATAATGTATACATTTTCTAACGCCACTATAGTAGGCCATTGAGCATGCACAGCGGCAAAAAGGGGAGAAACTTAACTGTATTGTTTTTGAATGGGGAATATCAACTAATGATCAAAGAATAAAAAAACAGAGATTGAAGTCGGAAGCAAAGTGTTCAAGAAAGAAAGGATGCTATAGAGAAACCCTGAAACGAACTTTACTAAGAAAGGCGAGAAATACTGGACTGAATTCTATAGAAGATATTGAGCTTGTTGCCCAGGACTGAGCGGTATTGATACATTACCTGCAGGCCCAATGTAACGTATAACGTACAAGAGAAATATATATAAATATATAGTTTTATTATAATAGTTCATACTATCCATATATAGTTTTATTATAATAGTTCATACTATCCATATATAGTTTTATTATAATAGTTCATACTATCCATATATAGTTTTATTATAATAGTTCAAACTATCCATATATAGTTTTATTATAATAGTTCATACTATCCATATATAGTTTTATTATAATAGTTCATACTATCCATATATAGTTTTATTATAATAGTTCATACTATCCATATATAGTTTTATTATAATAGTTCATACTATCCATATATAGTTTTATTATAATAGTCCATACTATCCATATATAGTTTTATTATAATAGTTCATACTATCCATATATAGTTTTATTATAATAGTCCATACTATCCATATATAGTTTTGTTATAATAGTCCATACTATCCATATATAGTTTTATTATAATAGTCCATACTATCCATATATAGTTTTATTATAATAGTCCATACTATCCATATATAGTTTTATTATAATAGTTCATACTATCCATATATAGTTTTATTATAATAGTCCATACTATCCATATATAGTTTTATTATAATAGTTCATACTATCCATATATAGTTTTATTATAATAGTTCATACTATCCATATATAGTTTTATTATAATAGTTCATACTATCCATATATAGTTTTATTATAATAGTCCATACTATCCATATATAGTTTTATTATAATAGTCCATACTATCCATATATAGTTTTATTATAATAGTCCATACTATCCATATATAGTTTTATTATAATAGTCCATACTATCCATATATAGTTTTATTATAATAGTTCATACTATCCATATATAGTTTTATTATAATAGTTCATACTATCCATATATAGTTTTATTATAATAGTTCATACTATCCATATATAGTTTTATTATAATAGTTCATACTATCCATATATAGTTTTATTATAATAGTTCATACTATCCATATATAGTTTTATTATAATAGTCCATACTATCCATATATAGTTTTATTATAATAGTTCATACTATCCATATATAGTTTTATTATAATAGTTCATACTATCCATATATAGTTTTATTATAATAGTTCATACTATCCATATATAGTTTTATTATAATAGTTCATACTATCCATATATAGTTTTATTATAATAGTTCATACTATCCATATATAGTTTTATTATAATAGTCCATACTATCCATATATAGTTTTATTATAATAGTTCATACTATCCATATATAGTTTTATTATAATAGTTCATACTATGCATATATAGTTTTATTATAATAGTTCATACTATCCATATATAGTTTTATTATAATAGTTCATACTATCCATATGCAGAGAAAGTGGTGGAGATAGACAATTGTGTAATCCAATTCTCATGGCCACAAGCAAAAAATTTCAAACTTGGTTAATGATTCTCGTTTTTAAATAACTACATAGCTTTGCTGGATACATAACTACATAGCTTGCTGGATACATAACTACATAGCTTGCTTGATACATAACTACATAGCTTGCTTGATACATAACTACATAGCTTTGCTTGATACATAACTGCATAGCTTGCTTGTTACATAACTACATAGGTTGCTTGATACATAACTGCATAGCTTGCTTGATACATAACTACATAGCTTGATTGATACATAACTACATAGCTTGATTGATACATAACTACATAGTTTGATTGATACATAACTACATAGCTTTGCTTGATACATAACTGCATAGCTTGCTTGATACATAACTACATAGCTTGCTGGATACATAACTACATAGCTTTGCTGGATACATAACTACATAGCTTGCTTGATACATAACTACATAGCTTGCTTGATACATAACTACATAGCTTGATTGATACATAACTGCATAGCTTGCTGGATACATAACTACATAGCTTGATTGATACATAACTACATAGCTTGCTTGATACATAACTACATAGCTTGCTTGATACATAACTACATAGCTTTGCTTGATACATAACTGCATAGCTTGCTTGATACATAACTACATAGCTTGATTGATACATAACTACATAGCTTGCTTGATACATAACTACATAGCTTGCTGGATACATAACTACATAGCTTGCTGGATACATAACTACATAGCTTGCTTGATACATAACTACATAGCTTGCTTGATACATAACTGCATAGCTTGCTTGATACATAACTACATAGCTTGATTGATACATAACTACATAGCTTGATTGATACATAACTACATAGCTTTGCTGGATACTATCATACGCTGATACATAACACATACTTGCTTGATACATACATTGGATACTCTACATAGCTTGCTTGATACATAACTACATAGCTTGACTATACTGGATGAACATAACTACATAGCTTGCTTGATACATAACTACATAGCTTGCTTGATACATAACTACATAGCTTGCTGGATACATAACTACATAGCTTGCTTGATACATAACTACATAGCTTGCTGGATACATAACTACATAGCTTGCTGGATACATAACTACATAGCTTGCTGGATACATAACTACATAGCTTGCTGGATACATAACTACATAGCTTGCTGGATACATAACTACATAGCTTGCTGGATACATAACTACATAGCTTGCTGGATACATAACTACATACGTGATACTAACTCATAGCTTGCTGATACATAACTACATAGCTTGCTTGATACATAACTACATAGCTTGCTGGATACATAACTACATAGCTTGCTTGATACATAACTACATAGCTTGCTGGATACATAACTACATAGCTTGCTTGATACATAACTACATAGCTTGCTGGATACATAACTACATAGCTTGCTTGATACATAACTACATAGCTTGCTGGATACATAACTACATAGCTTGCTGGATACATAACTACATAGCTTGCTGGATACATAACTACATAGCTTGCTTGATACATAACTACATAGCTTGCTGGATACATAACTACATAGCTTGCTGGATACATAACTACATAGCTTGCTGGATACATAACTACATAGCTTGCTGGATACATAACTACATAGCTTGCTGGATACATAACTCATAGCTTGCTGATACATAACTACATAGCTTGCTGGATACATAACTACATAGCTTGCTGGATACATAACTACATAGCTTGCTGGATACATAACTACATAGCTTGCTTGATACATAACTACATAGCTTGCTTGATACATAACTACATAGCTTGATTGATACATAACTACATAGCGTTGCTGATACATAACTACATAGCTTGTTGATACATAACTACATAGCTTGTTGATACATAACTACATAGCTTGATGGATACATAACTCATAGTACTTGGAAATAACTTCCATAGTATATGTCACAATCTGCCATGTACAAACTACATTTGCTAACTACTGATAGATCAGCGGTCGTTTCTGAGGAAGAAAGGCTGAAGATTACAAATTATGATGATAACAAACTCTGTATACCCACTGAGTACACCATGTAACGATAGGATACAGGCTCGATTCGGTCATTACAGAGCAGAAATGTACAAAATATAATGTACTAAACTTAGTATCAATCCACACAAGACACATAAAGTTATCATTGTGCCAGATAGTGAATCTATTACAATCGAAAAAAAACACATATCTTGTTACATGGAACTTTCATATAGTCCGATAAAAACCAAATAAGTATCTGTGTAGAGAGATAATGAATCTTGGATCTAAAAGTAAAACACTATATCTAGTGTGCAAATGTTGAAACACTATGTCTAATGTTACAAGAAGAAACACTATATCTAGGTACCAATGTTGAAACACTATGTCTGGATCAAAATGTTGAAACACTATATCTAGTGTACAAAATGTTGAAACACTATGTCTAGTGTAACAAATGTTGAAACACTATATCTAGTGTACACAATGTTGAAACACTATATCTAATGTGTACAAAGAGAAACACTATATCTAGTGTACACAATGTTGAAACACTATGTCTGGTGTACAAAATGTTGAAACACTATATCTAGTGTACACAATGTTGAAACTCTTCGATATTCTAGTGTACACAATGTTGAAATACTATATCTAGTGTACAAAACGTTGAAACACTATATCTAAGTATACACAAGTGAAGAAACACTGATATCTAATGTATACAGGAAGAAACACTATATCTAATGTACAAGGAAGTGAAACACTATATCTAATGTATACAAGGAAGAAACACTATATCTAATGTATACAAGGAAGAAATGCTATATCTAATGTATACAAGGAAGAAACACTATATCTAATGTATACAAGGAAGAAACACTATATCTAATGTATATACAAGTAAGGAAGAAACACTATGTCTAGTATACAAGGAAGAAATGCTATATCTAATGTATACAAGGAAGAAACACTATGTCTAGTATACAAGGAAGAAATGCAGTATGTCTTTGACTTTTGATGTTGATATTTATTAATAATGAAATTCTCAAAACGTAGAACACCTTGCATCAACGGCCAGAATACGCCCCTGGTCTCATTACATTTAGGGAGGTCTCTGTGGCCTAGAGGTTAGGTGATCGCCTCTCGTTACAAGGGTACTCGGTTCGTGGAACCATCGAGATATTTTTCCAGAGATCCTTGATCTCAGTGTAGGTGAGATCGAGTTCCTAGTCATATCGGAGACGGACGATAAAACGTATGTCACGTGTTCAAATTTGTGCACGTAAAAGAACCCTTAGCAGTTCAAAATCGAGAAGAGCAGGTGGGAAAGCCACTGCATGGCAAAATTCATTATAAAACAAGTTTAAAAACAAAATCCCTACAAAATATCTTCACCATCTTCTAACTTGCATCGGGACTCTCGCTGGTGTTAAGGAGTTAGTGCACTGCCGCTGAGATATTCCCGTGTAAGAAATAGATTGGAGAGCATATGGTAACTTACCGAAATGCAATGATGATGGTCCTATCAATGAATCAATCAATCAATTACATGAGCAACTCTTAACAAACACAGAAACCTGTCTCACTACAGAATCAACTATAACAACAATATGTAGTACCTCACAAATTTCACTAAGAGCTTTTGGTAAAATTTGGCCAAGCGCAATCTTCAAGAAGATGGTCTCAGGCCGATTTTTAGAAGTCGAAGACAAGTCATCTAGATTTAGTAAGATAAAATAAGTAATGATGGTGTGGTTTAAACACAGAGTTTGGTCAGTATATAATTATATAAAAATGTGTATTTATGTATGTACACTCAAGATAATCTCACTTGACCTCATGTGTACATGACTGCACGTGTAGTGACCTTGACTGTAGTATGCATGTATGTGCTTGTGTGCTTATCTGCGCATATGTATGTATGTGAATATCTTGTGCAGACCAAGAAGAAGATGGCTACAAGATATTAAAGAAACCATGAACATGACCATCGACGAAGTGGGTGAACTGGCAAGAGACAGAGTGAATTTCAGATGTGCTGCAAAGAGAGCAAATCCCTATAAAGGATACGCACCTTGATGATGATGATGTTATATATATATATATATATATATATATATATATTGTGTGTGTGTGTGTGTGTGTGTGTGTGTGTGTGTGTGTGTGTAGACATGTGATCACACAGTGGCGGCTCGTGATCATTTTGGTGGTGGGTCAGACAAACGTTTTCGGAAAAATCTTGGTTTTGGGTTGCTATATTTTAATTTATAAAATAATAAGTAAACGTAGAACATTATTTGTGGTGGGGCCCGGCCTCACTGGCCCTTAGTGACGAGCCGCCGCTGTATGTATGTATATATGTTCGTATGTAAGTTTGTATATATTATATCTTTTATTGTCTACATGTGCCGAGTAGCGTTGTGGGGAGCTATACGTTTTCTATCCTCAGCCAGATATTTGACATCTGTAATTGTTAGTCCATACTGTCTGATGATCTCAGTGATGTTATCTATCCATTAGGTTCTTGGTCTTCATCATACCCCGAGACCGGGTTATTGGTTATTATTGGTACATGATAGTAGTAGATCTGATTTTATTCCCATACATGAACCAACTATTTTATTCCCATACATGAACCAACTATTTTATTCTCATACATGAACCAACTATTTTATTCTCATACATGAACCAACTATTTTATTCCCATACATGAACCAACTATTTTATTCTCATACATGAACCAACTATTTTATTCTCATACATGAACCAACTATTTTATTCTCATACATGAACCAACTATTTTATTCTCATACATGAACCAACTATTTTATTCTCATACATGAACCAACTATTTTATTCTCATACATGAACCAACTATTTTATTCTCATACATGAACCAACTATTTTATTCTCATACATGAACCAACTATTTTATTCTCATACATGAACCAACTATTTTATTCCCATACATGAACCAACTATTTTATTCTCATACATGAACCAACTATTTTATTCCCATACATGAACCAACTATTTTATTCTCATACATGAACCAACTATTTTATTCTCATACATGAACCAACTATTTTATTCCCATACATGAACCAACTATTTTATTCTCATACATGAACCAACTATTTTATTCCCATACATGAACCAACTATTTTATTCTCATACATGAACCAACTATTTTATTCTCATAATGAACCAACTATTTTTTCTCATACATGAACCAACTATTTTATTCTCATACATGAACCAACTATTTTATTCTCATACATGAACCAACTATTTTATTCCATCAGAACCAACTATTTTATTCTCATACATGAACCAACTATTTTATTCTCATACATGAACCAACTATTTTATTCTCTTCATGAACCAACTATTTTATTCTCATACATGAACCAACTATTTATTTTATTCTCATACATGAACCAACTATTTTATTCCCATACATGAACCAACTATTTTATTCCCATACATGAACCAACTATTTTATTCTCATACATGAACCAACTATTTTATTCTCATACATGAACCAACTATTTTATTCTCATACATGAACCAACTATTTTATTCTCATACATGAACCAACTATTTTATTCCCATACATGAACCAACTATTTTATTCTCATACATGAACCAACTATTTTATTCTCATACATGAACCAACTATTTTATTCCCATACATGAACCAACTATTTTATTCTCATACATGAACCAACTATTTTATTCTCATACATGAACCAACTATTTTATTCTCATACATGAACCAACTATTTTATTCTCATACATGAATCAACTATTTTATTCCCATACATGAACCAACTATTTTATTCTCATACATGAACCAACTATTTTATTCTCATACATGAACCAACTATTTTATTCTCATACATGAACCAACTATTTTATTCCCATACATGAACCAACTATTTTATTCCCATACATGAACCAACTATTTTATTCTCATACATGAACCAACTATTTTATTCCCATACATGAACCAACTATTTTATTCCCATACATGAACCAACTATTTTATTCCCATACATGAACCAACTATTTTATTCTCATACATGAACCAACTATTTTATTCTCATACATGAACCAACTATTTTATTCTCATACATGAACCAACTATTTTATTCCCATACATGAACCAACTATTTTATTCTCATACATGAACCAACTATTTTATTCTCATACATGAACCAACTATTTTATTCTCATACATGAACCAACTATTTTATTCTCATACATGAACCAACTATTTTATTCTCATACATGAACCAACTATTTATTTTATTCCCATACATGAACCAACTATTTTATTCTCATACATGAACCAACTATTTTATTCCCATACATGAACCAACTATTTTATTCTCATACATGAACCAACTATTTTATTCTCATACATGAACCAACTATTTTATTCTCATACATGAACCAACTATTTTATTCCCATACATGAACCAACTATTTTATTCTCATACATGAACCAACTATTTTATTCTCATACATGAACCAACTATTTTATTCTCATACATGAACCAACTATTTTATTCTCATACATGAACCAACTATTTTATTTGTTGGATGATAGATTTGATTCCAACGATATTTCTAATGCTCTCATTTTCAACTCGACACCCCCATCTTGTAACATTGACGGTTCTTTAAGAATGTATTTCCCATATTGTGATATTTCTATCTTGTGTTGTAGTTAAGGAGCATATTTAACGCTGATATAACAGAGAGTTTTAAAAACTTTTAATTGTCTAAAGACAAAAACTATATAAGACCAAAAAAACCATATATAGCAATGGAGAAATATCAAAACACGAAGATAGTTTGATAAAGTACAAAAAGCTACATTGATATTTCGACGAAAAGGGTTTCATCAAGGAAGAAAATAGTTGGTAGAAATATAATTGTGTCAGATATCGCTTGATTGTCACGTTTATGTTTCTGTATTAGATTAGTAGGGACAGTCGGTTTTGCCATTGCTTCTTGCACCTAGACACAAATTTTACTGCTCATTTTCCCATCTTCTGTCAAATTACTACCTACTCTGTGACCTGTATGATTTGTCTTTTTGCTAACATAAATGTTAATTTGACTGGCGGCTGATCTACTTATTTTTATGGCTTCTGTTTTGCTGTTTTCTTGTTGTATTTTTCACATGCTGAATGTAATGCAATTATTTGTGGTTTGAATGTATGTTCGCTGTCGTATATTTGTCTCTAGTCTTCTGTAAAAAAATTGTTTGTTTAATCAGTTATATTCGTTGTGTTCTAGATTCGTTTTGTATGTTATTTTCTCACATATATATCTGTTGACAAGCAAAAGTGAAAGCACACACACCACTGGCGTAGCTAGAGTAAACGTCACCCGGGCGGTCCGTTCAAATGTCACCCCAGTGACCCCACACGACCCTATGCTGAATGGTTAGGTGTAGCTAAATTTTCATACATACTCTACCTCTAGGCTCTCTTTACCCCTACTGACCGGTACGTTACTGCTTATATGTATGATCCAAGACAAAATTCGAATCCAATACCACAAAACAAATAGTTCAAATCCAAAGATTTTTAAAATGCAACTGTTCACTTTCAGAACATCTAAATGCAAAACACGGCAATGCACAGACTAAAAGAATGTCCTTCGACACTATAGTCCTAGAAGGAATGTCTTCTTGTTTTCATTGTGGCAAACAGGTCAATGACATCGTCAAAATCTATTTCTCTTGTAAGCTCGTGTTCAATGGACAGAACAGCCAGATCCGACAATCTCGACTGGCTCATGGTTGACGGAGGTAATTTTTTATAAGTTTCATTTTGGAGAAACTTCTTTCACACGATGTCACAGAAACACATATTGTCAGAAAGAATCTTAGAGTCAGCGTAAGATATGGTAATGATTCAACAAAGTTCCACTTGATGATAAATCGTAGGAATTGCAGTACAGTCCAGTGCTTGGCTTCCTCCAAGTTTATTTCGGCTGCTTGTAGGTGTCGCCTTAAACGTGGTATTTTTAGACAAAGGTCTTCTTCAGACAGCTCATCATACACGGCTGTGAGCGTATTTCTAGACAAAGATCTTCTTCAGACAGCTCATCATACAAGGCTGTGAGCTCGGTAACAGACAACTGTATTTCTTCGTCGTTGGCACAAATAATATGGTCTGGCTGAACGGCAGAAAAGTCAGCAAAATGTCATTCACTGCCTTTCCTCTCGTATCTAACTCCATATGAAAACGGTCCAGACACTCTAACATTGCTCTCTTGGTCTCCTGCTGCAATGACAATCCAGCATCTCTTGCCTCCTCTCCTGGTAATCTTCTCTTTCTTATGATTCTTTCGACAGCTTCCATTGATATTATGCTGTCGTCGACGTTCTTCATATAATTCTGACAAAGATGGTCGTCATTTATTTCGAACATTGTTCGAAATAAATTATAAGAAAAATATAAGAAAAATGACTCACCAAAAGAGCTGTACTCGCTCAGACAATATTTTCGACGGTTTATAGATTCAATTGAAATATGTGACGTCATAACGGTCACATTTCCTGTGTTGGTTGGGTTTTTTATCACAATTCTATTTTCAGACTATTTTCGCACCTTAGCCTGGCTGAAAATTTTGTTGGAGGTGACATAGTGTCACCCTCCATATGTTGTCACCTGGCGGTCCGCCCTCGCCCCTAGCTACGCCACTGACACACACAACCTTGTCACACTTCACATTTTATTTACAATTTATTTGTGAAACCATCATTTTTATTCTGACTACACATGATAATAATTTTTGCTACAGTACTTTGATATTGTGTCCTTAACTCTGTATCCGTTTAGTCTGACTCATTATTTATTTTAATTCCTCTATGAAAGACATTTCCTTGGTATATAAATGCTACATTGAGTTGTTTGTCACATTAGCCCGTGGTTTCGCTTACTTGTCTTATCGCAAACAAGGCAACAATACAGTTCTTTTCCCTTCTAAATCCAAATTCAGTTCTACTTTCACTCAGTTGTGCTTCTATGTATGGACGTATATTCCTTTTTCTTCGGCGATCTCTGGCCACGGTGGGCTACAAACTTAGGAGTAAAGATCAGGTCTGCCAGTTTCAGCAAACCTTAGTTTTCAAGTCGGCTGGGTGTGTGGCCATAAGTTGCTACTCGGCTCTTCCAGGCAAGAAGTCTTACAGGACATCTACCGGTGTCTGTTCCGCATGTTGACACCGGCAAATATATATTTGTCTTATTCCTATTCTATGTAAGTGTTTGTTGAGTCTGCAGTGTCCGGTATGCATGCGAAATATAACGACCTGGTCTGTTCTACGGAGATCCTTGAGAACATCTTTTCCATAATTATATTCAGTTATGAATATATATATATATAAACACATAACATTGTTTACAAATAAAAAAATTTTTAAATTATTTTACTGCATTAAAGAAGCTCCTCTATGTGCATAATCACTTTTTAAAATCTCTTTGGAGTGTCACACATGAACACACTGTCAATATTAAATGTGTAGTTATAAAAAAACCATCAACTTTCTCTCATATTAAACCTACCTTGGCTACGCACTATATTGTCCCCAGTGATATGAGAGACATGGCTTATGGTTCCGAAACTCTCTACCAATAATGGATGTTCAGTTACGCTGCTAGTGTCCATTACGTGGCCGTTTCTGATGGTATGTCTAAGCAGGTCAATAGTTAAAGTTCACCTTTTAAATCTGTTTTTGAAGACACAAGTTCAACAATCAACAACGTCACTCTCAATAAATATTAATACGTTTATCAACAGATATTACGCAACCTACCAACAGATATTACACAACATAGCAACAGATATTACACAACCTACCAACAGATATTACACAACCTAGCAACAGATATTACACAACCTAGCAACAGATATTACACAACCTACCAACAGATATTACACAACCTACCAACAGATATTACACAACCTACCAACAGATATTACACAACCTACCAACAGATATTACACAACCTACCAACAGATATTACACAACCTAGCAACAGATATTACACAACCTACCAACAGATATTACACAACCTACCAACAGATATTACACAACCTAGCAACAGATATTACACAACCTACCAACAGATATTACACAACCTACCAACAGATATTACACAACCTAGCAACAGATATTACTGAACATATCAGCGGCACCCATCAATGCCATCATTGCCTTGCCCTACAATACGACCACATTTGAGAACAAAACCAGCAAGCTCTTCAATAAAATAGCTTTACTGGAGAGTGTCATTCGTAACCACTTCGGCTGCGTAACACAGAATAATCAGGTCAGATTCGATCGAACAATGTTTGCACAAAGACATGCGATAAGCTTTTTGTGCTTGTGTATATGAGACATAGATGTGGTTTTACAGAAGAATGATGAGAATCCCATGGACTCCTAAAATGACTAATGTGGAGGTGTTGAATATGAGGTCAAGACACAAAGAAAGCGGCAGTCATCATTTTTCGGACATGTGATGAGGATTGAGGATATGATTTTATAGTAATAAATATGAATAATTAATTTTGTAATTAGTAATCACCTTAAGACAGACTAAATATACCTTAATAAATATATGTGTGAACAGTAATCTAAAGAATAGTTACTGTTGTTGGTACTTGATCCACGTTGGACATGAGGTGGTGTTCGTGGACTTAATTTGTGTGAGGAAACCAATTAGCATAACAAAGCGTTAAAAATACACACGGACTATTTTAGTGCCTTTTGGTGCGTTGTTTTAGCTTACAGACAGTGCGCAATAATATAGCAATGCGAAACATGAAAACATTGCTCGGTTCAGGCAATTAATTCTTCTTAACGACATTCTGGAATATTGAACAAGTCCATAGTCTTCTTTCTTCCAATACAACAATTATCTCAATATTCCCACGCTCACTATACCCAACTGATGTTGGTTGGTATCTCTTTTCTCTCTATAATCAATAACCAATCTCTCTCTCTACCATGCAGATAGACCGAAGTAGTGTGCTTTTTCGTTCTTAAGCATCATTTCTATCAGGCTGGCAATGTCTTTCTGCATCCAACATACTCAGACTCCCCTGTTGCAAATCGCTTTATCTATTATATATTATTCGTTGAATTGAATATTTCAGGACTACATATATATTTTAAAATATTACAAATGCGTACTTTAGAAATCTTTCAACAATATTTTTCCACCTAATATTTGAAGTGGGGACTCTGTAGTGTGGGGTCAAGAAACTAATTTTGTTTAACAAAATACAACTACAACATATTTTCACAAACTTCTAAATTACATCGGGGACCCTCGCCGGTGCTACGGAGTTCGTGCACTGTCGTTGAGATCTTCCTGTGTAAGAAAGAGATCGGAGGACATATGGTTACTCACCGAAGTGCAGTGATGATGATCCTATTAATCAATCAATCAATCAATCAATCAAAGCGATGATAAAAAACTTAAAAGATTTAGTTTATAGAGAAAGATAGTGCTCTATGTGAAAGGTCACAATAGTGACTAGTGGTGTGCTTAACGCACGTTTGTTGGCCTCTATAGAGGTTCAGGGTATGGATTGTGTTAATACAGTTTAACTAGAATCATATAACGTAAGGAATATTTCTATTCCTTTTTATTTGAGCCGTTGAGAGGAATATAATTTCTAATTACATCATTGATATTCAACAGTTACAGATGTACACGTATCTCACTGTTGTATTTCTTGTGTAATATCAAACAGTTAGAGATGTACAATTATCTCACTGTTGTATTTCTGGTATAATATCAAACAGTTACAGATGTATCACTGTATCTCAACTGTTGATATTTCTTGTGTGTAGCATTAATATCCAATTTCTTGGAAGTTACAGATGTACAATTATCTCACTGTTGTATTTCTGCTGTAATATCATCAGTATAAAGGCCAGGACTTCTTTGTGTGTTTGTTTGTTTGTTTGTTTGTTTGCTATGTAGGGGGTTGGGTTACAAAATCTTTAATCTGAGGCACATGGGGTCTCTGTGGCATAGAGGCTACGAGCTCGTCTCTCGTGCCAAAGGTACTAAGTTCGCTCCCTCGTAGAGACATCTGAATATTTTTATAGAGATCCTGATCTCAGTGTCAGAGTTCCAAGTCCTATCGGAGATGGACGATAAAACGTAGGTCCCGTGTTCAATTTGAGCACGTAAAAGAACTCTTGATAGTTCGAAATCTAGAAGATCAGGCTGGAAAGCCGCTGCCCGGGCAAAATTCATTAGAAACGATTACAAATAAAATTCCTACACAAATATCTTCACCATCTTCACAATTACATCATGGATCCTCGCCGGTGCTGCGGAGCTCGCGCACCGTAGCTGAAGTCTTCCTGTGTAAGAAAGAGATAGGAGCACACAGCGATGTGCAATGATAACAGTCTTAACACTCATACAATCAATAATACGAGGCACGCCGCTTTACACCTAAGAACAAACCTCGTTTTGGTTATATCAGACCGTGTAGGCCAGCCAACAAACATGAAAAATAAGAATTATCTTCTTTCGTAGAATCCAAGTTAAATAACTAAGAGACAAGATTTCAGTCCTTTCAACTCTCTTTAATGGGAAAGCAAGTCTTTGTACAATTCGTGAGTTTTCAATATTTCTCCGTTCTCATTCGAAGCATTTCAAGTCTCTCTCTCTGTCTCTCTCTCTCTCTGTCTCTCTCTCTCTCGGTAGGATTTTCCAAAGCCTAGATTCGCACATTTTGGCGCCGTGTTAATATAAACCGACTGTGTTTATTATTTTCTTCTGCTCCTACTTCAACCTCATATCATCCCTCTCCTCTCTTTACTTCACAACCACCATTTCCTCACCTGTATTCAACCATTTTTTCTCCCTAGGACACTCAGTTTCAAACATCCGCCTAGAAAGTAGTAGCAGACGCTGACTGTGAGTGAGCACGTACAGGCCGGATACAGAGGGGTGAACACATCTTCCTGGCATATTGTGTATAATAAAGATCAGTCTACGCCAGGGAAACTTCTTGCGTTTTGTGTGTGTCTGGAACCTGTGTGCCGTCTGCATCTTTTGGCGGTGGTGGCCAATTTCCGGTGCAGTGTAGTGCTCTCTATCAAAGTGTTGCAACGAACAGAAATGCGTGCGTTCTCGAATCATCAACCAACTGAACCAAAACGGGAAGAAGTTTGCGTTAACCTGATAATAAGGGAGCATAATCTAAACACCCCAAGCTTAGTATCGTTTGTATTTACTTTTCACTGCAAGGAACTATTTTAAAACATAGAAATCTTGAAAGTAAGTCTGAAATAAATTGTAACAAATCAAAGGGGAAATATTCCGAACACTGCATTTTCTTTTTATATAGCCACGGTTCAGGGTAAATGATGTGTTTAGATTCTGTGATAAACAATAGACTGTGGTACAGTTTACGAAGTTTTAAAATTGTTAATTTAGTTAAATAAGTTTACAGCTAGTCTCATATTTCTCCAGAACATGCGCACTATTAGTGGTACCAACACAGGAAGTAATTCTCGTTCATTTCCCCATTCTGCAGCACATTGAAATAAACGAGGACGGAATGAGCACTGATATTTCACGAGTGTATGATAAGCAGTTGCACTCTGCCTGTGTTGTGTTACTCTCGCGTTCAATTCAGTGGAGTTTTATTTGCTTTCTTTCACCACCTGGATTCAATTTGTGAGGAGTAAGCAACACTCGTGTGACCTAGAAATGATTACTAAGCGGGCGTTTACTCATCATCCCCGCCACTACGTAATGGTGCATATAGATAATATATCACAGGAGTTCCGTATTCTTCAAATCTTTTGTTCGTCAGTTCTCATTTCATGAAAGTGTAGTATAACAACTAAGCAGATAGAAGCACTGGTTGCTGGAACAAAAATGTGAAAAAAACACACTGTAAAGTATATGATATGAAACAATTAACTTGGAAAGAATAATGATGATATAAATTCTGTTATAGCAACGTTTATTGTTACTTCTTGAAACGGATATTTAAAAATTATAATTGGTAAATAATAAGAGGGTAGTGCAGACAGTCGGCAATACAGAGAGAAAATATAAATGAGATAAATTTGATTCTAATGTTCTACGATTTGTATATCTGTTGTTAACCGTGTCGTGTTTAGTTCTTCATATCTGAGACACTAAGAAAGTGTCATGAGCTCCATGCGATATACATCTTTGGGTATTGTGAGACCCCCAAGACCACCTTGTTGGAGAGATTTCGTCGTGTCGTCTACAAAGAACATACACATGAATTCAGACACAGTGGATATCCCAGATTCTTTAGGACGAGCCATGGGCGCCCTTTCTCCTGTCACTGACGTTATCGAAACTTTCAAGGTTGCAGCATCCCTTCCTGGAAGTAAACCCTGCCGATTGGTCAGACGGCCACGTGCAAGAATTCATCGCACTAGAAGTGAACATGTCATTCATGCAGACCTACTTCCGGAGTCTACGTCTACATCTACACTTTTAGACAAGAATCCTAAGGGCTTGCATGTTCCAATTCTTGAAGATCAGTGTAACGTGGATGAAAATAATAAACGTTGCCGGAACTGGTTAGCAGGAATTGAAGCTGCAGAGCCTCTCGACTACGTAGACTACAGAACCGACCAGCATTCTTCTTTATCTGATGCAACATCACATGCCCGGTCTGGACAACTACAGAACAACCTGAATGTTGATATCAATAACGATATCCCTCAACACAAGACATATATTTCTATAGACGACCAGCAGGAGGAAATAGATGTTGAAGTACCTGTAGAAACATTTATTTGGGATGCATCTAGAGCAGGTAGACGCCAGTCTTCAAGTTCAGATGAAGACATGGTAGGTGCATGCAAGGATGACATGTCTACTGAAGAACTTGTGAAGGTTTCAGGGATTCCTATATGTTCTAGCACAATATCTCCAACAGATAACACCATGTCGAATGCACTTAATGAAGATCTCCCCATATGTAGCCCTGTGTCAACTACACTTTGTCTAAACTCGTGCTCAACTAGTCCGGAATCTGCTACGCTTAGTCCCAATTCGTGTTCGTCTAGCCCAGAATCTGCAACACTTAGTCCAAACTCATTTTCATGTGATGTAGCATCTCCATCATGTGATAACAACTCGTATTCACGTAATAATAAGTCTCTTACACTGAAACCAAATTCCTGTTCATGTGATATAGCACCACCTTCACTTGATAAAAACTCGTATTCACCTAACCAGAAGTCTCTTACACTGAAACCAAATTCATGTTCGTGTAATCAAACGTCTGCTACATTTAATCCAAGTTCTTGTTCATGTCCAGCGTCTTCTATACCTAGTTCAAATGTGTGTAAACGCAGTCTGGAATCTACAGAGAATGTACACTGTTCTTCTACATCTAGCCCTGAAGTACTCCAAAACACAAGTTCCACACATTCTCACAAAGACAAGTCCACCAAATGTGAACGGATTTATTGTAACACCACTCCTAACGATGAAAATTACGACAAACAAACAATTGGTGTTCAAGTTTCTCATATGAACTATAATTATGACAATTCTGTTATCTCTACAGCTACAGAAAATGGGTCCTCTAGTCATTTGATATTTGATGACTGCCTTAAGGGTCAACTATCATGTGCCGATGTTCATTAAGGAACTTCTGAAGACTTATCTTGTTATGCAACGTTATTCAGGTCGCCACTGCAGATATCAACAAACTGCTTACGGATTTAAAACTACGGGCCTTGAATTTTCACCAAGTGACTAACCTAGTTATAGATAGTCTTACGTCCATTTTTTTTAATAATAGATGTTTCCATTTTATGTTTGTGTAAAAATAGATCAATGTTTGCACATATTTTAGACAGTTGACTATTGAATATATTTTAGACAGTTGACTATTGAATATATTTTAGACAGTTGACTATTGAATATACCTGTTGAAGATGACAGAAATAGTAAGAGATTCAGCATGTTTTGAACATTTTAACACTGGTTGTGTGTTTTAAAGGAGCTTGAAGTATAAGTGAGTCGATTATCTTCAGATTACCAAAAGACAGTGTGCCTCAAAGAACAATGGTACACCGATACACTGGATACAAATAAAAAGACCGTCAACGCAAAAGGTGGACTCAGAGATAACAGAGGCGAATAAAACCATTATTTATGAAACTCACACAAAAGCCCGTTCTATAAATATTTTCTCATCGTAACGCTGTGAGGCAAAACAGGATTAGATAAAGAAAAAAAGTGAAAAGATATGACTGGGACTTCTTTAATATTGAATGTATGTTTTTAATAGGATTCGAAAGATTAAAGTGATTGAATCTCCTTTGAAATGTCAATCATCTTATGTGTGCATTTTGAAGATGAATAGAATGATAACTGTTTCAATTTCTTTGGACATGTGAACATTGTATTTGTTTGTGTAAGATGAACCACATACTAAGTGCTTAAACTTGTAAGATGAACCACATACTAAGTGCTTAAACTTGTAAGATGAACCACATACTAAGTGCTTAAACTTGTAAGATGAATCACATACTAAGTGCTTAAACTTGTAAGATGAATCACATACTAAGTGCTTAAACTTGTAAGATGAATCACATACTAAGTGCTTAAACTTGTAAGATGAATCACATACTAAGTGCTTAAACTTGTAAGATGAACCACATACTAAGTGCTTAAACTTGTAAGATGAATCACATACTAAGTGCTTAAACTTGTAAGATGAATCACATACTAAGTGTGAGGCAAATACAGGATTAGATAAAGAAAAAAAGTGAAAAGATAAAACATGACTTCTTAAATTGTAAGATGTATGTTTAATAGAGAAAATTTCTAAGCTTAAAGTGATGAATCTCTTCTTTTGAAATGAATCACTTATTGGGGCATTTTGAAGATGAATACTAATGATAACTGTTTCAATTTCTTTGGACATGTAGAATTTTATTTGTTTAAACTGTAAGATGAACCACATACTAAGTGCTTAAACTTGTAAGATGAATCACATACTAAGTGCTTAAACTTGTAAGATGAATCACATACTAAGTGCTTAAACTTGTAAGATGAATCACATACTAAGTGCTTAAACTTGTAAGATGAATCACATACTAAGTGCTTAAACTTGTAAGATGAATCACATACTAAGTGTTTAAACTTGTAAGATGAATCACATACTAAGTGCTTAAACTTGTAAGATGAATCACATACTAAGTGCTTAAACTTGTAAGATGAATCACATACTAAGGGGCTTAAACTTGTAAGATGAATCACATACTAAGTGCTTAAACTTGTAAGATGAATCACATACTAAGTGCTTAAACTTGTAAGATGAATCACATACTAAGTGCTTAAACTTGTAAGATGAATCACATACTAAGTGCTTAAACTTGTAAGATGAATCACATACTAAGTGCTTAAACTTGTAAGATGAATCACATACTAAGTGCTTAAACTTGTAAGATGAATCACATACTAAGTGCTTAAACTTGTAAGATGAATCACATACTAAGTGCTTAAACTTGTAAGATGAATCACATACTAAGTGCTTAAACTTGTAAGATGAATCACATACTAAGTGCTTAAACTTGTAAGATGAATCACATACTAAGTGCTTAAACTTGTAAGATGAACCACATACTAAGTGCTTAAACTTGTAAGATGAATCACATACTAAGTGCTTAAACTTGTTATTGAACAACATAATATTTCTTGCGAGCTTATAAGATAAATCTTCTGGCTAATGATAAATAGAAACAAAGAAATGTATTTGAACAAATGTTCAGTAATAGATTAAGTCGACCATCTAAACAAAGGATCTAAAACCGAAGGATTGGCTTCACGGAACCGGATTTTACCCCATATGGCTCAGTCTCACTCTGTAGAAATGGTACGCCACCTACCGAGAGTATTGCACAAAGCAGAACTTCATACCTCCGGTAACAGTCCTAGGGGTCTCTGGAAAAGATTTTCTCTTGAAGAGAATGACGCGATTCGGATTCGAATCCACGTATTGTGAAACGGAAGGCAAAGTCTTAACCACTTAGTCACAGAGTCCTCCTTTATGACCTAACCGGTTTTTTTCCAGTATGATGCACACAAAAAGCAGGAAGTAAATTGTGTCAAAAATATGTACATATGTTACAAAAATTGTGTACTTAGCTACATATGTTTAATAGATTCATGAAAGGTGGGTGAGAAATATTTCGGAAGTGATATAACAATCAGACGTTAAAATAGGTCTTATTTATGTAACATATCATTTGTAGAATATTGCTCTTATCACAGCACACATGAAAGATTCTATGTAATATATTCTGCAGAACGTTTGTCTCATCACATTACTCCAGAGCGACTCTCTTATTGTGTCTTGTCAATCGCAGAACGTTTGTCTCATCACGGCACCCCTGAACGACTCTCTTCATGTGTCTTGTCAAACCCAGAACGTTGTTCTCATCCCAGCCCACCTGAAAGACTCTCTGTTATGTCCTCTGCAGAAGTTGTTCTCATCACTGCAACTCTTCAGGTGTCACGTCAAATTCAGAACGCTGCTCTCATCACAGCATACATAGGTGACTCCCTTCAGGTGTCATGTCCATTGCAGAACGTTACTTTCATCACAGCACATCTGAAAGACTCTCTTAATGTGTTACGTCCCTTACAGAACATCACTCTCATAACAACATCGTCTGACAGACTTTCGATTTTTACTCATTTATACTTCTCCTGCTCTATCGTTTGCTCAAAGTTTCTTAATCAGCTTAGTCATCCCATGTCTTGTTTCACAGAAACCATACCCTCAAGTATTGCTCTCTCTCTCACTCTCTCTCTCTCTCTCTCTCTCTCTCTCTCTCAGCCGTTGTGACGTTTAATACTATCAAAATATGTCAGGATCCAAGAGATGATATTGTTGGTGCTAATTAGACAAAAATATTGTTACTCGATGCTAAGATCTTGCAGGATTATATATTTCCACTTTTATGTCCATCAATTTCAAAGTATTGCTCCTTAGCATATTGTTTCAAATAACATGAGAATATTAATAGACGGCTCTTGATGATTATGAATATAATAACTGTATACGTGAGCTATATGTGTGTCGTGCCTGACAAAGACCTTTAGAGAGAAATGCCAACTACACGTGTTGTTGTACTTTGAATGAAATGTCACAATAAATTGTTGGTTTATCCTTTATTATTATTTATTTATTTTGATATCAGTCTATTACGTAATGAATGACGTCAACGATTTGAGATATTTGATCATTGATTTATTGATATCTGATCAAGATTATTTCTTGTGGGTATCGTCTCGTATCTTCTGGTCAATATGTGATAGTTCTAGTTGTCAATATGTGATAGTTCTAGTTGTCAATATGTGATAGTTCTTGTTCTAGTTGTCAATATGTGATAGTTCTAGTTGTCAATATGTGATAGTTCTAGTTGTCAATATGTGATAGTTCTAGTTGTCAATATGTGATAGTTCTTGTTCTAGTTGTCAATATATGATAGTTCTTGTTCTAGTTGTCAATATGTGATAGTTCTAGTTGTCAATATGTGATAGTTCAAGTTGTCAATATGTGATAGTTCTAGTTGTCAATATGTGATAGTTCTAGTTGTCAATATGTGATAGTTCTTGTTGTCAATATGTGATAGTTCTAGTTGTCAATATGTGATAGTTCTTGTTCTAGTTGTCAATATGTGATAGTTCTAGTTGTCAATATGTGATAGTTCTAGTTGTCAATATGTGATAGTTCTTGTTCTAGTTGTCAATATGTGATAGTTCTTGTTCTACATGTCAATATGTGATAGTTCTAGTCAATATGTGATAGTTCTAGTTGTCAATATGTGATAGTTCTAGTTGTCAATATGTGATAGTTCTAGTTGTCAATATGTGATAGTTCTTGTTCTAGTTGTCAATATGTGATAGTTCTTGTTCTACATGTCAATATGTTATAGTTCTAGTCAATATGTGATAGTTCTAGTTGTCAATATGTGATAGTTCTTATTCTACATGTCAATATGTGATAGTTCTAGTCAATATGTGATAGTTCTAGTTGTCAATATGTGATAGTTCTAGTTGTCAAAATGTGATAGTTCTAGTTGTCAATATGTGATAGTTCTAGATGTCAATATGTGATAGTTCTAGTTGTCAATATGTGATAGTTCTAGTTGTCAATATGTGATATTTCTAGTTGTCAACATGTGATAGTTCTAGTTGTCAATATGTGATAGTTCTTGTTCTAGTTGTAAATATGTGATAGTTCTTGTTCTAATTGTCAATATGTGAAAGTTCTTGTTCTAGTTGTCAATATGTGATAGTTCTTGTTCTAATTGTCAATATGTGATAGTTCTTGTTCTAATTGTCAATATGTGAAAGTTCTTGTTCTACATGTCAATATGTGATGTTAGTTTTTTTGTTCTACATGTCAATATGTGATAGTTCTTGTTCTAATTGTCAACATGTGATAGTTCTTGTTCTACATGTCAATGTATGATAGTTCTTGTTCTAGTTGTCAATTTGTGATAGTTCTTGTTCTAGTTGTCAGCATGTGATAGTTCTTGTTCTAGCTGTCAACATGTGATAATTCTTGTTCTAGCTGTCAACATGTGATAGTTCTTGTTCTAGTTGTCAACATGTGATAGTTCTTGCTCTACATGTCAATCATTTTACTCATTCTTTATTGCAGCACAAGATATGAAATATATCATCTGACACTGATATTATCATTTTGTTTTGTGTTGGTTTTGTTCAGAGACAAATTTTGACAAGGTGTATCTCAACTAAACATATCATGTACTTTTAAGCACCTCTTTAGAACTGTTGTCTGCAACATAGCAAATCGTGTTACTGGGGTATGTGTGTATTAAAACCTCACGTTCTGAAAATCATGTCTGTCTGGGGAGTATAGAACCGCTAATCGTTGTTGAAAATAGCAGTGTGTATGGGGTGTGTATTATTAATTACACAATTAATCTACAAAAATAACTTTGTACTGTCAGATATTAAGTTAGGTTAGAATTATTTCGATGTCGCTGCTCAGATAAAAGGATATCTACAAGGCTTCATTGAAGGACTTCTCTATCGGTACTAACAAATTGAAAAGTATTAGCTGGGGACAAAGCTATATAGAATGGAACGTTACGTAAAAGTGAGGAATTTTTCGAAGAGAAACTTAGAGATGAGTTTGAGGACAAGAGAAACTTAGAGATGAACTTGAGGACAAGAGAAACTTAGAGATGAGTTTGAGGACAAGAGAAACTTAGAGATGAGTTTGAGGACAAGAGAAACTTAGAGATGAGTTTGATGACAAGAGAAACTTAGAGATGAACTTGAGGACAAGAGAAACTTAGAGATGAGCTTGATGACAAGAGAAACTTAGAGATGAGGAGCTTGAGGACAAGAGAAACTTAGAGATGAGCTTGAAGACAAGAGAAACTTAGAGATGAGCTTGAGGACAAGAGAAACTTAGAGATGAGCTTGAGTACAAGAGAAACTTAGAGATGAGTTTGAAGACAAGAGACACAGGCCTAAATTCTGAAATCGTCACAGTAACACACATGCCAAAAGACTGTTAAGACGAAAATGGTCATTCACATTTTTCTACGTTAATATTTATTCAACAGAAATAACAGAGACGACGAAAGACACTGTTTATGAAGCGCACACAAAAGACTGTTCTAGAAATCTCTTCTTATCCTGACGCTGTGAGGCAAAACAGGATTAGAGAAAGGGAAGAAAGAAGGAATGGTTATTCCGCTTTCCGTACATTTAGAAAACCGCGATAGTAGAGCGTGCAGAGTTCGCTTGCTTCGGTGGCGCGTGTTCTCGGAATCAAATTACCCAGAATCAGATTGTTTCAGAATGTAACGACTATCAGATTGACCAGCCTCATTTGATTACAAGAGATAACTCTGAAGTAAAGACGAGCAGCATGATGCTGACAATATCACCCATCGTGTTCCGTTGGTCAAAGAAAAACATTGGCATAGAGCTGAACACTTCAATATACCTTATGGTATGAAAATATGTTCCTTACTTGTTTACAAGAGGTATCTGTACGTAGAGGTTAAGTGTTCGCTTCTCGTTCCAAAATAGCTCGGTTCGTTCCCTCGTGGAGCCACCAGAATATTGTTCCAGAGATCAGTGATCTCAGTGCAGGTGAGATGGAGTTCCTAATATTATCGGAGACGAACGATAAAATGTAGGTCTTGTGTTCAAGTTGAGAACGTAACAGAATCCTTGGAAGTTCAAAATTGAGATTTTGTGTGGTTAGATTGAAGCCAGAATGATACAAGCAAAACCTGAGGTTAAACCAATATGTGCAGCTATCTGACAGCTGACTTGCCTCGTTAATGAACAGGGATTCAGGACGATGATCCTCTGTACAGCTATCTGACATGACTTCCTCGTTAATGAGCAGTAACTCTGGGTGATGATCCTCTTGGTACAACTATCTGACAGCTGATTTCCCTCCTTAATGAGCAGTAACTCTGGAGGTGATCCTCTGGTACAGCTATCTGACAGCTGACTGCTCGTTAATGAGCAGGGACTCAGGACGTGATGATCCTCTTGGTACAGCTATCTGACAGCTGGCTCCCCTCGTTAATAGCAGGGACTTAGGACGTGATGATTCTCTTGTCTTGAACATCTGTAAGTAGGCCTAGTAGATCTCGACATGACAAGCGAGCAAAATGATGGTGACAGGCAATGTGCACAGTGAAGTCTAGCTTGTACTTTATATCACAGAGTAACACAGATAACGCCTTCGTTCTGTAGTACTAGACCAGTGTCATAGTTCTCCCTTGCAGCCGTGGTGTGGGTGGGGGAGGGGGGATGGTTGTTGCAAAAAATCCACATAAATTCTCTATTTCTTGAATGCTGTGTCAACATTCTACATTACATTGGGTCAAGGGTAAAAGTTCAAGTGCCAATGGATCATTGAAAAAAAGGAGAAACAAAAACATTATCTAACGAGAAGACAACATTATGTAAACATTGCAACATTTAAAGGGAGATAATGCACAGGTATTAATAGCCGGGATAGCGCAGTGGCTAGTGCCCTTGTTCTGTAATCAGGTTATTCCGAGATCAATTCCAAAGTGGGAACGGTATTTGTTCCGATCATAATGGCTTTCAGATCGATTCAGTCTTAACTCTGTGCCACCAAAGCCCTGGGAAGTAAATATGACTAGCATGATGTTTGACCACATCACCCATATTGTGCCGTTGGTCAAGGAAAGGTACGGCCTAACACCGTATTTGTCTAACATACCTCATGGTATGAAATTGGGTGAAAGAATTACATTTTTTTTTAAAATGAACAAATCAATTTTATGGGAAACAAACAGACAAGATATTTATATCCTCAAAATGAATTTATTGATTTATTGATTTGAAAGGAACATGACTATTTCACTTTGATGAACAACAATGTGTGTTCCAATCTCTTTCTTACACAGGAAGATCTCAACTGTAGTGTACGAACTTCATGGCAGGGACGAGGTCCTCGATGTAGTTTGAAATATGATAAACATTTTGTAGGAATTTTATTGTAATATTTAAAATTAACTTTGTCCTGCAGTTGTATTGCAGCCTACACTTAGATTTTAACGTGTATGGGTTATTTTATGGGCTCAATTTGAACACGGGGCCTACTATTCATCATCTGCTTCTGATAGGACTAGGAACTTGACCTTTCCTACATTGAGTCTAGAGATCTCTGGGAAAATATTCCGAGTAGTTCACAAGAACATACCGACTAGGGTCTAGAGCATGACTTGAGCACATTGTTTACACGCCACATACACCCACTTCAAAAAACCCCACAAGTTGCAGTACAGGCAGACATTTTTTAAGAATGAAAACAAACAATAATGATAGAGAGTGAGAGAATGAAGATATTATAAAGTCAGACTGACTACATAAGAGACAACCGACATTTTAATTATGTGCAACAAAAGTCTGGAAATGCTGCATTATCATACTGTGTTTCACCTGGGAAGCATGCTTACTTTGATACAACAAATACAGAGATTGTTCGAGAAATAATGATCTTTTGTTCCAATTCTGACGTCATTCTTCTAAATGTACGAGTTTATATATAGTTTCGTATATAGTTTCTTCAGTAAAACTCTGAAAACAAATGTCATGATAGCATTTTTGCCTGTCTATTGCCATGATTTTGGTTGTTTTGAAATTGGTTGTCAACTCTTGCCGTTAACCTTAGGGGTGTGAGCTTTAATTTACGTTACAGTGCCAGATGAGTCACCCTTGTTGTGTTATACCCGTGTGTATTTAGTTTCTTCTTGATATTGTCTATCCATCTTTTTCTTGGTCTTCCCTTGACTCTAGTACCTGATCTCTTTCTGTTGTATGTTGTTATTTAAGGTCGGTTGTATTTCATTCTCCTTAAACGTCTTAACCTCTGCATTTGTTGTCTTTCAATGTATTCGGTGCATGAAGTTAAGCCAACTCTGCTTCTGATATCCTCGTTTCGTGATGACCTTAACTTTGCTAAATCTGAAATTATCATTCTTCATTTCTCAGCCTTTTTTCTATTAGAACATTTCATAACATCAACTATTAACTTCTTCACATAAAACCATTTGTGTATGACCACTTACCTATCTATCTATATTCTCTTCGTGTCCCGATTGACACATAAGGCTTCCACAAGAGACTTCCACTGTTGCCGTTCTGTTGCCTTTCTACCAACCGTCTCCCACATCAGGCCAAACTCCTTCAACTCTCTCTCCACCGTGCATCTCCATGTTTTCTTCGGACGTCCTGACCTTCTCGTCCATCCGCTGTCCATCTACGAGCTGTCCTAGCCAATGCTCCCACTGGCATACGGCATACATGTCCAAACCACCCCCATCTTCGTCTCTTAATGATGGTCTCCAAGGATGCACAGTCTATTCGTTTCAAAAGCTCCTCATTTGTTATAGTATTTGGCCAGAAAATTTGCAGGATTCTTCTTAAACATTTATTCTGAAATATATCCAACTTCTGTATTATGTGTTTGGTCATTTTCCAGCACTCACTACTGTGTAATAGCACTCCCAGTACATTACTTTACCTATCTTTGAGTCTGTTTATTTATTGTCTCTTATTCTCTTGCATATATCAGGAATGACGCTGTGTGGCACTTTAGAACTTTGTGTTGTTCTTTATCGCAACCATAGACCCTCTATGTCATCAACAGCGTAAACTGGACTGTGTGCTGTCCCCAACACTCTTCAACATGATGTTTGCCACTATGATCATTTATATCATTTGGAAATGCGATCATCATAGGGATCAAGATTAGATACAGAACATTCTATGAAATCTCAGGAGGTTAAAATCTTCCACCAAGGTGATAGAATCAACCATCTAAAAACTATTGTTTGCGGATGACTGCTACCTCCTGTAGGAGTAGCCCTAGGGGTGGCCAGCACATGACAAGCAATAGAATACAATAATAACGTAATAGACTATGTGTTGCACTCTCAAAACAGAAGGGCAACACATGACAACAAGACAGTTAGGTAGAAAAATGACGTAAGGTAGCGACAGCTTGGAGAAAACATTAGGCATGACGATGGACAGGACGTGTTTTTGTTGTGCCTCCATGTATCAAGATCAATAAAGAAGATATTTAGATATGGAACTTACAGAATGTCTCTATTTATTACTTGTGCTGTACTATCAAAGTAATAACTACAATAACAGGATACCATCAATGCTATAACAACATTACCAATATACACCCATCAGCACATACGAGCCATCCTGACAAGCCCTTTAACAATGGTGTCAAAAAAAAAAAAAAAAACATCTGCCCTTTGAAGACTTGGACCAGAACGGTGAGTGCCTTGTCTTGTCGATTGCGCATGGAACGTTACTCTTTCCAGCGGGGCGCAATGCTACTCTGGTTCCTGGCCTTGGCGGATTTGGATCTGTCGACAAGTTTTTTTTGTTCATAGAAGACTTGACAGCTGGATGGGTCACGACCTTATTGTTGATAAATTCTTCAGACTGAGTGTGGCGCTTAGAGGTTGCATGTGGACGTTGATGTTTTGGGGAACCTCTATTTCTTCTTAATAGCTACTGATCGCACATCTGAGTACCAACTTTTGGATATTACATTACATATTTCTCTAGCTATTACTAGCCACACAAGGAACTGTTTTTAATTACGGTTTGCTAATGGTTTACTAATGCATTAATTGTTTATATTTGCTTCGTATCCTTTATAATATCGTCCCTGGAGGTTAATCATCATCACCCCTCGCTGCGCCTACCAGTGGAGTGGATCTATCTGTCAAGCTCGGATCTGCAGTAAAGGGATATAATCAAGTCAGCTTGTGCTTCGGTGCTTTCCAGTTGTTTATACCTGTTGTTGATATTGGATTTTGGTCGTGTTCTCCGGATCAAGATATGAACTGTGGTGATAAATTATATGACTGCTGTGTTTATATTTGCTTAGAGTGAGTTATGATTATATTATTGCTAGTATCTTTGACATGTACTAACATATTTATTGTGTTTCAGCAGTTTATACCTACTTTGTAATATTATATTTTTTCCAGGTATATTTTCTTGTCTAGATTTGTTACGGCTATATTTTTTTGGCGATCATAATTTGTACCTATTGCTCTCCATTTTATAGTATCGTTATTATTAAACGATACTGTTGAGTCATCTTCATGGCTCATCGTAATACTAGAGGTGGTAAAACCTGCGAGGAGGCCGTGTTGACGGTGGCACCTCACGAGACGGAAGTGTCGGCCACCGCCCTCATGTCTCCTTTGGCGCAGGTTAGAGAAAATAGAGAGAATTGGACGGGGGTCTCAGCGTCATTGCATGATGGTCACGGGTGCTTTCCTCGTCCACCCTGCAGACCACTACGGCCCTTTGGGGATCGTGACGGTCCTTCTGTGGAGGAATTCTCGAAGGATATACGCCAATTTTGGCGGTATTATGGCCTGCAAGGCCAGGAGAAAGTTGATGCCCTATTCGAGCATGTCTCGAATTCCGTTAGAGAGGAGTTGGAGATACAGCTGATGACTATACGGGATCCGGAAACCTTGTTGGCTGGTCTTTTGAGGGTTTTTGGGGATAATAGGTCCGCCCAGGTGCTGCTGTCAGTTTTTTTTTGGGTCCTCTCAAGGAGCTGGAGAGTCGTGCCTCGACTTCTCTCATCGTCTGGCTGGCCTTTTTGCAAAGGTCACCGCAGCTCAGACCCGGGAAGGGTCAGTACCCCTCGATCCCAATATTCTCCGGGATCGGTTTATTGCATCCCTGCGCGACAGGCTTTGTTCAGGTATGTTGATGTCCATGGTGGCGGGAATGCCCTCCACCACCTTTCTTCACTGCCGCGACGCTGCCTTGCTGTGGGAATCAAATCCCATCCCCGGGGCGGAGGCTGAGATGGGCCCGCGGGTTCGACATCTTCGCCACCGCCTGGATGCCCTGGAGTCTGGGGTGACAGATCCTCATTCTGGGTCACGCTGCCGATTTCCTGCCGTATCCCCCCTCACTACGCCTATCTCGGGACGGAAAGATTCTTGTCAGGGTCGACCACGAGGTTACATGGTGCGCGATATGAGAGCTGATTTGGGTGAACACCTTAAATGTTCTTCTTTCCGCAGCCAGGACATAAGAAGGAGCGCACAACCATGGGTGTCCGGTGGCAAGGCCCATGAAAACCAGACCATTAACAAACATAATGTGTTTGGGTTTGTGGCGACGGAGGAGCAGCAATTCTCTCCCATTAGTCCCTCTCTATCAATAGTCAATTGCCAAGAGGAGCAAATATATACTTGCCATGACGTAAATGATGGTATGTCGAGTGAGCAACATATTTTACTACAGGTTTCAAATGCTGATTGCCGGGCGAAACAAAACATTGATATGTTTGTGTCCGACTTCGAGAGGTTAAGTACTATGCCAAATTTTTTTATTAGATTTGCCCTGTGCAGCGAAGGACGATTCTCAGGATAATCATAAATTGATTTCAAGCATCAACGGTTCAAATGCAGAGCCAAATTTGTTGCAATTTTCACGGATAGAGGTAGTTGATTTGCAAGATGGCGATACCATGGGATCTGTTATGGATTGCTCCGATATTAAGCCTATTGCTTTGATATCTTCCGACGATGTGGCCTGTGAAGAACCTAACTTCTTATTACAGTTTTCTTGTGTAGAAGTGGTTACTTCTCAAATTACCAGTACAGTCGAATCCGTTGTCGATTGGTCCGATGATGAGCTGTATGTCTTAACAGACCCTCCCTTGATAGTGGAAGTAAAATTACAGGAAATCCAGATGGTGAATGAGTCCCTCATCTGTGGGGCAATTGTAGTGCGGGATATAATAGAGGACAATCAGTGTGCATTGGAGGATAATATACATGAACATGAAGAGACTGACATTAAGAAAGTCATTAGTGATTCCGGGGAGGAATTGAGAGTTGCACATATCAGTTTATCGCCGCCTTCTGGAAAGGTCATCCACGACAATGTACGACCTATAGAACATGTGGATTTTGTTCATGTTCACCACTCAAGATTAATACGCAATGTAAATCGTATACTTTATCCTCATGGGACACATGGCATTGATTCTATGAGCGCGAAGGCTACTCGTACAGGTTGCAAGATTAATACATCAGGTTTTAAGGATACTACCAATGTTCAACCAAAAGTAAAACGGCGAGGACGTTATAAAAGAGTACAGGTTAATTCGAAAAATTTTAAACAAGTGTTGGTGGGCCACAATAGTAAGGGGCGTATGTTTCAATTCAAGGTGCTGCCGTAGCAGTCAGTCCGATAGAGTACGGAGAAAGCAAAGTGGCCTAAGTCTATCTTTAGATTAGACCTAATGATCATTTACAACAGGAACAGGTTAGGGATCCGCCTGTACAAGAATCTAGTCGACTGCCGGTGTCTCCGTCCAGGGACACGTCAATATCGACAACACGAGTAATTGAGGTCCCTGAGGATGAGTTCAACAATGACGATATAAAAATTTTGGGATCCAGCGAGTGTGCCTCCAGGCATACTAGAAGTGTTAACCCCCCAGTGGAGAGTGGTGGTGAAAATAAATTCACCTCTCTACAAATAAGTTCGAAAATGTATATGACAGATGCCAAATCCCGGAACTCAGATTATAAGCTAAATATGAACTGCAATACTAGTTTTAATATTAAAATTTGGTCAACATCAGATCCAGTACGATCTGGTTCTGATGTGCAAAAAGATGTGCAATTTGAACGGAAGTTACTTGATAACATAAACAATGCGTCGTTTCGGGGAAGGTATTGTGTCCATCCTTTGACCAAGCGTTTGCGATGGAATACTGTGGTAATTGGATTCTTATTACTATTTATTAGTGCTGGTGCCCTGTGTTCTCATCAGCATGGGTTGAAAAGGTTGATTCCTTCCATTTACGAGCAAGGGAATAGTCCTTGTCTTCTCTATTTAATGATTGAGGTCTTCATGATCCATGACAAAATACTTCGGGGTAGACGTTGTGAAGTTGGTACACGGGATCCCACTGATGTAACCCCCAGGGACAGTCCCGTAGGGAAGGCGGTTGATCATGATGAGGACAACCATGATTTTGGCGATTTCCACAAATCTACAGGAACCCAATGTTCCAAAACAGGCCTGACGTCGGAGATGGGGTTGAACCAGATCAGGGAAATATTTGAATTGTTGTCTACATTCTGGGGGATTATAACGATAGATCGTCATGGATCTGTCAGGATCCATTGTAAATCACATAGAGTGATTATTGGGGTTTTTGTTTGGGTCATTGGAAGGCTACATTGTATTGCCTTTCTTACTGTCCTGGGATGGGAACTCCAAAATCATTCGGGAATTTGCGATTCCTTGGGAGCATTTGGATGGATGATATTATTTTATTATCGGTGGTTATGTAATTCGGAATCAAACATGGAATATTGTTTGCTTCCACTTGAGATTACTGGTGGATTTCTTTTTCATACCTTATTGAGGCTGCATGTTGGTAAATTGCAGATACTTGATATATTTGGGATGTCAATTTATTCCTGGGGGGTTGTGGGGTGATTTTATTGCCTCATGGAAGTTATATGATGTCGATCCGAGTATTTTGGATCCTTGGATTATGATGTGTTAATTGGCAGATTTGGTGTGGATTTGCGTCACGTGTACGCAATCCTACTCTTTGATGTGTTATTTATTTAATAAGAAGTTGGGAAATTTTAACAGAAGAAGTTTAGGAGATAATGGAGCAGCTTTGAATATTGGACGTTTATAATGGAGTTTAATATTTGAAGCTCATTCATTCCCTGGGATTGGGAGATGGTTAATAATACCTCGTGGTGGTGATATAATGTTGTTGCTTGGACATTATATATTTTTTTGATGTATTATGTTGAATATTGGGAGATTGTTCATCCCCTGGGATCGGGAGTTGGTTATTATTTCCTCATAGAGGTCAGATACTGTTGGTGATTAGACCAGTATATAGAGATGTTTTTCATATCATGTTCAATTCATAACTAGTTTTTTTTGTTGAGTTTTCAGAATGTTCGATCTACCTTCGACTGGCAGGATTGACAGGGGATTAATATAGTGACAGTTGGCGGTGCCACCCGAGTCCAAGTACAGCCACCTCGCATTGCCCTCCAAGTGGATTGACATGCCATTGCATTACCCTGGGATTTGTCCAATGACATTTTTGTGTGACTGAATTTTCTATGTTTATTTGTTTCAGCACATATGCACAGCGGGTTAACTTTCATGTCCGCCATGGTCGCCTATGGCCAGTTGACGAGTCACGTTCAACAACGTGTGGTGACTAGTTCCCATTTAGCTCGTTCAACTTGGTCCTCCTGAGAACCCGTCAGGATTTTCCTCCCCTCGACCGTGGTTGATTGGTTATAGATTAAGTGTTGTGAAGCCACGTTCCGTGACGTGTGGTACCTTGTGTCCATTCAGCTGTCACACATTTAATGAACCCAATTATATCATATACCTGTGCACTTAATATTGGAGTGTCGCCGTTGGGGCAACGGCGAAGTCGCCCGGGAGGTGTAGGAGTAGCCCTAGGGGTGGCCAGCACATGACAAGCAATAGAATACAATAATAACGTAATAGACTATGTGTTGCACTCTCAAAACAGAAGGGCAACACATGACAACAAGACAGTTAGGTAGAAAAATGACGTAAGGTAGCGACAGCTTGGAGAAAACATTAGGCATGACGATGGACAGGACGTGTTTTTGTTGTGCCTCCATGTATCAAGATCAATAAAGAAGATATTTAGATATGGAACTTACAGAATGTCTCTATTTATTACTTGTGCTGTACTATCAAAGTAATAACTACAATAACAGGATACCATCAATGCTATAACAACATTACCAATATACACCCATCAGCACATACGAGCCATCCTGACCAGCCCTTTAACAATCTTCCACCAAGGTGATAGAATCAACCATCTAAAAACTATTGTTTGCGGATGACTGCTACCTCCTATCAACTATGAGGAAAATACACAGACCAACATGGACACGTTTTCTAAGGCTTAAGCTGTGGGTCGATGATATGACGCAGCCTTTTTTCGAGTATTTTACAGAATATTTGTCCAGTGTGACTCAATAGCGCTATTCCTCTATATTTCGTAAATCCCTTTTTGCTATCTTTCTTCTTCCAGATGGGAGCTATTATTGTATTTCTCTAATCTTTTTGTGTTTCTTGCCTGATCCAAACTTGTTTAAAAGTGTAGCCGGCTTATTCCGACCTCTTTAGTTACTCTGAGTAAGTCAGCAGGTGTATTGTTTGGGCCTGGTGACTTGCTGGTCATTTTTACAGCATTTCTCATTTCTATGTGTGTTATGATGTCATTTGTCAATATAGACTAACACATCCCATTCTTCTATCTGATGTCTGTTGTCAATATAGACTAACACATCCCAATCTTCTATCTGATGTCTGTTGTCAATATAGACTAACACATCCCAATCTTCTATCTGATGTCATTTGTCAATATAGACTCTAACACATCCCAATCTTCTATCTGATGTCATTTGTCAATATAGACTAACACATCCCAATCTTCTATCTGATGTGTGTTGTCAATATAGTCTACATCAATCTCGAGAGACCTGACTTATAATTATGTTTTTATTTTTTAGGGGCTCGCTTCGGGCGCGCCATACCAAGTGGACACCGTACAACGGAACGTGAAAACGTTTATAAAATATCAAGCCCCATCAATCCTTCGATCGATGGCACTCCTAGTTTTGTACAAGGGTAGTCATGTGGCATTTAATGAAGGCTCCCAACCTTCGGCTTTGATCAAGTGGGCACTAGTTCCGTAACACAAGCTGATAACTTTGTGAACCCATATAATGGGCCACGTGACAGATATCAAGCGATACAGATACTACACTTTGATCTTATTATAATTTAATTGTGAGAATTGTTATACATTCTGCCGTCCCATATCGGACTGTAGTCACCATCAGAACTTCGAAACACCTATTCAACGATACAGATTTATGATGTCGGAACTTAAAGAGGTCTACTGTCTAACACAGGAAATAATTCGTAAAAATGTAATTGTAAAAACAAGCAATAAATAATTTGTTTCCATAATATGGGGTATATTGGGAAGCACGGTATGAGAGACGGATCTTTCTTTGACCAACCGTAAGCTATGGGTGATTTAGTAAGCCTCACGCCGGTGAAACTTATTTATCAAGTATTGTATGTCAAGGGAGATAATTGGCCAAAATATATATTGACACTGTATCCTAATAGTTACTGTCCTTTGAGTGTTTTGTATTGAAGTGAAAAAACTTAAGAAATCGTAGTCAATAGAAGTTCAATCGATGTTATAGGTGAAAAATTTTTTGTTGAATTATTTTAGTTTTATCAAAATTAAAATTCATCACCTCAAGATTAAGTATCGTTTAAAATTCATTGAAACTTTCAGCTCATGTTCGCAGAAATGGATATACAGATACACTAATAATTTTCTTTTATGTAATTTGGTGTGCAACTTTTTAGATAACTTCCGTGTAGGTAAATTAGTATTTGGTTGTCCACTTTTCTTTAGGAGATATATTAATTGATTATAAGAAACGTCTATGTACGCAGAGCGGTCCCATAGGTGCCCAGTCTCATTCTGTATGCTGAAAGTTTAAGTGTGATATCACTTATACAGTAGCTCTGGCAACGATTACAAAAAGTGATATAATCATACATTCCGGATTCACATTTTCATCTGGAAGACTACGGAATATATTTACTTGAGTTGAACTCCATACGTTAATGGCTAAACCCAGCGTACTGTCACGGTGATACGCTAATTTCATTTTACATTAATTGCTGTCACTTTACACAGACTTTCACCACTTTACACATACCTTGTTCCCTTCACACATACATTGGTCACTTTACACATGTGTTAGTCACTTAAACACATAATTTTGTTAATTTACACAGACTTTCGTCACTTCACATTTGCGCTAGTCACTTTCGATACACATCGTCGTTGTGTTACATATACTTCGGTCACTGTGCGCATATTTTGGGCACTATTCCAATATGTTGGTCACTGAGATTTATTTTTTCCTTTTAATGATATTCTGGTCACTACTGAGAGTTTATCACTTCAGTGATATTTGTCTAAATCTAAAGACACGAAACCAATGCGCTTCTGTTAACGCTGGACAAGAAACCTGTCCACTATTTCTCATCATCATCCACATAGCTTGTCCTGAGAACGTTGCCACCCCAACAGTCCTTTGAAATTTACCTCATAGACCAGAAATCCTTCCTCTACAGCTGCCATACTCCAATTTTCAGTTATTTCTACACTTAAGAACTTCCGTATCGTCCTGGTTCAACCCCATATAAATATATTCTATCTAGTGAATGGTTGAACTAACTCTCCCCACGACGCTTCACGGCAAATGTGGTTAAGATAAGATAAGATAAGATAAGTGAATGGTTGAAAAATGTCCCCATAACAAGTATTGACTTTTACTTGAATGACAGCTACATTCGAACAGTTGTTTTTAATTTGTTTAGCAATTAAAACTGGTATTCCTTGACAATTGACGTAGTCAAACGGTTAGAATAATTGCTTCGATAATGAAGGAAATAGAGATCGTTTTCTATCGCAGCCGGATCGACTTCCTACAGTTGACATTTCAGCCAGGAGCGCTACGTTAAGAAAGTAAAAAAACTAACAAGAAAGTCAACTGACAAACTAACGTTCAAATGTTAAAGTCTACTACAGCGTTCTATAGAATCTTTTACAGGCCTTGACATTATCTAGTTTGAAAATATACACATCAATAAAGTTCGTTCTAAGTATCTACCACTGCTACTTTTATTACTACTACTACTACTACTACTACTACCACTACTACAACTACTACCACTACTACTACTACTGGTGCTGCTGCCGTTGCTACTACTACTACTACTGCTGCTGATACTACTGTTGTTGCTGTTACTACTACTACAACTTCTTCTACTACTCCTACTACCTATTACTATGGTAAAGTAGTTATATTATTACAACTACTAAACATATTACTATCTGCGGAACAGAGGTTTGTATCTGTCGTTCCTTGTTTAATTATATTCTTGTAGAGTTCTTCCATGATGAAAGAAAGAAGCAATTTTCAATTATGGTCATGATGTCTATGCCGCTCTGATCTATTGTTCTGCTGCTCGAAGCAACGCATTCTTGTGACTTCATACTATTCTCTTTCAATGTAGGTCCCAGTCAAGTAAATATCTAATTATGTTTTGAGGTTATTTAATGATCGTATCAAACACATTACCACTTTCTCTTTTTAATCCCCAGCTTCATTTCTTTACTGTTTATTTTCTTGCAAAATCATGTATTTGCTATCACTTCTGTCCTCCGATACCGAGTATACGACAGGATTGTTAATCCCAGTTTCTGACCAGATGAAGTCGTTATTGGTACAGTCCAAAAAGAACGACACACCAAATATGTAACAATATTGGTTAATCAACGTAACACGGGAGTGCTGGGACGCTGGACGCTGTTGGATATGTTGAGACGGAGATCGGAGCACCTAGGGAGATGTCTGGAGTGCTATGCTGATAGTCCTCATATAACTGATAACTGATGTAACAGAGACATATATTTGTGCACCAACTATAATTATGAAGACTTTTATTGCAAGCATAACAAATACAGAGCTGGAGACTGGTATCAAAAGGATACGTAAAACAGGGACATAATTAGAAGTAATGGCAGGAGAGAAGAAAAGCTGGAAGAAGTTTGTTGAAGACCTGTGCTCCGTTGGGAGTTAAAAGGTGAAGAAGATAACAAATACAACATAAATTGACATTCCCTAGCAGCCGCTTCTCCAAGAACAAACAAGATTACTTCTAAACATGCATATTTCACTTCCTAGTTTTAATATTGTAAAAAATAAATTTCAAATCTGTGTATGAATGGACAAGTTATATTTCTTTATTGAAATCTTCTTTTTTAAACACATATCATTTCTTTGTGTGTTAACTTTAATAGAATAAGAAATATGAGTTTCAAAGACATGTTTTTATTGAGTTTTAGGAAAAGTACATATGACTTTGTATCAATCAACTCAAAATTGGATAGGAACATGTACAGCTTGTTACTTCCAATCAGGGGTTCCCAACGGTGTGGCGCCATCCCTCTTGTGTGACGGGAGAGGGTCGTAGGTTTGGCAAGAAGATTCAGACAAATCAAAAATGTATTTTCATCTTCTGAGATTCTTTCATAATAATAATGTATATGTTGAAAATATATATGGTAAATGGTATGTTTATTTTTCAACATATTGAATAACGAAAAAGAGTTTTAAAAACAATGTAAAATATGTGTACATAATTTTTAACTGAATCACAGTTTATGTTTTTCTGTTTTTTGTTTTCTCTGAATTTTATGAATTTTCTGAATTTATTATGAAATAGTTGTAGCTCTGAGTTATGAATAAAACAATGCTATTTTTAAACAATTTTGCGTTTGAAGAAATCTTTGATCAATAATAAACTTGATGTGGAGGAAGACAACTGTCATTCCAAGACTACGACCCGGGGAAGAAAGTTTGGGAACTCCTGTTGTAAATCACTTTAAGTAAATAGATTATGAAGAGATAGTTATGCACACAGTTCGTCGCAGTTCGTCTCAGTTCGTCTCAGTTCGTCAAAGCTCGTCAAAGTTCGTCAAAGCTCGTCAAAGTTCGTCAAGGTTCGTCAAAGTTCGTGGTAAGTACTGCTGCACTTATTTTTACAAATATCTTGTATCTGGTTGACTATTACGACTGGCTGGTTCTTGTGGATTTCAAAAGGACGAAAGACGAATTGATCACTTGATTAACAAAAAATAAGTGCGACATTCCTAGGAAGTTCTATCTGAAGGTCTCAACCTGAAAATAGAAATTACAAGTTAGATTAGTTAGTTCAGCATTGATTGTGTAGTGTGTTTGGTGATAGCTAGAGTTGTACTGTGTAGTATGGGTGGCAGACTGAAATGGTTTGTGAGGAGAAGTGATATCTTTTATCTACATTAAAGTATTTGTAACTATTCGTTATTTTTATAACAAATACTCGTTACTTAGTTTTCGTTATTTAACTTAATTAGTGTTTCTATCATCACCATCGTCTATTATCACGTAAACAATTACGTAATACGTCATCTTCATATTACGATCATCGATATAAAGTAACTGATAATAATCTTATTCTAACTGATACTAAACTAATGACGAATACATGTTACATACGAATAGTTGCAATGTACCTGGTAATGGGAAAGTACGGATTAGTGGGAAAGTACTGATTAGTGGGCACATACGATTAGACAATTTGACAAGCAATGAGTATTTACCTTAAGGTACCGTGTAATCTAACAACCCGGCTACACCAGTTCTCTAACTACTTGACTACACGGGCAATCTAACCACTTTACTGGTTCAGCAGTTTAGTTACTTGACTACATCAGTACTCTTACCATTGATAAAACCAAACCTATGACTAATTAATCTCATCATCCATCTAACCATTTGTCGAAGACATTACTTTTAAGTAGTATCAACATAAAAGAAGTTTACAGTAAAACTATGAAGCAATGGCGAAACACGTACAAAGTACTGTAGCTTTAAAAACGTGCAACCACAATATACATCGATATTTCGACCAAAAGACCTTTATCAAGCAAATGATACAACATAAGCAGAGAAATTCAAACTTCTTGGACGGTAGACATAACAATGGACTTATTGTTTGACTGTATTTGTTGCTTCTAATTGTATTGTCAACCAATTAATTTATTTCTTTATTTCTTACTGTATTCTTTATTCCTTTCCAAGCAATCTAGAATCTAGCCTTATTAGTGAAGATTTAGTGAAGGAAGAAAGTTAGAAGAATAATCAAGATGACAACCATCTCCTTTTTGACAATACCCTTCAATAATAGAATAGCAAATTCGGTTCCATCTAATTAGTCATCTAGTAGAAATGCTCTTAGTGTCATCTTGGAATATTCAGTAGTAGAGTACAAGTGAAAGACGCGTCTACAGGCCAGAGCTTCTCTCATGTATGACTGCGTCAATGCTGAATGTGTTACCAATATAGATTCATCAAATAGATTATATTAATACACAATCTAGGTCCTGTCAATTTGTTGTAACGAATGAGTTCAAGATAAAATGTGTACTAAAATAGTTGCGTACATTTTATTAAGGTCTAATTTGAAAACTAGAATTGGAACTAAATTGTTTTAGATGAAATGTTGAAAGAAACTTTAACTTAACCAATATTTAGCAATAAAAAGTTATTATATCACACAATATTATCGCGAACTGATGAACCCCATCATAAAAGTAGAACACAATAGTTTGCAGTCACCAAACCCATTATACCTTCGAAGAAAAACTATATGCTATAGTCTGTCCATTAATTCGTGAGCACGTTTGAAATTGATTTTCTCGAAAACTACCTGTTGGATCTCAGTGATTTTTTCAAGCAGCCTTAGAATATCCATGACGCTAGAGAAATATTTTTTTCCAAGAAAATTTGATGTAGTTTGAAATATTTCTTCTTCAGGTTATATTAAAATCAACCTCACCGGATTGTACACAATAGTAACAGATCTACGGTACACAGACGCGTTGTTCTAAAAATACATTATGGTAACATTGAAATATCGTGAGTAAACAACAATTTCATGAATTCCCGTGCACCTAACCCAGTCGACTTTGAAAGCGGAAAGCATATGACGTTATAATTGGGATACCGTTGTATAGTTATAGGTGTATCTCGCTATTTGTATGAAGCTATTGTATCATATTTGTTGGCTTATCAAAACTGACATTGATATCACATTCATAATGAGTCTGAAGTGCACATTTATAACAATGCAGAAGGTTACAGTTTTACTATACCAACACTTCCGTAGGGAATCTAAGAGAGGTCATCTATATTGCGATATTCATAACCCTGAGAAACGAACGCAACTGGCGCTTGGTCTGAATCGAGAATCCTTTTCCCGATGGATTAAACAGGACACAAAGTGCACTAATGTCAAGCAAGGAAGGAAAAGAACAATTGACGACTTTGACATAGATGTCATAAGACGGGAGCTCTTGAAAATGTTTGCGACAAATCAACTTGTTACTCTCAGGAAACTGAAATTAAAACTGCAATCAGATTGCAGCATAGACATTTCTAAAAGTACTCTATGGAAAATTGTAAGAGCCGCCGGCTTCACCTTCAGAAAAACTATAGGCGGCAGGAATATTATTTGTGAAAAGCCACATTTAATTGCTGCCCGAAGTAAATACCTGAGGCAGATCCGTGAGCGGCGGAGGCAAGGCTATGATATTGTATATTTGGACGAATCCTGGGTCAATGCTCACCACACTAATGCTAAAGAATGGCAATCAGTAGACGGTGAACAGAAAGAAAAATACCAAGCAGCAAAGGCCAACGTATTATACTAACACATGCAGGAAACAGTGAAGAAGGTCTTGTCCATGACGCTGGACTTATTTTCCAATCAAAAGTACCGACGGTAGGGACTACCACACAGAAATGAATGGACATATTTTCAGGCACTGGATGGAGAAAGATCTACTTCAAATTCTAAACAGACCATCATGCTTGGTAATGGATAATGCATCCTATCACAACGCAGTATCAGCGGAAGACAAAGTACCAACTGCATCAAATACAAAAGATCAAATTAGGACTTGGCTTGCTAAGGAAAATGTCAGCTTCGATTATACATATTTGAAACCCGAGTTGTTGCACCTGGTGAGGATGACAAATAAGACAAAGGTGTTTCATATTGACAAAATCATTGCGGAATACGGCCACACGTCTTTGCGACTACCTCCATATCATGCTCACCTCAATCCTATAGAGCTTGTCTGGGCTAAAGTAAAAGGGCAAGTTGCCGAACAGAACAGGACGTTTAAAATGTGTGATGTTGAAGTTCTGACACGTGAGTCCCTCTCAATGATAGACATGCAGTTCTGGAAGAAGTGTGTTGAACATGTGCTCCGAGAGGAAGACGAGTACTGGCACCGAGATGGATTACAATTTGTCCAGCCAGTAACAATTATCAACCTCATGGAATCGTCAGATTCGGGATGATACAAATCATATTTTGATTACAGACTGAGAAATAGCAACGTATACATTTCCATATCCAAATGCGTCTACCATCATACAATTTGTGGTGAAGTTAAGACACCCTGGGGTCTAATGGTGACCGAAGGGAGGACTAACTGTTGCATATTGTATCCAAGTTCACGATTGCACATAAAGGGCAACACACTTAATTACTTGACCTATCAAGTTAATATGGAGATACACCTATGAATAGAATTGACATGGACAAATTCTAGGGATTACTGTAAAATCTAAAATTTGAGCCCCGTATTTGCAATTGTCATAAAAGATCAAAGGCATTCGCTGATGTGCAAAATCCGTAGCATCTATGGACTACTGGTTAGCTTTATTTTAGCGTCATGGATATTCTAAGGCTGCATGCAAAAAATCACTGAGATCCAACAGGTAGTTTTCGAGAAAATCAATTTCAAACGTGCTCACGAATTAATGGACAGACTATAGAACTGAAATTTTAAAATAGCATTTTAAAATGTGTTTAAATGCGTAAGGTGACTTTACTGCATCTGGTTTCCCCATATGGCTTCGCTCCTCGGATTCGAAACCCCACCCTTCAGAAAACAAAACAAACGTCTTAACCACTTCACCACATAGACTCCTGAAACCTTAATCTTAGTCTAAAATGAGCGATGATGATAGAAGAAAAAAGAATAAATGTACATTTTAAAGAAAGAGTTATCGGAAATCTTGTAGATATATCCACACAGAAGTAGAATGAATGTAGACAATACAGGCGTAGAATTGATTCAGACCGATTCTGTAGAACAAACTACTAGAATTGAACGTTACCTTTGGAAGGAAATATAGAGAATAGTGCATTAAGAAATCCGATCTTGAAAACATATAGCAGACATATGATAATGTTGGAGACGATGCCATTGTAAGTACCGACGGGAATGTAATGCGCGGAGATAAATAATGATGATGTTTTACATATACTATGAGTTGGTCGGATTCGTTGCAACACAAAGTGAAGAATGCCTAACAGTAACTTACTGTATGATAGTGGAAATTGAGACTAAAACTACAACACTAATGTGGCTATCTGAAACCCAACATGGTAATTAGTGTGGCAGACTCTTTCGTTTTGCATTGAAAAGTACAACACGAATGGAAACAAAACGACAAGAGATCTCAAGAGAGCTACATTGACCCACTAGTAGAGTACACTACAAAAGGTCTCAAGAGAGCTACATTGACCCACTAGTAGAGTTACACTGACAAAAGTCCTCAGAGAGAGCTACATTGACCCACTAGTAGAGTACACTACAAGAGATCTCAAGAGAGCTACATTGACCCACTAGTAGAGTACACTACAAGAGATCTCAAGAGAGCTACATTGACCCACTAGTAGAGTACACTACAAGAGATCTCAAGAGAGCTGCATTGATCCACTAGTAGAATACACTACTAGAGGTTCCCAAGAGAGCTACATTGACCCACTAGTAGGGTCTACATAAAATGATAAACAACATAAGAATCATTACTCTCACTACTAGTCTCATATCACAAGTTACACATAACGATAGAATGTCTCCAGAAGCTGGTATAACCAAATGGAATCATGATTGTGACTGTGTAGTAGTGAATATAAGACAGAGAGAGATAACATGTGCAGACAATGCAGAAATTGCTTTGTTAAATACTAATTCTTTCTCTCTCTCTTGCGAACGTTCTTCACAGCCAATTTTATCATTCTTATTGTGATGTATAATTGGTCCACTGACAAGAACGAGGGTGATCTACGTTCGGGTCGATTGTGCGCCTATGGTGACTAGGCCCGCCCGTCCGTAATTCTTTATAAAATTCACCATTCACTAATATTCTCATAACTTCACCATTTATGTTTACTTTACGCAAATTTATGTTTAATTATATGTGCATATGTATTTACATATAGATAAATACATGTTTACGGATGTGCACATATACGTTTAATTATTTGTACATATGTATTTACATATAGGTAAATACATGTTTACGGATGTGCACATATACGTTTAATTATATGTACATTTTATTTTATTATGAGTAAATATGTGCTAACATCTGAATAGTGAATATGATTATAACTGATTTAAAACAAAATGTATTCTGTTGCACATTAGAAACTCATGTCTAATTAGAAATTTCGTGTCACATTAGAAATTAGGAGTACATGTCAGATTAGTCATTAGTATTCCATGTCAAATTACTAATTAGTAGTCCATGTCAAATTACTAATTAGTAGTCCATGTCAAATTAGTAATTAGTAGTACATGTCAAATTAGTCATTAGTAGTAATGTCAAATTAGCAGACCTTGTGAAATTAGTGATCAATGTCAAATTAGTAAACATTGTCAAATTATTAATGAATGTCAAATAGTAGCCGCACTAAATTAGTAAGCTATGTCAAATTAAGTACTTAAAGCATGTTGAATTTATCTGCAAAGCCTTCTAACTATAAATAATTTAATAATTCCTAAATATAAATTTATATTCTATGTATGTCTCGACCTGTCTAATTGTCACGTAACTGCATTCTTAATTACAGAAGTAGATCATACTATTTTCTCACCCAAACTCACACTAACTCTAACAGATGACAGAATACCTTCTCTTTAACTTACCTCATCTACCTGTCGATGCTCTCTAAGTCGTCAGGCATGCTATACAACAGATGACAGAATGCCTACGCTCTGACTTACCTCATCTACCTGCCGGTGCTCTCTAGTCACATATGTTATACAACAGGTGACAGATTACCTACTCTCTAACTTACCTCATCTACCTGCCAATGCTCTCTAAGTCAGACATGTTATACAACAGGTGACAGAATACCCCCTCTCTAACTTACCTTATCTACCTGCCGATGCTCTCTAAGTAAGATATGTTATACAACAGGTGACAGAATACCTCCTCTCTAACTTACCTTATCTACCTGCCGATGGTCTCTAAGTCAGGCATGTTATACAGAGTATCTGCTGTTCCTCCATTACGTTTACTGTACTCACTCCAATCATAACCGTACATAATCAGCTTTATTATCCTGCCTGCTAGTGCAATCACTTCCTATTCAAGTTGTGAAGACAAGAAATATTGATTGTGTCATTGCTACCATTGCTTTCTTGATCTCTTATTTTACAGTCATCATTAATCCGACATCAATAAAATCAATTAATCAATACCATGATCAAAGGTAATCATGTTCAGTAATCATTGATAGTAATATATCTTCTGCTTCTTCTTCGAACGCTCCATATCGACTACTTATTAACACCTGTTTGAGATTTATGTGGGAGCTGAGCCTAAGAGCGATTATACGATGTGCCAGTTATGCGCCTACAAGTAGGTCAGCACAATCGATTTCTGCGACGCTTTTTATTTACTAGGGTAGCTTCAAAGACCCTATCTCAGTCGCCTCTCACGACATGCCTTGTAGTTCGCAGTGTTAGTATTATGTGCTCCTATTGAGGGGTACCGGCAACACACCGGTGGGCAGTAATATATCAAATATGTACCTGCATTTAAGAAACATCGTTATAAATGGCCAAGCACTGGAGAATGTTGAACATTTTACATATTTGGGTAGTAAAGTGTCAAACAACGGAGACACGATGAAAGAAATACTCTCGTATTGCTATAGCAGCTAGTGCCTTCACTAAATTTACGAATATCTGGCAATCTCAAGACCTTAGTATATGCACAAAAGCTAAATTATTTAGGTCATGTGTGATTCCTGTACTGACCTACGGTTGTGAAAGTTGGAAATCAACAAAGAAAATTGATAAGAAACTGGACAGCTTTGAGAATAAATGTTTCCGAATATTATTAAAAGTAAAATGGAGTGACTTCGTTTCTAACAACACAGTGAGAGATAGAACACACCAACAACCCATATCAAATATAAAAAAACGACGGTGGAAATATTTAGGTCATGTTCTTAGATCAGACGAAAAGAGACTAAATCGACAAGTCCTTATGTGGTCACCAGTTGGGAAAAGAAAACGTAGAAGACCAAAGGCCACTCTTCGAAGAACCATCCAACAAGAAAGTAAACTATTGGGATGTAAAACCATACAAGATCTCCAACTGCTAGCAAAGAACCGCATCACATGGAGATCTAAAACCTCTGCCCTATGTGCCGCCTTTGGCACGAAAGGAACAAACTAACTAACTAACTATTTAAGAAAGTCGGCAATAGATTGTGTATATTCGTATAAATAAATAAATATATATATCAGTTATCAGTTATATGATGACTATCATCATAGCACTCCGGATACGTCCATAATTTCTCCGATCTCCGCCTCAACAAAATCTAGCACCGTCTAGCGGCCCAACACACCAGTTCGATATTGATTTATCAATATCTTTGCATATTTGGTATGCCATTCGTTTCGAGCTGCACCAATAACGATACTCATCTCTATCAATCTGGCCAGCAAGTGGAATTCACAGCCCTGAAACTCCTCTGTTTGGAAAGACTCACTCAATGCGTTAAGAATGTCATTTCGGTCCGTGGCAGCTCCCTCGGATATTGTAGCCAAGCCAGCCAATCTATCAGCTCGTTAATTACCACTAACTCCTGCCTGCCCAGGGACAAAAATGAAGGTGATTTCTCTGATCACTGTCGATATATATATATATTTTTTTTTTAGGCTATTTTCGTCGTCACAGACGGTCAATTGGCAAGTGTTTATTGTGACAACTTCTCAGTTTTCGCTTCTCTCTTGTCTTTCAACTCATTCCTAAGTCGCTTTTCAAAAGATTCTGCACCTTTATGCAATGCAGTTTTCCACATAATTTTCCATTTACATAAATATATAGATATATGGAGAAGGAATAGCGTAACACATGGAACGTTTGATTTTAGAATCGAAATTTTTTGAATGGGTTGTAAGTTCAATGTTATTGTGCCCCGGAACGAAAATTCTGCGCAATTTTGATAATTCTAGTTATTCAATCCATTTAGACCAAAACCAGCCTCCAATTTCCGCATCATACTCAATGAATCTCTCAGATCTAATTCTTCTGCAGAACACACATACGAGTGTAGTTTTGTAACTTCAGCCTTAGTATTGCCTTATTCGCCAGGGTGCTTCTATTGTCATACTGCCTGTTATTATACTAACTACAACACTGTCTGCCTTGAACTTTTCGTCGTATTAGTTGTAGAGAAGTCAACATCGGACTTTTGGTGGCGAACTTCCCATCCATTCGGGCAGTGCACACCGTTACACTCAAAACTGTTTTCAGTAATGATGGTCTTAACGTCTGCACCCACCGCCACGCGATTTCTTTCTCCGCTTCTTTTGTCGAACTTGATGATGATTAAAAATGTGTTTCCGAATATTGAAGGTACCGTTGTTTTAATGATCTAAAGCCGAAAGATTGATATCAGTGCACCGGGTTTACCCCATATGGCTCGTTCCCTCTTCGCAGAAATGGAACGCCACCTGCCGGGAGTATTGCACAAAGCATGAACCCCATAGCTCCGGTAACAATCCTAGCCCTTTAGCTGCTAAGGACGTATGTATACGTTTTTTTCATTCACTTCTAAAGACACATTAACACGTCTGTTATTATCTCTCCTCTGTGGGCTAAAGACGTGTTACACGTTACATTGCTACTGTAACTGCTATAGGGTACATTCACGTTTGTGACCAAGAAACAAAGAGTAGCTATTTTTAGTTCAGCCTTCAGAAAGTATCTAGCAGCGAAAAGAACACAAGGCAAAAGCTTAACCATTTAGCCACAGATACCATGTCTGTCCATTACGTGAGACGGAGACACTTAGCCACAGATACCATGTCTGTCCATTACGTGAGACGGAGAACTAGCACAAGATACCAGTCTGATCCATTCTGAGAGAGACACTTGCCACAGATACATGTCTGTCCATTAGTGAACGGAGCACTTAGCCAAATACCTGTCTGTCCATTTCGTGAGACGAGACACTTAGCCACAGATACCATGTCTGTCCATTACGTGAGACGGAGACACTTAGCCACAGATACCATGTCTGTCCATTACGTGAGACGGAGAACGATATGTTCATCTATTAGATATAAAAAAAAAAATTAAATATTTTTTGTTTTACAAATGTAATACTTTCTGACTTTTCATTCTTTCTGAATTAAAATGATAGAATGATAGTTTTATGTTCTCGCTTTGAAAGTCACAACTTACCTGTCTAGTTTTATCTTCCATTTGTGAGTTGTAAGATCTAACAGCGGAGGCTGTGGTGCCTTGAATGAACAAGCTGATAGCTAGGACGGTCATCACAACCAGCAGCGATCTGTAGGGTAACATCATCTGGAAGAAACGGTATCAGTGTACAGATGGTGGATAAAGACATGAAATTCAACACCCTCATCTGATAACAATGATACAGGTCGAGTTTTAAGTGACGATTCAAATATATTTTTTTTATATAGATAAACAGACAAACGAATGACAGAATATTGATAGACAGATAGACAAACAGACACACAAACTGATAGACGTATAGACGGCACACGAGCACAGACAGACAGACTGACAGAAAGACAAGATAGATAAATAACATATATAAGACAAATAAACGACCCCAGAGACATATAAGTTATTGTACGTTTACAGTGTTGGAACACTCAGAGTCAGATTACGATCTTTTCAATGTATGTCGGTTTAAGAAAGCACATTAAAATAAATATATTTTATTGATATTATTCTCAATAGAATCACTTCTTACTGAGTGGATAGAGTCAAGTATGAGTAATTATTCTTACTATTGTCTTGTGAAGGAAAATACAAATATTTGATGACCTTTGCAAACAGTTAAGAGGAAATGCTTGTCACTTTACATTTCTAAACTAAAGTATGCGGAAGATAGACGGGCCTATTCCTTTCTTTATTTGTAGAATATCGGTTTAGAGAATTCAATCCAGATCCTGTTTTCTTGATTCGAAAAGAGAATGAAGGCTCTATACATTTTGCTATTACTTGTAACTACTACGTGATTGTGAGTATCTGTAGCTTAAGCGGTAGTGACCTAAACGTACCTGGTTCAAACACCGCAACGGGCAGTTTGGGAGCAAATTTGTTCGCCTTGACTTTTACGAACGGTAAAAAAAGCATGGTTTCACATGCGAGTCCCGTAATCTTATCTATGCCATTATCTGTATGCTGTGTAACAAGGCTTATATCGGCGAGACAGGCAAGAGGCTCAGTGACCGATTCGCCCAACACTTGCGCGACATACTCCAATGCTCTGTGACCCCTGTAGCCACCCATTTCAATGATACTGGCCATGTAGGAGCTCACGATGTCCAGGTCACAGACATCCGATCATGTTCCTCGAATGATCGCAGTCGATTTGCTCTGGAGAATCGGTTGAATTCGTTGTATGGTACCTTGCGACCACGTGGGCTCAACGTATTACATTCCTATGCTTCTTAGTACTTTCTCTTCTCATGCCTTGTAATCTATATGGGCATATGTTACATGTATTCAAGTTATATATTTACTAGATTTTTCATTGTTTCTCTTCTTTTCTATTTCTAGTTTTTATATATGTTTTTTGTGTTACATTTATTTCGTTATTCGTTTTTATTCCCAGATTTTCATTAGAAACCTTTGTATGTAGTCGTCCATATGTTTTTTTTAAAATTCGTCACTCCTGTTGTTCGATTGCTTGATAAAGGCCTAGTTGGTCGCAACGTTGCTGTATTTTGTCATTGTTTTTGTATTTGTAAAACTACAGTACTTTGTGATTACGTGTTTTGCCAATCAAATAGTTTTACTGCAGTCTCATCTATTTTGTAAAAAAAAAAGACCTTACCGTTCAGAAAGCAATAGCAAACTACTGAATGTATAAGGGGTGCCTAGAAAATCGTTTACTGTGGTGGTTGATGACTACGTCTTATAAAGGATATGCAACGATTTTCATTTTTTTCACGAGATTATTATATACTATTTGCCCTTTGTACCGTTATACGTTACATAGGGCCTGCAAGCAATTTCTCCATACCGCTTTATCTTGAGCTACTCGTATCTCTTCTATGAAATTGAGTGTTATTTCTCGCCTCACTCACTAAAGTTTGTTTTAGGGTTTCTAAATGGTGTCATTTCTTTCTTGTACTCTTTGCCTTCATGCAACGAATGCTTTGAGGTCGTCGATGGCGAGCGACATGGATAGCAGACTCAGCTAGTGACACACTGTCGGGACATCCCAGTGTTTGAGACCAGCTTAGGCTTACAATTTGCTGTGTGCACACAATACGCGAATAATTGAGAACAAAAGTCAACAGTGTGGAAACTTAATCAAATTTACTTTCCTTGCAAAGAAACCAGAGAGGAAAAATAAAAATAAGGCAAGCAGAATCAGAAATTGAATGGCAGAAGGAAAGAGGAGACATATTTAAATGTAGACCATATTCAGAAGAAATAATATTCCTGACATCAACTAAACAACATTCGGAAGAAAGAATATACCAGACATCAACGTAAACAACATTCAGAAGAAAGTCTAAGACAAACAGTCAGTGTAAACAACAGCCAAAAGACAGTCTATTGAAGACAGAACTAGAGAGAAAGCTGGTATAAAGAACATCCCCATGAGTATCAAATGATTTTATATGAAACAACGACAAACAAGAACATTGCAACTGTGCGCATATTATCTTGATGTAAAACTGCACAGACATGTATGAACCTGAACCCAACTTTTAATCAGATCTCAAGTTTAAAATGTCAACAATATTGAATGTTTCAAACTAGTAATTCTGATCACAAACAACAATACAAACTACATACAAATTATAGTTATAAACTCAGGAGATATTAGAAATGTAAAACAAAAATAATCACAATACGTTCATGGTACTTTCATGTATTATATTACATACATTACGTCATATGTTTGAGGTCATATGACTTTAAACAACTGAAATCTTTCTATCTGGCAAGAAAGTAAGTCAAGTCAAGTAAGTTAATGACCTTTTTTTATATCTCGAGATGTATAGGCTTAGACCCGTATTTTTCATTGACCGTCGACACACGATGGTTGATGTGGTCAACAACATGCCAGCACTTTTTCTACCCAATGCTTTTCCTGGTAGCAAATTAACGTTGAGTCGACCTGAGAGCCATTACGGTCGAAAACAATTCCCCAATCACTGTGGGATTGAACCCGGACCACTGCCCTACGAAACGAGCTCACAAACAACTATGCTACGCAGATACTCTTTGCTTCTGTTGCTTTCTCTGGGTTTCGTACCAAAAAAAAAAACTCCTTGTTCTCATCAGAAGATATAGGTAATCTTTCTTTCTGACAAGAAAGTGATCTCAAGATATAGTTAATATTTCTTTCTGACAAGAAAGTGATCAGAAGATAGATAAATGTGAAATATACATTTTGAAATACAGTTCTGTATAAACTCCTAGAATGTTATTTATACCAACAAGAAAATATACTTACAGGAACAGCATATAAATTGCTGTTTAGTTAATAAGAATTATAACAATTTATAGCAGCAGCTAGTGTTACAGCGATAGATTTTCACTCCTTTGAAAATGGTTCCGACCCTGTAATATCATCATCATCAAGGTGCGTATCCTTTATAGGACGTTGCTCTCTTTGCAGCACATCTGAAATTCACTCTGTCTCTACCCAGTTCACCCACTTCGTCGATGGTCATGTTCATGGTTTCTTTAATATCTTGTAGCCATCTTCTTCTTGGTCTGCATCTGCGTTCTGGGACCCTGCCCTCTAGTATTGTTCTTTCCAGGCCATCGTGACGCTTGATGTGACCAAAGTATGTAATTTTTCTGTATAGTATGTTGTTTATCAGCCAATTGTCTTTAACATTTAGTTCTTTCAGGACATCAGTGTTCTTTCTTTTTCTGTCCATGGTACTCGTAGGATCTTTCTGTAGCATTTAGTTTCGAAGGACTGGATTTTCGTTCTTAATTTTTGTGTAATAGTCCATGATTCACAGCCATAAGTAGCCACTGGGAAAATCCCTGTAATATGCGTAGTGTTACAAACCGACCAAGCATATCTGTCGGTATTGTTATAGAAAACGTTGAACAAGGAAAAGGAAAGAGGTAGTAACCAAAGAAGTCGGTCTATAATCAACATGACTACACATAATTAACCAGAAAGAATCAGAGCGGTTTGTTGTCTGTGACAACAAGAATAAAGGCGACCAGTAACTGTGTCTATCTTCCAATAATTGACGTTATCAATGCACTGTCAACAGTCTCAAAGAAAACTTTCATACAGTGGATTCGGTCCAATAGCAACATTTAAACTAACCCAGCGGTATCGATTTATCTTATAATAATGCGATGACGTTTAAAAAAATAAAATTTTAAAAAATATCTTGACTGCCTGTGTTAACACTTTTTATTACGGTGTAAGACAGGGTGTGGATGACGTAGAAGAATCCTGTCAAAGATCAAAACTAACAATTACCCAAGCCACCAGAACAGCGGAAGACAAAAACAAAAAACTACGACACTGGGCAACAGCCCGGTAGCGGTGTGACGACAAAAGAAGAAGAAGTAGGACAGGGTAACGTGAGCCTATGGAATTTAATTCTCGCATGGCTAGTGCTGCAAATATTCATCAACTGGTGTCTGCGAAGAATAGAGGGAATAAGATGGTATGATAGGGTCACAAATGAGGAACTTATGGAGAGAACAAGACAGATTCCAGTGAACGAACAGGTTAAAAAAGAGGAGAATATAACAAGAAGGGTCCTTGCCTGGAACCTGCAGGGACAGCGAAAGGAGGGGAGGCCGAGAAATACATGGAGACGAGATTTGGAGGCGGAGATCAACAATATAAAGAAGAGCTGGAGGGAGTTGCAGGAGATAACTAGAGATAGGAAGACTTAGCATGAGTTGGTTGAGGGTCTATGCCACAACCCGGGGTAAAAAGGCAAAGAGAGAGAGAGAGATGGCTAGTGCAGTCATCGGAAACTGCCCCGGATATGATTTCTCCTTTATGCTCTCTAAAGTAAAAAACGAATTGACCTTACCAGGGACTTAAACCGGGTCTCCTAAATGGGAGCCAGCGCTCTAATTTATTCGGAGAGACGCTTCTCGATAATGTTTGTCAGGACGTAAAGTTAAACTTATTCACTTATTTTGCCTTGATAATGTTTGTCAAGGCAAAATAAATTAATACGTTTACACAGAGAATCAAAAAAGGGTGGTATTAGTTAGTGGCTCAAGAGAAAAGAGCAAGTCAAACATTTTATAACAATATGTTGATCGCAAACGATTCCACAGATATGTGATTATACAGAAGAGTGGTGAGAATCCCATGGACTTCTAAACTAACGAGTGTGGAGATGTTGAATGAGGCCAGGACACAGAGAAAACGTAGTAACAGACTAAGACGAGAACAATGAGTTTTTTGTAAGAGCCCCAAGGGAAGCAACGGAAACAATGAATATGATCAATAAATAAACAGTGTACAAGTATTTGGGGCTTCCAAATAAAACAAATTACCAAACACAGGATTTGAAACGCTTACCCTTATTTAACATTGTTGCAATGTTAGAACATATTTTAACCACTGGTAAAATCGAAGGAAAATTAGACTGGGGAAGACAGATAGATAACATTTTGGATTGCCTGACTTCATGGCATGGAAGAGCGTCAACATCTGAGATGATAGCAAACACCAGAGATTTGTGGAGATCTATGATTATCTACACCAACCGGCACGGCACCTGACGATGATGACCCGTATTTATTACAGCACCCATTGCCTAGCCTAGCAATACGAGCGTTCTTGCGAACACAACCAGCGAGCCATTAAAACAATGGCTTTACTGAGGAGTGTCTTTCGCAAACCAAACGCTTCGTTTTAGCTAGACACAGAATAATCAGGTAAGGTACGGTCGAACAGTGTTTGCACAAACACATGCTATAAGCTTATTGTGCTTATAAATTTGAGATGAAACAATATCACACACACACATACATGTATACACACATAACAAACATGCATACATCATTCAAAGTAATAACAAACTAGACAACTATTCTTAGGATGATCTATACAAGCAGGTTTCACATTGAATGTTTAAGTAGCATTCAGCAGCTCTCGGGCTCTTTGCCATGACTTTGTAGAATTTATTTTTGTCAACCATGCCATTTCAACATTTTAATTTCAGGTGGTTGCAGGAAGGGAGTTCTAGCAGTTTTATTTCCGGCATTCTGCCGCAATATACACAATGGGTATTCGTGATCACTACGTCATGTTGTGTACTGAAAAACAGGTTTGGGTCTTCTGTGTTACAAGGTGTGGCCTTTTCAAGAAGGACAAAGCAAAGTGGATTATCACTTTCCTGCGTTCCGGTTGCATTCCATCTAACAAAAGCAGATTCGGTCGTATATAAATGTGCCAGATCAATGACACTATCTGTGTTCTCAGCTCTTTACACAAATCAAGTAGGCTGGATGTTATTCAAAATAGACAGGCTCGAGCATATTTAAGTTGACGTATGAGAATTGATGCAGGAGAAGAACTGATGATTTGACATAAAATGGAGTAAAAACAAATATAGAAGAACTAAAGTAAAATCAAATTTGAATTGTTTAAAAAATAAATAAATAAAACAAAATCATTGACACATATTCGTAGCCATGCATTACCAATGCACTGAGATAAACAAACATGGTCGCCCTAGTGGTTACCGGGGCCCAAGTTTGGGGTGTAAAGAATGGAACCACTGTTACCTGCCACGCATGTCGTAAGAGGCGCTAAAGAGGTTCAGCTGAAATCGGATGCATGTGTCTTAAACGTGTAGAAGTCTATGCATTTAGGGGACTACCAAACCAATGTGCAACGTATACACATTCTTGGCAAAGATCAAACATATTACAAAGAGTGATTTAAATTGGTCGTAAAGAACGAACGCAAAGAAAAAGAAGAAGACAAACACGGTCACAGACAAATACTTTTGCATAAACTGTGAAACAGAAATGTTGAAACAATAATGATCGCAACAGAATAATATCAATTATAGCATTAGAAACACGAATAAATCACGGAAAATATTGTCAGAAGAAAACTAACGATTAATGAAAGCAAGATCATTCTGTGTCATGTTCAATTGTGTTGGTTATCACATCCGTTTACAAATATTTGTCCTTTGAATAATTTATATGCTCATTGAGGATGTTTTTTTCCAAAGCAGTTTGTCACTACCTCCCAGATCTTTTCTCTAAATGGGTTTTAAAGCCAAAAGATTGACTTCATTGCACCGGGTTTTATCCTATATGGCTTGGTCCCTCTCCGCAGAAATGGCACTCCACCTGACGACAGTATTGAACAAAGCACAAACTCCGTAGCTCCGACAATATTCCTATTGGTCTCTGAAATGAAAAAAATGCACTCGCAAACAGAAAGGCATGGTCCGGATTCGAAACCACGACCTTTGACTCGCAAGGCGAAGGCTTAACCACTTAGCCAAAGAGACCCCATCTTTCCTCTATGTCTGCTTTAGTATTGTTTTGGTATAAGTATAATACAAAAATATGATACATGCTAAAAGTATCGTTTTAATAAGGAAAAAGTGAACAATAAAATAACATAATTATCTATACGGTGATACTGACGTTATAACAAATATAGAACTGTACAAGAAAACATAACCAAAAAAACAGAATAATTGATGGTGGAAGAAGGAGTCCCAAATCTAAAGAGTCTAAAAGCCAAGGATTGACATCAGTGTATCCGGTTTCCCTATGACTCGATCCGTGTCCGCAGAAACGGCATACCATCTGATGAGTGTATTATATGTACAAAACACGAACTCGTTAATGAGATGGGTGTCGATATTGGTACAGCCTGAAAAGTACGACATACCAAATATTCAAAAAGATTGATTAATCAACATCGAACTGGGATATTGGGCCGCTGAACGCTGCTGGATTTGTAACGGGGAAGGGGGAGATCGGAGCACCAATGGATATGTCCGGAGTGCTATGATGATAGTCCTCATGCAACTGATAACTGATAAAGAACTCGGTAGCTCCTGCAGCAGCCATTAGGAATCTTCGAGAAAAACATGCTCTTGTGAAAAGATCTATCAGGTTCGGATTCGAACCCCGACCTTCATGGTGCAAGGTTAACTGGTTAAACCTTAACTACTTTGCTACAGAACTCATTCATCCTTAAAAAAGACATAAAGAGATGAAAGACTAATAGCATTCGACATAAGGCACACACCAGACATATATAACAATAGAGTAGACCAACTATTATTTCAGAAAATAAGACATTCTGGTGGAAATCGAAAAGTCCATTCTCCAGTATAACATACATACCATATTTACATTCTCCAGTATAACATACATACCATATTTACATTCTCCAGTATAACATACATACCATATTTACATTCTCCAGTATAACATACATACCATATTTACATTCTCCAGTATAACATACATACCATATTTACATTTGGTGGTGAGTCCCAGACAATGAATAAACAATGAAAATCAGTGTTAGTCTTCTAAATCTGTTTATACAGTCAAGCTAGCTCAAGAATATAATGAGAATGTCCTTAGTGAGTTTAGAATGTTGCTGATTGAATTTAAGTTGTTATGCCCCCAAAACATGACATGTTTTGTTAATTTGTTATGTTGTTTGGGGTGCAGACTCCCAAAAGACCTCAACGCACAATTTTACATTATTATACAGACAGGATAGGGAGGGACTCTTCAGCGTGAAGGCAATCTGATTGCTACTTGTTTTAAAGGTACTCAGCGCTCTTTCTCTGCGTTGAGCTATATGAATATTTTCCCAGTTATCCCTGATGTAGGTGAGATCGAATTTCTAATCCCGTCGGAGACAGACGATAACACGAAAGTCAGGTGTTCAAGTTCAGCACTTAAAAGAACCATAGGGAGTTGTAAAATGCTAAAAGTACGCTGCAAAATCGCTGTCCTCCATATATATCTATATAATTAAATGGATTGTGTATATTTGTGTGAAGCAGGAAAAGATTTCCAACCTTCAACTTCAGAATCATGAAATTTGAACATCTTATTCATGCAGAAATCTGTAAGTGTTAATGTGACCATTTTCAAAGATTTGCAAACAATGCCCCGACTCAAGCGGGCAGAAGTATGGACAGAGCCGATATCATCAATGCGGTACCTCTAAATTATGTGACATGGGCAAGTCTCAGACACTGGAACGAGTTCGAGAATTAGGCGTTAAGTTTGGACATGCCAGACAGTGTCATATTCGTGGTAGAGAGAGAAGATATAGTAATCAACTTCTCATGGGCACGGTGAGCAAATGGACATTGGGATGGCTGCTGCAGCGGAGGACAGAGCATGAATGGGAATGCCCAATGTGCCATGATGTCGATCGCATAACATAACATAACTTAACATTTTTCAATGATTTACGATGTTGCTTTACCGAGTTATGAGTTAATTAAGTTTTCTGGTGCATACATTGCTTAACATGTTTGGTCAGACATTATTATTAGATCGTGGTCATGCACTGCGGAATGTGAAATTACGTGAGAACTTAACGTCATTTTTGAACATGGAAAAACAGCAAAAAATGATATCTCATTGTATGTTTATTAAAATAATAATGTTGACTAGGCTTAGAAACTTTTATCAACAGTTGATCCAATATTTCTTTTCATATAAATGCTCTTTATACATGCTGTCATGGGTAGAGAACTTCTATAACCTCTGATGGTTCTGTGTGGTGGGGACGGATATGCCATCAACATCAGTCATGTTCAGCCAGAAACATCAAACAAAATAAACACAATGGTTTCCGCAATGTCTTACATTGCCTATGGATTGATCGTGTGACTTGATGATAATAGATGGCTAAATTACGGACAGCTGCGTCAATATGTGGTTGACATGTATGCCAAGATTTAGAATGAAAGACTGCTCTTCATCTGAATATTTACTTGAGAAAATAATTTACTTTCCATTATTTCTACCATTCAAATATCCAAATATCATTTTTTAAATAGCTATTTTACTATAAATTATAAAAGAATATCCAATTTATGAATACAAGAATATACATACCAGGAAAAGCTGCTTAGCAAAGAAGATTGTATATATATATATATATATATATATATATATATACATGTATATATAATACATTGCTAAATACATAGAGACATGCAGACAGACAGGCGGGCGGACATATGGACAGATGGATGGATAGATGGGTGGGTGGATGAATGAAAGGGTGGATGAATCGATGGATGGATGGATGGGTGAATGAACTAATGAATGAATGGATGGATGGATGGATGTATGAATGTATAAGTGGATGGATGGATGGATGGATGGATGGATGGATGGATGGATGGATGAATGGATGGATGGATTAATGGATGGATGGATGGATTGATGGATATATAGATGGATGTTCAGAAACATAATGATAGAAACGCATACAAATAAACAGACATACACACGTATCCAGATACACAAACTGACAGATAGATTGATCAACAGACAGCAACCGGAGGAAGAGGATGGTGACGTCTTGGAAATGACGACTGGGATCGTTGGTAGATACATTCGATAATCAGTAGACGAAGAAAGGAGAAAGGACAGCCAAAAGAAAACCTGACGGGGGACAGTAGAAAAGGAAATTAAAGAGTATTGACTAACATAGAAAACCAGCGGTAGAAAGTCGATAGCTTGCGAATACTTCATATATCAACTATGATAACTATCTACGATATAGATAACAACTAGAAGGTGTTGGGTCACTTGGAGCATAGGGCGTCTTCTACAATGAGCTCTTTGGTCATTACTTTAAGTAATGTCTATTTTGCACTGTTGTTATTTGATAGAACTTTAGACTGTGTGATCAGTTTCTTCCCTCTTCTTTATATCAAGGATTTTTATATTGACTTAGCGTTTCTATTTTTCACAGTATAGTACATTCTATAATACTGTTACATGTAATTATTTTCTATATTTCGAGAATTATTTCTCTCATTATGAAAATCGTGGCATATCCTAAAGGACGTAGCCATCAACTACAGTAAACGAGTCGTTGATTTTCTAGGCACCACTTATACGTTCAGTAGTTTGCCATTGCTTTCTGAACGGGTGGCGCCATCGTCCTTTGTTAAAATCAACGGAAACAATTTGCAAGCAAACTGTCCCAGCGTGATTCTCTCATTGTATGTTTTTATATTATTTGTGCGCGTACTTCTTAGAATTCCCATTGTTTGGCTAGGTTGTTTATTTCTCTAATATTTGTAAGATTTCAATATCTTTCCAAATTTGCTATGCATACCTTTCAGCACTTTATAACGTTTTGCATCACTTTTGTATACCCTTTTCATTCAACTTTATAACATTTTGCTCTTTACTTTAGCCTTTCAGCATCGTTTTATAACGTTTTTTTGATCTTTTGCTTATTGTTTGTTTACTTTTTTTATTATTTGATCTGCATTCATTTCTATTTTCTTAAATTGTATCTTCTTTATTTGCATTATTTCTTGGACATCTTTGTTCATTCATTCATTCATGACATCTTTGTTCTATCACTCATGACATCTTTGTTCAGTTATTTCTTGGACATCTTTGTTCATTTATTTCTTGGACATCTTTGTTCATTCATTCATTCATGATATCTTTGTTCTATCACTCATGACATCTTTGTTCTATCACTCATGACATTTTTGTTCATTTATTTCTTGGACATCTTTGGTTTCATTCATGCATCTTCATGACATCTTTGTTCATTCATTCATGACATCTTTGTTCATTCATTCATGACATCTTTGTTCATTCATTGTATTTGTGTTATTTTGACCTGATAATCTGATTATTGAATTTGTATGAACAATTTTTAGAAGTAGAAAGATGGAACAACTTGTAATAACAGAATATTTCGTTCGGGGGACAAAAATATATGGAATGACAAACAGAAAGCGAGAGAGAGAAAGAGTAAGAGAGAGAGAGAGAAAGAGAGTGAGAGAGAGAGAGAAGATACTGACATATTTATTATAATGACAGGAAGGAAGGAGTGAGAATCGGAAATAACTCTTTTAAAAAGCTTAAGTGTCATGAAATGGTGAAAGAAATAATTGCATTGACAATAGAAAAGGAATTATTAATTCATACTCTGACACAAATAAAAACACACAAAACAATGGGTTCTTATTCCCACATGCATCTAAACACATACAAACAAAATATAAATACACGCACACATAAATGTCAACACACTAGTGTACACATAATAAACAAAGATACACATCTCACAGACTAGTGTACACATAATAAACACAGATACACATCTCACAGACTAGTGTACACATAATAAACACAGATACACATCTCACAGACTAGTGTACACATAATAAACACAGATACACATCTCACAGACTAGTGTACACATAATAAACACAGATACACATCTCACAGACTAGTGTATACATAATAAACACAGATACACATCTCACAGACTAGTGTACACATAATAAACAAAGATACACATCTCACAGACTAGTGTACACATAATAAACAAAGCTACACATCTCACAGACTAGTGTACATATAATAAACACAGATACACATCTCACAGACTAGTGTACACATAATAAACACAGATCATCAATTCTTACATGTATTGCCATCATCAGTTAGTACACATGTATTATCATCAATTCCTACACTTGTATTAATCATCAATTCTTACATGTATTGCCATCATCAGTTAGTACACTTGCATTAATCATCAATTCTTGCGCATGTAGCAGGAATCAATTATAAAGTTTGTATCTAACATCAAAGCAAAGGTGATTCCATACTGACATCATTATTTCAGAGGTTCACAAAGTGCGATAATTGCATTTCCCCAAACCCCCACCGCAAGAATTGTAATTGCAACGCCTTTATTTTGTGTCCAACCATCTTAAGATCGAAGCGATATGATAGATAATAAAGTACTCGGGGCTGTTGGAAATGACTCTAAGAATCGAGTATTAAGTCATCGGCTACTACTTGCTCTATGAGAGAGACTTAATAGGGGCGAAAATTCCATGCATATTTAATCATCTAATTCTAGATAGTTGAGCAGTCGATGTAGTTCACTCAGAGCGTGATGGATTCCTGTCGGCAGTATTCATTTCCCGGTATCGCGGTCTGTGCTACTGAGTCTGATCATTGACAATAACAGATTTTACTAACTGAAAGGGGTTAGTCCTGTGTGTAGTTCTCTATGTTCTTAGATAGGTAGTTCTCTGTGTCCTAAGATAAGTATTTTTCTGTATCCTTAGATAGGTAGTTCTGTCCTCAGATAGGTAGTTCTGTCCTCAGATAGGTAATTCTGTCCTCAGATAGGTAATTCTGTCCTGAGATAGGTAGTTCTGTCCTCAGAAAGGTAGTTCTGTCCTCAGATAGTTAGTTCTGTCCTCAGATAGGTAGTTCTGTCCTCAGATAGGTAGTTCTGTCCTCAGATAGGTAGTTCTGTCCTCAGATAGGTAGTTCTGTCCTCAGATAGGTAGTTCTGTCCTCAGATAGGTAGTTCTGTCCTCAGAAGGTAGTTCTGTCTCAGAAGGTAGTTCTGTCCTCAGATAGGTAGTTCTGTCCTCAGATAGGTAGTTCTGTCCTCAGATAGGTAATTCTGTCCTCAGATAGGTAGTTCTGTTCCTCAGAAGGTAGTTCTGTTCTCAGATAGGTAGTTTGTCCTCAGATAGGTAACTTGTCCTCAGATAGGTAATTCTGTCCTCAGATAGGTAGTTCTGTCCTCAGAAAGGTAGTTCTGTCCTCAGATAGGTAGCTCTGTCCTCAGATAGGTAGTTCTGTCCTCAGATAGGTAGCTCTGTCCTCAGATAGGTAGTTCTGTCCTCAGATAGGTAGTTCTTTCCTCAGATATGTAGTTCTTTGTGCCCTCAGATAATTGGTTCTTTGTGCTCTCGAATAGTTAGTTCTTTGTGCTCTCGAATAGTTAGTTCTTTGTGCTCTCGAATAGTTATTTCTTTGTGCTCTCGAATAGTTAGTTCTTTGTGCTCTCGAATAGTTAGTTCTTTGTGCTCTCGAATAGTTAGTTCTTTGTGCTCTCGAATAGTTAGTTCTTTGTGCTCTCGAATAGTTAGTTCTTTGTGCTCTCGAATAGTTAGTTCTTTGTGCTCTCGAATAGTTAGTTCTTTGTGCTTTCGAATAGTTAGTTCTTTGTGCTCTCGAATAGTTAGTTCTTTGTGCTCTCGAATAGTTAGTTCTTTGTGCTCTCGAATAGTTAGTTCTTTTCTCTCGAATAGTTAGTTCTTTGTGCCTCGAATAGTTAGTTCTTTGTGCTCTCGAATAGTTAGTTTCGACCGTGTGTTACTGGGGCTCGGAATGGGAGCAAAGAATAGAAACACTGCGGCCTACAATGCATGTCGTAAGAGGCGACTGAGATAGGGGCCTAGAGAAGCTACCCTAGTAAACAAAAAGGGTCGCAGAAATCGGATTTGTTGGCATACTTGTAGGCGCATAACTGGCACAATGTACAATCACTCTTAGGCTCAGATTACATACAAATCACAAAGAGTGGTTAATAAGTGGTCGATATGGAGAGTTCGTAGAAGAAAATAGTTAATTCGTTGTGCCCTCAGATGGGATGTTCTCTGCATATTGTCAGTTATTCTCATTTCCTTTATACGAAGGTAAGACTTGTAGGCGTGTAATACCTAAGTAGCATTATTTTATCAAATGGAAAAAATCTTATCTTATCTTATCTTAACCACATTTGCCGTGAAGTGTCGTGAGAGTTATTTCCTATCTTGTGCCAGGTGTGTTGCGCTGATCGTTGTCTAGTCCATGCTTGCAGGCTCTGAGATGTTATCTATCCATCGTGTTCTTGGTGATCTCGTGCTCTGCGCCCTGAGTGTCGATTATTATAGGAAAAAATAACAAACTAAATCCAACATAGCAAGTTAAATAATAGGACAAATGGCGCCAATTTTAAAATGCAAACATGTCACCATGAACACTAAAAGAGCATTGTTCAACACACTCTTTCTCCCACATTATGTTACCAGTTCCAAACCTGAACGCTGACATCAAAGGATAGAAGAAAACTAGTCAAGACAGAAATGAAGTGGCTACACAGAATGTTGGGTGTAGCAAGACGAGACTGGTTTAGAAATGATGACATCAGGAAAGTAGTGGGTACAACATGATTACTGAACTTCATCAAGAAACAACAAATTAAATGATTCGACCACATAAGCAGATTACCAACAGACAGTGCGTCTCAAAGAGCAATGTTACTTCGATACACTGTTACTGAATACAAAGCAAAAAGCCGACCACGCAAAAAGGTGGATCTCAGAGGTAACAGAGACGACGAAAGATACTTTTATGACGCGCCACAAATGCCCGTTCAGAAACCTCTTCTTATCTTAACGCTGTGAGGCAAAACAGAATTGAAGAAAAGAAGAACAAATGTACGACTTGTATAACATTTGTCAATCTTGTCAATCTTACCAGAAATCGACTAAGAAAGCACACAGTAAATGTGTTCTCTAATATACATTTCAATCTGATTGTGTTCTAAATATCAAACCACCAACCATCTCTGTAACACATGTTTTTATTTCTCAGATCTCCAAAATGTTCAGACTTGTTTCATTTTAATACACGTATTTTTTAGTTTTTCAATTTTCTCTACTTACTTAAAACGGTGTATTTGTTTTGTAGGTTTGAAATCAAACAATTCCTCTATTATGTTTTTTTATATTAATTTTACTTCTTCAGTACGACAGGTAAACTACGTAACTACTTTGCCATTGAAACCAAACTCTTCCTCTCTAACTGTCCTCTAACCGTTTCAGATGATAAAATGAGTTTTTTTTTATGTTAGTTTAGTAGTTTACTAGTGGAAATGAAGAATACAACATTCAAATCAGATATCGAGATTGGAGGCTCCATGTATAAAAATAACAACTTATAAATGTTTAAACCACAACTAGTTAGCAACTGTCAATCACAAGTTTTATCAAAAGTTATTTTCCATGGTCACCCCACCCTGTCTCCCCAATCCCTCGTCTTAAAGTATTGACGCCCATGACTGGAACCAGATAAATAAAATAGTCCTGGAACATACACGCTGTCAGTAGATAGGGAAACAAGTAGAGATAACTGGAATGTATAAGTCAGGAAGAAAATTAAAGCAAGTTTGAGACTCATTACTTTGTAACCATCAATGGCAAACATTACGTTATCTGTACTGTAGAATTCACATCAACGTTCAGTAGATTCAATGTCTGTGAAGAGCTGTCAAGACAGACCACACGCTTAAATAGAGATATTCCTTTTTAAAAAGTGCTTTAGTAATGTTTTCATAGTTAGTTTTGTAATGGCGACTGCTTTTTCTTCTTTTTTTTAACCTATCACACATTTCATTTTGCAATAATTCTCAGAGGCGTAGCCGTCACAGAACAGTCTTAATGCACTAAAATGGGGATGCGGATCATTGACCAGTGCGCAATTGTTGGGGAAGTAAATAAAGTACTAGAGAATAGATCGAGGAACGCCCTAAACAAATGGTGGGGAAAATATAGACATCCTGAGGGATCTGAGCATCGAGGAAAATTTGCTTAAAAACAATATCGTGTCTCCGAGACTAAATATTTCGTCCCATTATGCATAATAGTGGTTTGAGACAAAAGAAAATGGAGTTATAGAACCCGAGGGGAAACATCGGAGCCAATGAACATAATCAATAAATAGACAGTGAACAAATATTAGAGTCTTCCGGAAAAAAACCAAATTACGAAACATTGCATCACCGCAGATCGCCTTTTAAATACATTTTGTTGCCGCCGACCCACAAAAGTTTCTATATGGGAAGATGAACAGGCATGAATTATCTGTGTGTTACAATAATAAACAATATTCTCAGACTGCGGGAAACTTCACATGATCTTTCATTTTGTCATGTCAGACATTTAGACTCCGGTCTGGTCCGAGTCCTTTGATTTCGTAGCGGAACTAGCTTACCACTGTTTTTAAACATGTTTTAAAAATGTATTTTCTGTTTGAAATGTCAAAGATTATAATATTTCTTCAAGGTCTTGAGTTCCTCTGTGAGTACCTCGCTTACCCCAGTTTGAGAAACGCTGGTTTAGAACAATGGTGGATTTCAATGTTCGTTGAATACAAGACAGTGAACAACTAGGACGATGGTGGCAACTGGATATTAAAACAACTTTGAACATGATGATGATGAATTAGGTGATAACGATATCTAGAAAATAAGTTTTCAAGACAAGATGTGATAAAAACGACGTTTTGCAAAGGAAATGCAACAGAAGAGAACTATCATAGTGCATATGAATCAGAAACACTGTTTGAAATATAAATATTTATACTAACCTCGATCACATATACGCACAATCACTATCAGGTGAGCATGGCAGCCTCATAGTACTTAAACAGCAGCGCTCGAGCAATATAAAAAAAAAGAAAAGAAAGTAAAAGAACCCTTTCATACCTCGTGGTATATAGGTCAATACAGTGTTAGGCCTGTATTTTTCATTGACCGTCGGCACACGATGGGTGATGTGGTCAGCATCACGCCGGCCGCCTTTACTTTCCCAGAGCATGTCTGGTACCCAGTTGAGGCTGGGTCGACCTGAGAGCCGTCGCGGTCGGGAAAAATTCCACGCGCTTTGCGGGAACTGAACCCAGACCACCAGCCTTGAGAAGCGAGTTCACTAACAACTACGCTACCGCGGCTCTCCGCTCGAGCAATGAGTAACAATTATTCCCACACAAAATATGTAGGTAATCATTTTCTACAGAATAGATTACTGAATCAGCGTAACGAGAATTTGAACTACTATACGTTGATGATTGAATACCAGACAAACACCAATACAATTCCATTATATGTCCAATACATGTTCAATACATGTCAAATACATGTCAAATGCATGTCCAATACATGTCCAATACATGTCCAATACATGTCCAATATATGTCCAATACATGTCCAGTAGATGGTCTGCAAATACTGCATTCTTTAAAATGTAAGTACTTATTAGTGTTAGTTAGTTAGTCGGTTCATCGGTTAGTTGGTTCCTTGTTTAGTTAACTAGTTAGTCGGTTCATCGGTTAGTTGGTTCCTTGTTTAGTTAACTAGTTAGTCGGTTCATCGGTTAGTTGGTTCCTTGTTTAGTTAGCTAGTTAGTTATTTAACTAAAAGAAATCTCTCAATGGTACATATGGTAATCTCCCAATAATGCAAACAAATCTCACAAACTTACATTAAAAAATCTCCCAATCATTCATAAAGAAATCTCCCAATTGTACATAAATAAATTTCCCAATTGTACATAAAGAAATCTCCCAATTGAACATAAATAAATTTCCCAATTGTACATAAAGAAATCTCCCAATTGTACATAAATAAATTTCCCAATTATACATAAAGAAATCTCCCAATTGTACATAAATAAATTTCCCAGTCATTCATAAAGAAATCTCCCAATTGTTCCTAAATAAATTTCCCAATCATTCATAAAGAAATCTCCCAATTGTACATAAAGAAATCTCCCAATCATTCATAAAGAAATCTCCCAATTGTTCATAAATAAATCTCCCAATCATACATAAAGAAATCTCCCAATTGTACATAAAGAAATCTCCCAATCATTCATAAATAAATTTCCCAATTGTACATAAAGAAATATCTCAATTGCACACAAAGAAATCTCCCAATTGTACATAAAGAAATATCTCAATTGTTTATAAATAAATTTCCCAATTGTACATAAAGAAATATCTCAATTGCACACAAAGAAATCTCCCAATGTTACATAAATAAATGTCCCAATGTTACATAAATAAATTTCCCAATTGTACATAAAGAAATCTCCCAATGTTACATAAATAAATTTCCCAATTGTACATAAAGAAATATCTCAATTGCACAAAAAGAAATCTCCCAATGTTACATAAAGAAATATCTCAATTGTACATAAAGAAATCTCCCAATCATTCATAAATAAATTTCCCAATTGTACATAAAGAAATATCTCAATTGCACAAAAAGAAATCTCCCAATTGTACATAAAGAAATATCTCAATTGTTTATAAATAAATTTCCCAATTGTACATAAAGAAATATCTCAATTGCACACAAAGAAATCTCCCAATGTTACATAAATAAATGTCCCAATGTTACATAAATAAATTTCCCAATTGTACATAAAGAAATCTCCCAATGTTACATAAATAAATTTCCCAATTGTACATAAAGAAATATCTCAATTGTCAAAAAGAAATCTCCCAATGTTACATAAAGAAATATCTCAATTGTACATAAAGAAATTCCAATTGTACATAAAGAAATATCTCAATTGTACATAAAGAAATATCTCAATTGTTCATAAATAAATTTCCCAATTGTACATAAAGAAATTTCCCAATTGTACATAAAGAAATATCTCAATTGCACACAAAGAAATCTCCCAATTGTACATAAAGAAATATCTCAATTGCACACAAAGAAATCTCCCAATGTTACATAAATAAATTTCCCAATGTTACATAAATAAATTTCCAAATTGTACATAAAGAAATCTCCCAATGTTACATAAATAAATTTCCCAATTGTACATAAAGAAATATCTCAATTGCACACAAAGAAATCTTAAAATGTTACAGAAAGAAATATCTCAATTGCACACAAAGAAATCTCCCAATGTTACATAAAGAAATATCTCAATTGTACAAAAAGAAATATCTCAATTGTTCATAAATAAATTTCCCAATTGCACATAAAGAAATCTCCCAATGTTACATAAAGAAATATCCCAATTGCACACAAAGAAATCTCCCAATGTTACATAAAGACATCTCCATAAGTCCGTGATCACATTAAATAAGGTTGAAATGTTGTGACTTCATTTTGAATCAAAGATGAAAGAAACGATATAAAATTGTTACATAAGAATTTTAACGAAATAAGAAAAAGTATTTATACTCACAGATCAAACAATTTTAATGGAAATCTCATCTATTACTGGCAAATAAACTAGTTCCTTGTGATGCTAGAAGTTGCCTAAATCAATATTTGTTGATTATTGCATATTTACCTGGGACTGAATGTTAACAATGTTCAAATCTACTCCCACGGCTTGTCAAACTCATTACAAACAAAACATCACACAATGAAGGTTCGAACGGGGACTTTTTTAGTTTGCTTAACTTAGTCTGTTCTGCTTTTTCTAAGATGTGCGGATTCTTGAGTCAACACATTCTTCAATGAAACAATATCACTTGCACAGATTCTCTTCCTGTAACGTTTGACAGACGCCAATATGATCGCTTGAGATTGATTGTTTCAGTTCAGATTTCTTTTCTATTTATAGAAGTTTAATTTCGTGACAATGTGGGTTTCTGTGGCACTCATGTATTGTATGATTCTTCTGTTGATTTCCGATGACATTTCTTAAATTGATTGATTGATTGATTGACGATATTGATGAATAACTGTACGCTCCGATGTCTTTCTTACACAGGAAGATGTCAGTACACGTACACGTAGCTCCGGCAAGGGTTCCAATGTAGTTTTTAAGATGGTTAAAATTGTTGTAGGAATTTTTGTTGAATATTTTTAAATGAATTTGTCTCGGGCAGTGGCTCTCCAGATGCCTAGACATTCCTGGAGATGAGAGCAGCTGGAGGCTGATATTAAAAGGATAGGTAAAACATAGACACAATTGAAAGGGGTGGCGGGAGAGAGGCAGATCTGGAAGAAGGTTGTTGAAGACCTGTGCTCCGTTGGGAGTTGAAAGGTGAAGAAGAAGTGGTTTTCCAGCCTACTTTTGTAGATTTTCAATTGTCAATTTTCTGTTATGTACACAACTTGAAAAAGGGACTACGTTTTACCGTCTACGATAGGACTTAAGCTACGTTTTACCGTCTACGATAGGACTTAAGCTACGTTTTACCGTCTACGATAGGACTTAAGCTACGTTTTACCGTCTACGATAGGACTAAAGACTATAAATTCTATCTCATCTACTACGTTTTACCGTCTACGATAGGACTAAAGACTATAAATTCTATCTCATCTACTACGTTTTACCGTCTACGATAGGACTAAAGACTATAAATTCTATCTCATCTACTACGTTTTACCGTCTACGATAGGACTAAAGACTATACATTCTATCTCATCTACTACGTTTTACCGTCTACGATAGGACTAAAGACTATAAATTCTATCTCATCTACTACGTTTTACCGTCTACGATAGGACTTAAGACTATAAATTCTATCTCATCTACTACGTTTTACCGTCTACGATAGGACTTAAGACTATAAATTCTATCTCATCTACTACGTTTTGCCGTCTACGATAGGACTTAAGACTATAAATTCTATCTCATCTACTACGTTTTACCGTCTACGATAGGACTTAAGACTATAAATTCTATCTCATCTACTACGTTTTACCGTCTACGATAGGACTTAAGACTATAAATTCTATCTCATCTACTACGTTTTACCGTCTACGATAGGACTAAAGACTATAAATTCTATCTCATCTACTACGTTTTACCGTCTACGATAGGACTAAAGACTATAAATTCTATCTCATCTACTACGTTTTACCGTCTACGATAGGACTAAAGACTATAAATTCTATCTCATCTACTACGTTTTACCGTCTACGATAGGACTTAAGACTATAAATTCTATCTCATCTACTACGTTTTACCGTCTACGATAGGACTTAAGACTATAAATTCTATCTCATCTACTACGTTTTACCGTCTACGATAGGACTTAAGACTATAAATTCTATCTCATCTACTACGTTTTACCGTCTACGATAGGACTTAAGACTATAAATTCTATCTCATCTACATTGAGATCAGTTATCTCTGGTAAAATTACTCGATCACTCAACGCGGGAAACGAACCAAGTGTATTTGGCGTCATAGGCGGAACCTTACCTCACGCCACAGAAACCTCTATTTTTTTATATTTTACGTTGAGTACAAACCATAATAAAGGTTCATGCATGTGTGGTTTGTGGTAATCTCGTGTCACATAGTCGAGTTTTTCATTATACTAAAGTGCTGCTTCAAAGAGTTTGTGGTAATCTCGTGTCACATAGTCGAGTTTTTCATTATACTAAAGTGCTGCTTCAAAGAGTTTGTGGTAATCTCGTGTCACATAGTCGAGTTTTTCATTATACTAAAGTGCTGCTTCAAAGAGTTTGTGGTAATCTCGTGTCACATAGTCGAGTTTTTCATTATACTAAAGTGCTGCTTCAAAGAGTTTGTGGTAATCTCGTGTCACATAGACGAGTTTTTCATTATACTAAAGTGCTGCTTCAAAGAGTTTGTGGTAATCTCGTGTCACATAGACGAGTTTTTTATTATACTAAAGTGCTGCTTCAAAGAGTTTGTGGTAATCTCGCGTCACATAGTCGAGTTTTTCATTATACTAAAGTGCTGCTTCAAAGCGTTTTCAATAAAATTCATCAGATTTGTTGATTTATCAGTATGAACTAAAATAGTAGTTAAGAGTTTGTGGTAATCCATTGTTTTTACGACAAACAAGTTTTCCGTTATAGCTTAAAGGCCCGTAAAGTTGGTTTCATTCTCAGACGACATAGACAAGTTTTCATTATGCTTAATTTGAATTAAAAGCTATGTTTTAGAAAATAAATTGTTCAATATTTCTTTATTTTAATCAGATCAGTCAGAACAAAAAATTTAAACTGGGTTAGATGTATACCCTTGTTTTTTACTCAGATCAAATAGTATTTGGTCAGTATTAGTAGCTTCATGCGGCCTTGTATCAAGGTATGGTTCCATTGTACAGTTGTACGGACCCTTGCTAGCTTGTAGTTATCCATTCATAGTTGTATTTGAATTTTATTGTATCGATCCATTTTAGTTGTATGGATAAATAGTGACTGTATCCATTATCATATTTGTATCCTTATCTTTATTTGTATCCATTATCAGTTGTATCTTGCTTCATTGAATAATGTTATCCATTGTAGATCGGTCCTTGTATCATTCATGTTATCCCTTGTGTTTTTTACCATTGACTGTAGATCAACTTCTTTATTTTTAGTTTATCTTCTTTGAGTGACGGATCCATTGTACAGTTGACGTTCCCTTGTACGTTGTATGGTATCCATTGTATCAGTTGTATCGTTGTATCCATTGTATCAGTTGTATCGTTGTATCCATTGTATCAGAGAAGTTTCGCCCTTTGAGGCGCACCGTCTGTTGGTAATCTACTTATGTGTCTGAACCATTTAAATTGTTGGGTTTATTTTATTAAGTTAATACTGATGTTGTACCCACATTTTTCCTGATGTCTTCATTTCTAAACCTGCCATTTTTTTGATACACTTAGCATTCTGCGTTGACACTTCATCTCTGTCGTAAACAGTTTGCTTCTATAATTTGATGTCAACGTCCAGGTTTGGCACTAATAGTATAATGTCAAGAGAAAGATCGTGTTCTGCAATGCTCGTTTAGTATTCATGGTGATTTGTTTGCATTTTAAAATTCATGACATTTGTCCTATGATTTAGTTTGTTTTATTGCATCTAAATTTGATTTCGTTAGTGATTCTTCCATTTGCTGAAATAAATGCTCACCAGATACGTAAAGTCTTTAGGTTGTTTTAAGTCGTTTCCTTCTAACTGCCACAGTTTGCACCAAGATTTTATATTAAAATAACCCAACTGCCGCACACTGTGCCAAATATTGTTTTGTGTAAAATGTGTGCTAAATCTAAATCAGGGTAGTCTGATCCAATTTCCATTTTGTATCTACATCAAAACTATCTATGTCCACATCGTGACCGATCTGGATTTGGGTAAAATTTGTGAATTGGGTGAAATTTATATACATTTTGAAGCTGGAAAATGAAACAAATATTAATTCGGCAACATCATGTTTTTAATTTGGTGGTGAATATGTTAATTAATGTTTGTCGATGGAGCGCTCTTTTCTCAGCTACATATGTTAAATTTAGCAAATGTAATTTTGCTAATCGAGAACAAAATGTTTACGAAAGTAAGTTTGTATACTTACGAAAAAAATTGTTATTTCAATAAAACACATATGAGTTTCCAAATACATCATCTCATCAACAGGTGGCAAAGTCTATCCATCAACCGAAAGTTCTGAAGAATCCAACAATCCTAAACTCAATTGGTATTTAACTCACTGTATATGTCTTTTTATAGTTTTGATATTATCTCGTCAGGTCTTGGCTCATAGCTCTTTCTCCCATATCTCTTCCCTCAGTATGCTATCATTTCAAAGTAGTTCTGCCTTGAGTCAGGTGTCTCAAAATGTCTTTTCTTTTGTCTGAATTTTGATTTACTGTTAATAATTGTTTCTTCATTCCCTCATTGTCCGAAAGAGCTTCTTTATTTGATAAGTTTTTCTATTGGGCCATTTAAACTCCACTCGTATTTACTCTATATTCCACATTTTCAATGCATCAATTCTTTTCTTGCTTGTTCATTTCCATAGTTTCGAGCATACTATTAATAAGGAACTTATAGCAATCGTCATTTAATTTTAGCCTGTTTCTTTGTTTGGATGTCATTGACTTTCTCATACTAAAATTTGAGTTATCCAAAGGCATTCCTATTACTTAATTTGAAGATGGACATCTAGCCATCATCTGTTTATCATTGACAGATAGAGTCTCTTACTATGAAAAGTAGTAAACCATGTATTTAGCAAACTTCAATTTAGAAAGCATCCATTAACCATAAGTTGAATTACAAAGTTTTGTTTTTGGGCATGCTTAAATTGACTAATCCATATTCCTAGAACAAGTAACTTCCAATTGGACACTAACTGCAAACTCTTTTTTCATTTTCTGCTACCAATTAGCGTAGTCAGGGCATTGTCATTTTCTTTAGATTTTGAATGTTTGTTTTCATTATCTTGAGTCTAGCTTCCGACTCTAGTTCATTTGAATGCATTTTCTCCTGGGTCCAGAAAGTTGGAAATAAGGGCCGCTGGTGACACATCATCCATTGTCTCTAAAACACCTCTTTATGTCTACATACAGGTATGAAAGGCTATTTCTAATGCTATTTTCATATTTTAAAAGTTTGCAATGACTTATCCTCCAGTATATTATGCTACTTATAAATGTCTGATCATCATAACCCACCGTATCTACCTATTTCTTGTGACATTTGTGATTAAGGCTTTTTAGTTCTCGTAAAAGTTCTATAATCATGAAACCAAAGTCAAACTTAACGTTCTCAACTTGTCCCGCGGGTAGTCTGTATCAACATCTGCTTTTTTTGTTCCTCCTAAAATTATCATTCTAAAGAAGTGTTTTTTCCTACTGTTTATGTCATATTTGTTTAATTAACTTTCAGGATTAAGTATCTTGTATTTTATTGTTATATTAATGCTCATTACTAATTATCTATTATTAGTGCACTCCGTCTAGGCATTAATTTGATGCGCCTAAAAAATAGCATTGGGTAACAGTTTCAATATAGTGGATATAATATGTGTTCTGATATTGATTTCAATATCTGGGAAAATGGTTAAAACAAAATCATATCTGTATAGGAAGTTAACATTTCCATGGGACGATTAAGATGATGGTGCAATCTGACATTTCTAACCGACACGAAGAAGGAGCTAGACTAACTAGATTTAACTATTCCTTGGGTAGTCATTCTGTAAGTGCATTCTTCTTGGGGTATTCAACAATACATACATCTACTAATTTGGCTAAAGTTATATACGTTATACAAAATGTCTATACTCAATAATATAACTAGAAGAACAAATGCAGTTTAAAAGCAAAAAGAGAAGCTAAAAATAAATGGAAAAATTTTGTATTATGATAACGCACAGAATATATGATATCATCATCAGTCAGTGCCTGCTGAGATACACATACGATCAGTTTCTGCACACACAATCTATAAATTGGCTATCAAAATTCAGATAAAAATTTGACATCTTCAGAACTATGTTCTATGAAATGATTTCTCTCTTCTCTTTCTTCCTTTCTCTCGACTCTCTTCTCTTCTCTCTCTCTGTTAATATTGGTCTTAACATTGCCTCTTCCTCATCACATCTCCATAATGAGCTTCTCCAGCTTTTCTATTATATGTTGTCTCTGAGTCTAAATCTCATTCCCTTATTCTATCACAATGAAACGAATTTAGCAGTCTATAGGGAAAATTTTCCATCATAACTACTGTTACATCAAATCTCTTAGATCATTAGAATGAAAACTTGTATAATGTCACATACTACAAAAAGACATCTTAATCAAAACAATTTATTTTAATTGATGAATGAATTTTTTGTTCTTTTAATTTCCATATCGATTTCATAGAAGCTGAATATGGTGATTTTGTATACAAACATATCACTCTTTGAGCAACGTATAAATGTGAAGCATGGACATCTAGTAAGGCAGTGGAAAACATGTATGCGTTTTACAATATAAGTTGTTCAGAAGAGTCATCCGTATACCATGAACAGAGAAGAATGAAACAAATTAGCAACTTAGCCAACAAACAGAAAGTTAAACAATTACTCCAGAAAAGCATCAAAGACAAATTACAGAACCAATAAGTAAATTAATCTGACAATCGTATCATGTGTAATGATTTGAGACATGCTGGTAACATTGACAGCATCAACAAACTATACAACACAAGAAACAGAGCATAATCTTTCCAACAAAAATATGGAACACTTATCTCAAACACTTTTTCATCTATGTTTGCCAGCTAGGAATTCAGGTGTAGTCAGGGCACCTTGTACATTTTCTTCTCACTGATTTTGCGGAATGTTTGCTTTTCGTATTATCATTGTCCACTGCCATACAGGTATGTCTTCTCCGACTTCATAAGTACTCAAACACTTAAATGCACTTAAGGTCGACCCAGCCTCAACTGGGTACCAGACATGCTCTGGGAAAGTAAAGGCGGCCGGCGTGAGGCTGACCACATCACCCATCATGTGCCGACGGTCAATGAAAATACAGGCCTAACATTGTATTGACCTATATACCACGAGGTATGAAAGGGTTCCTTTACTTTTACTTACTTAAATGCAATATATTTGGTCATATTTTAACAAGTTCTCGCAAATGAACTTATCCATACGAGACAGTAATACATGTTTTTCGCATGCGCATAACTCACTACAGAAAGAAGAAAGATGTAACTGATCTTCACAAACTCCCTATACAACAACACACAACAGTTATAAACTACAATCTATTTCCTGAATGTGACATTAGCTGCCTCATATCCAACAGCTCAACAGCTTTAGTTCTCAGAAATAAGTTCTCAGTTACAGAAACCAATAAGTCAAACTATAACGTTGTCCAACGTGGCGTCCGCGGGCGTCATGTCGCTCGTGTCAACATCCCTGGCGTTCTAATTTATTACTCCATCCTTAAAATTAATCAGAATGTCATGAAAGTATAATGTGTTTTTGTACAGCAGTATCAGTAAGTTTTTTCGTAAAAACAATATTTGTTTAAAAAAATTAAAATGTGGTCAGGATTAAGTTTTATTTTGTTATTATTTTTAATTAGTTATATTAATGTCTTTAATATTATTATTATTATTATTATTACAACGGGCACATAGCGCCCAGGTCTCAGTAGTCATTAATTTGATGCGCCCCAATAAATAAGAACATTGGGTAGAATAGATTTACAATATAGAATTGAGATATTTTTAATATGTGTTCTGATATTGATTTCAATATCTGGAACAATGGCAAAGCAAATATATAATATTCTAGGTATATGGAAGTAAATGGTTTTTTAGAAGGCGCGGAATGGGACGATTAGGATGATGGTGGCAACATGACATAAATGAAATCTAGAACACGAACACGAAGAAGGAGACGGGAGAACTAACTACGATTTGAGACTCTTTCAGGCGGGTTGGGGTAAGAGAGAAATTCTGTAAAGGCATTCTTCATTGGCGTATTCAACAATACATACATCTACATAGAGTATGTTAGGCTAAAGTAAAACTATATACAGTTATACAGAAATAGTCTAGTAGACTACAAGTAAAATATAACTAGAAGGAAACAAATGCAGGAAAAGCAAAAAAGGAGTGAAGCTAAAAAATAAACGGAGAAAAGATTTGTGTATAACAGATACACAGCACAGACAATATAATAGATACACAACACAGACAATATATGAGATACACAACACGTAGTTTCATGGACAACAACACAAATCTATAAACATGGTCTTGTTACAAACATCAGAGTAAATAAATTAAAGAAACAATTTCAGAACTATGTTCTATTAGGAAACTGAACTTTCCATCTCTCGCTCTCTCTCTCGCTCTCTCTCTCTCTCTCTCTCTCTCGATCTCTCTCTCTCTCTCTCTCTCTCTCTGCTCTTTTAATCCAGATTGGGGCACAGGCCTTCAACCAACTCATGCCAAGTCTTCCTATCTCTAGCTATCTCCTGCAGCTTCCTCCAGCTTTCTTTATATTGTGATCTCTGCCTCCAAATCTCATCTCCGTGTATTTCATTATCAACAAAATAGAAGAAGAAGAAGAAGACGAATATAAAGAAGAGAGAGCAAGGCATAAGTAGAAGAGGAAGGAATATATCTACCTATGCACGTAAAACTACATAGATTACATATTTCAAATCACTATAAGACAATATAGAAGGAAAAAACTTGGTATAGGAAAACTGTCACCAAATACTACACAATACAGAACAAAATCAATTAATCAAATACAATTTATTATTAATTGGATGAATCAATATTTTTGTTCTCCTTTTAACTTAATCTCGTCCATCGATTAAATCATAGAAGATGAAAGAAATATTATGTTTATTTTTGTCTACTTACGCAAACATATCACAACAAACACGTTGTTCTGATAATGTAGTACTAAACGAATAATGGCAATGATGTTGACCACTAAAGTATATTTGTCAGTGTAAGGTTCTCTTAAACTGCGGTGAGGACACTTCGTCTCATGCTGTTTAAGAAGTAAATTGATTGATGTGTTGTTGTTTAAAGAGTAAATTGATTGATATTTTGTGTGTGTAAGAAAGTTGATTGATATTTGTGCTGTTTAATGAGAAAATTGATTGATATGTTGTTAATGAAGATTGATTGATATGTTGTGCTGTTTAATAGAGAAAGATTGATTGATATGTTGTGCTGTTTAATAGAGAAAGATTGATTGATATGTTGTGCAATAAAGAAAGATTGATTGATATGTTGTCCAATAAAGGAAGATTGATTGTTGTGTTGTCCAATAAAGGAAGATTGATTGTTGTGCTGTCCAATAAAGGAAGATTGATTGTTGCGTAGAAGATCTCTACTATGTTAAGTAATAAAGATTGATTATTTTTAAAACCCATTTTTGCCATTATGACTGTTTCTACAAATGGAGTGGAAGCTTGCAGCTGTTGATAACAAAAATAATGTATATTGTGAATCATCTTTTTCAGTACCGCAACTAAGATCTGAATAACTTTGTTATTTCCCACCTGTCGTTCCTGGCTATTGGTTACTGAACTGTTATTCTCACCTGTCGTTCCTGGCTATTGATTACTGAACTATTATTCACACCTGTTGTTCCTGGCTATTGGTTACTGAACTATTATTCTCACCTGTCGTTCCTGGCTATTGGTTACTGAACTGTTATTCACACCTGTCGTTCCTGGCTATTGATTACTGAACTATTATTCACACCTGTTGTTCCTGGCTATTGGTTACTGAACTATTATTCTCACCTGTCGTTCCTGGCTATTGGTTACTGAACTGTTATTCACACCTGTCGTTCCTGGCTATTGGTTACTGAACTATTATTCTCACTTGTCGTTCCTGGCTATTGATTACTTAACTGACCTCAAAGCGCTTCACACAGACAAATAGGTGCTCAATCTCAACCAACAGATGTCGAAGGTGTGCATATTGATAATTACCGTAGCTTGCTTGTTAAAAAAAAACACTCTTTCCTCTGTCCCCGAGGCATTCAGTTCTACTTCTACACCTTTACTTGTCACCATCATTCGTTCTATTCAAGTCAAATGGCACATAATCGTCACATAATTCGATCTAGTAGTTTTCTTTCTACCTTAAACCTAGTCATATACATGCCCGTCCTCTATCACTATGCCTTCTGGATCTGCATGAGCAGTTTGATTTTCTTCTGTCTCTGTTTCTGTAGCTGTTTGCTTTTCAACAATGTGAGGTCGCAGGCCCACGTATTACCTCCCTTATACGTCTTTTACATCATGCACATAGAGGAGACAGAGATTATATTCCTCAATACCCTGGAAACCACGCCGGGGACAGCATGTAATTCCAAATCCTTTAAATCGCTGGATAGATTCATTACCAATGTTAGTATCCTCATCCAACAGGCAAACGGAAGAATAACTAATGAAATCCAAAACAGATGCAAGTAAAGCACATTAAATGATAGGACAAATGGCGAGAATTTAAAAATGTAAATATGTCACCATGAACACAAAAAGAGCAATGTTCAACACAATCTTTCTCCTTGCCAATTGACCGTCTCTAATTACGAAAAAGGATATATATATATATATATATATATAAAAACTATTTAACACACACACATATATATATATATATATATATATATATGTATATATTTAGATATGGTGAAACACGAAAAAACAAAACACTGTAATTTTACAAAGTACAAAAACAATAACAATAAACAGCGACATTTCGACTAAAAGACCTTTATCAAGCAAAGGATACACCAGAAGGGGAGAAATTCCCTTTCTATACGGCATACATAACATATACAATTAGACAACACATCCATAACGGCCCTAAAATTTAAAAAAAACGTATATATATATATATATAACACGATCATTTATATATATGTATAAATTGTATATAATGTTTATATGTAAACCGGCATATTTTAATTTGTTTTGGTTTACTCTTCTTTGTGTTCTGAATCTAGCGGAGATCATGTTTCCCTATTATTACCTATACTCATTAAACAGCCCACTTCACTGCTCATTTGACGGGTTTCTGCATGAAGCTGAGCTTTCAAACACAGTTGGGATCCAATTTCTAAAGAAGTCCTAAAGTTTATGCAGACATTGTACACAAATTGCTTCTGACACAAATATACCAGAAAAAAATAGACATTAATTGAGTGGGTAAAGTCACGGCGGTCTCTGTAGAGAAGGCCGTGGTAAAGTTCAGTAGATGTATGAAAATAAAAAGAATGAAAATTGTGGCACAAATTTTACTGGACGTCGCTATCAACCACAGTAAACGAGTCGTTGATTTTCTAGGCACCACTTATACGTTTAGTAGTTGTCATAAGAAATTGGCAAAGAGAAGAAGAGGAAGACCACGGAGAAGATGGATTCAGGATGTAACTGATGGTTTGAACATGACGGCTGCAGAGGCAGGCCTGTGAGACAGAGAAATTACGGTGGACTGTTGGAGCGACAAAGTTCTGCTCAGGACAAGCTATTTGATGATGATGAGCTGTCATAACTTTCTGAACGCTAAAGTCTATTTTTACCGTTTGTGAAAATTCAAGGGAACAAATTTGCTTCCTAACTGTCCGCCGCGGAGTTTTTACAAGGTACTCTTGGTTATGATCAAGTTCCCTACTGCTAAACCACAAACGTCCACAGTTGCTGTATATATCAATAAATTACTAGTTCACTTTGAGAAACAGTTATCGAGAGTGGCACAAAATCTCTACAAGAGCTCCATCCATGTTTCCAACATTACAGCAACTGTAATTTATTGCATTGTCATCTTCGAAAAATGTGTTACCCCCTTTATTCTCTCTACGATAACAATTGTTTTCTCTCTCTCTCTCTCTCTCTCTCTCTTTCTCTCGGTGCGTCTTTTTAACCCGGATAGGAGCATAGGCCCTCAACCAACTCATGCCAAGTTTTCCTATCTCTAGCTATCTCCTGCAGCTCTCTCTAGCTCTTCTTTATATTATTGATCTCTACCTCCAAATCCCGTCTCTGTGTATTTCTCAGCATCCTCCTCTTTCGCTGTCCATGTGGATTCCAGGAAAGGACATTTCTTGTTATAGTTCCCTCAAGGTTTTCGCAAAGTGTGTCCTATCCAGCGCCGACCTCTTTTTTTAACCTCTTGGTTCACTGGAATCTGTCTTGTTCTCTTCATATGTTAATTGTTTTCGTTTATTTATCATCTTTAGTGTCTAGCAATAAACCGAAAATAGTTAACCTTCTATAGCAACAACAAAAAAGTGTACTTTATAAATATTATTTGAATCATTTCTTTCAATTTGTTCTATATGAATATATTTGCAGCTATCGTCAACAGTTGAATAACCGTCTTCAAATACCCCACAAATGATAAACATTTATTCATTTATCATCATTATCATCAAGTAGCTTGTCCCTTTCGGACAGCAGTCCTAACCTATTGATTAGTCCTCCAGCAGATCAGACAAGAAAATATGCATACACAAGAAGAGGTAGAGGAGAGAAGAGAAATGGATGTAAGAGACGAGCTGGACAGGGACGGTTTAGAAGAAAGACAGATCGACTTGCTCTGAAATATCTACGCATTGGCTACTGGAATTGTCGAAGTGCAAAACAGAGAGGATCAATTCTACAGAAGCTAGTCTATGACTTCGACATATTCATGATTCAGGAAACCAACTTGCAGCAGGATAAAGCCCATGAGTGTCCAGGATTCAAATGTTATTTCACTCCCAGTGAATCTGGTGTAGGACCAGGTCAGGCTATCTATGTGAAACATGGCCTTCCCCACAACTGCCTTGACACACATGACTTCTTACCGAGGTGTGGAATCACAAGGAATTCAATTAACAATTCGTGATCAGTATGGCGAATTATAATGTGTAGACATTATGTCTCCATGTGGACAAACTCCATATTGCAGATAACTGGGATTTCCTTGAGACGCTCTCCGATGTACCACGCACAAAGTTTCTTATAGCAGGGGATTTCAATGATCGATCAAAGGAGTGGGGCAACGCTACCGAGAATAGACAGGGCATCGCTTTGAGTTCTGCTCTACTAAACTCTGACTTGACGATATTGAATGACAGCCGCCCAACTCGGTTAGCTTCTAGACCTGAGGACACTGATGGTGTCATTGATCTGGCACTGATCTCCACAACTGATGCTACCTTTGCTCGATGGAATGTTCTCGGGGCTCAAGAAAGTGATCATCTCCCTGCGTTGTTTTTTTAATAAGGCCAATAATTTGCGACACAGAAGGCCCAAATCTGTCTTTCAGTACACGCCATGCCACTCTGATCACGAAAACCCATTACGTATACTGCGACAGACTACCAGAAAGAAGACTGCTAGGACTCCTTTCCTGCAACCACCTTGGTGGAATGAAAATGTTGAAAAAGCATGGCTAGTAAAAGAGGCTGCTACAAAGTCATGGCAGAGAGCCCGATAAAAGCGACCTAGAAATATGTGTGATGTGGCTGAAAAGTCTGCTATTCGCCACAAAGCCACTGGAGATTTCAAAGTATAGGCTAGTGAGGCAAAGAGTGGGTTATGGGAGACTTTCATAACACAAGTCTGTGGCGACAAGTCTCTATATCAATTATGGCAGTTTCATCGCAAAATGAACAGGAGGAATACCAGCCAGTCTTTTCCTACTTTACGAGACTCGTCAGGAGTCGTCTTAACAACAGATGCAGAAAAGAGGCAGGGGTTCCTTCATCGTTTCGTGGAATAGACAGAAAAAGGTGATAAAACTGACCGCCATAATATCATAAGTGCTCTTTGTGATATTACTTGCTCTGGAGAACCTTACATTGACTTAATAACAAAGGATGATGTTGTTAATGCACTCAAGGCAAGCCACACCGATCCAGGACCTGATGGTGTCCAATATCATCACATCAAACAGCTGGTCTAGACTGTTATTAATGTAGTTGTGATGAATTTTAACAAAAGTGTACAGAATGCTGTGGTACCCGAGGATTGGCTTCATAGTTATTTACGACCGCTCCACAAAAATGGGAAGGATCCTAAACTGCTCAGCAGCTACCGCATACTCACCTTGCAAAATGTAAATGGCAAATTACTAGAGAAGATAGTGGCCAGAAAGGTAATGTGTCACTTAGAGAATGACCACATCCTGCCTGACACTTTGGGCAGCTACCGGCCAATGAAAGGGACATGGGACAATGCTGGCACGTTTGCATATGATGTTTATGAAGTCTTCCAATCCAAGCAAGAGACTGTTGCTGTGGCCATCGACTTGGAGGATGCTTATAACAAGGTGAATTTTTCAATAATGGTGCGCTCTTTGATTAAATGTGAAGTTAATCCTTGGCTGGTGAACTGGATAGCTGCTTCTTTAATGGAGAGAACCGTTGCACTCCGTTTAGGAACATGAACATCGGATCCTGCACCTATATACCCCAGGGTTCTCCTCTATCACCCGTGTTGTTTAATATTTACACAGAAAATGTAGCTAAAATTCAGCCAACCGGATTGGGGCGGACATTGAAATTTGCAGATGATATCTTAATATATAGGACTGGGTCAGATAGACAAGAGATGGTTAATGACATTCAGAAAACATTGCGTACCATCTCGGGTTGGTGTAGAGTCTCGCTCTCAGGTCAATCCTGAAAAAGCGTGTATGTTGTGGTGCTCGTTGAATAATCACATCGTCAAGGCTGACCTACCCTGTGTAATCTTTGATGAACATACCATCGAGCGCAGAGACAGGCTGCGCTATCTTGGGATAACCTTTGATCGTAGTCTATCTTTCAAACACCATATTGAACAGACGGTACAACGGTGCAAGCGTGGTCTTGCGGCTCTTAAAGGTATGGTGGCCGCACACCTTGAGCAGAGACTACTTGCCCTTTGTTCGATCGACTGGTTATGTCAGTGGTAGATTACGGACTGGGAATTCTTACGATATCACGATTACAATGTGAACGACTTGAACGGGTTCAGAATGAAGGTATACCGATAGTCCTGGGCTGCACTAGAAATAGCCCCATTGTGAAGATGAAATATATACTTGGCCTTCTGTCACTACGCTCCCGTCATGCAATCGCCCAAACCAAGACATATATGCGGGTTACTGCGGATAAGAGACATCCACTACACAAGAACACTAATGATGTTTAGGGCACGAGAATCAAGCGTGGCATGTCGTGGATGGCCCAGGCTGAAAGAACAATTGGCCAGATGACTACGGTTGCGACCCTACCAAAGGGGGAAGAATGGATCTCAACAGACCGTTATCTGAACGTTATCATTACTCTTGGAAGAGAATGTAGAGATTGGGGCAACATGAAGGCTAATCTCGCAGTTAAGCAGCTGATAGAAGATAATACAAGGGATGATGATGTTGTTGTGTATACTGATGGGTTGGTTCAACGTGGTGAGAAGTCCGGCTGGGGTTTCTTGGTTAATGCGCATGGTAGGGTTGTTGCAGAGCGAAGTGGGGCATACAGGACAACTACTTCTAGTATGAGGATGGAGGTTGAGGCCGTTACTGCTGCCCTCCATTGGATCTCTGGGACTTCATTTACTGGGGCAGTTGTTGTATCTGATTCTCAGTCGATGCTTCACAAGATCCAGAAGGGCAGGTTTCGGTATGAGTGAATGTCGTCTATAGAAGTTTCTAACCTCCAGCGGCTTACTGGATATACTGTCCTGGGCATGCGGGTGTTTACGGTAATGAGAGAGCGAACAGGCTTGCATCAACAGCATCGATTGTTGGTTATTAGTTATTGGTTACTAAACTGACGTCATTGCACTCCGGTCAGACCCATAGGTGCTCAGTCTCCCCCAACAGATATCGAAGAGTATGCATACTGATGGTTCCTGTGGCTCGCTGATTAAACACACCTCTCACTCAGCCTCTCAGGCATCCAGTTCGACTTGAACAACGGGTAACTCCAAACTGCTTAAATCGCTTGATCGATTCAACATCGATTTTAGTGTCCTCATCCAACAGAGAGTCGCGAAGAGACCGAAGAATATGCCCCTTATCCATCTTCAACTCCTCAACAATCGATGCTGTTGATGCAAGCCTGTCAATTGCTAGTAAAGCACACTAGTGTCTCAAATATAAAGTGACAGGCACTCCTTACACTGAGGTCTGAAAAGACTATGGGAAATCTTATTTATTATTATGTTTTTATAATATCTGAAATGATTATATGCAGGATACTTTTGTTGTTTATTTTAACATGCAACTAGATGTTGATTTGAACTATTTTATATCACGATTATGTCAATATAAGTTAAAGTATCTAGCTATACATCATCTGCTCATTTGTTGTCTATCTGCTACATCTGGGAACTATTCATTATTCGTTACTTATTATTACTTGGAACCGAAAGTACCGAATACCATCTTCTTCTACTGCTTCTTCTTCTTCTATGAACGTTCTATATCGACAATTTGTTAACTCCTCTTTGTGATTAGTATGTGATCTCAGCCTAAGAGCATGTGTATGTTGTGTCAGTCATGCGCCTACAAGTAGGTCAGCAAATCCGACATCTGCTACGCTTGTTATTTACTAGGGTAGCTTTCCTAGGCCTTTACCTCATTCGCCTCTTACGACATGCCTTGTAGGTCGCAGTGGTACTATTCTTTGCTCCCTTTCAAGCCCCGACAAGACACAGACGGAAGAGCATCTAGGAAAAAGTGTTCGGTACCTTATCACTACTATCGTTTGAGACCACTTAAGACTTTTTATTTGTAATATGTTTCCAAGCTAAACGGCTGTCAATCCGTCGGGGATGGTAAGTGAGAATAATCTCTCACTAATATCAAAAGTTCCCAAAGTACGCGTCTCTTATAGCCTCTGCCATGTGCCTTTTTTTCAGAAATTCCTAGAACTATTGCTGGAGCTATGGAGTTCATGCTTTGTGTAACAATCTCGGCAGTTGGCATGCCATTTCAGTAGAGCACCTCCGAGTTATACAGGGAATCCCGCGCAATGAAGTAAATCTTTCGTCTTTAGACTCATTTTTGTTAGAAAATTAGTGAACAAGACAGAATCTCTAATATATTTTTCGTAAAGTTTTAAATAATTATAAAGTCAATAGTCTAGGTCATGCACACGAATGTTTTGTTGTCTCACGTCGCATTTAATGGCCAACTATAACAACTTGCTGTGTGTATTTTGTACTCCATGGGAAAGTTATAACAGTAGAGTGGCTAGAATCCATACACAATCGGCATAAGTTACTAGATCAACATAATTTTACTGGTAATATAATCTAGATGTGTATGTCTAGCTGAATATATAAGCCATTTTTATATGTCTATGCCACATAGTAAATGAATAAACCTAGCCCCTCTTGTCCCATGTCGTTAAAATTACAGCTACATAGTCCGGCCACTACGGCAGCGGATGGGTGTTAAATATTATGTTTATCCTTTGATGTATCTGCCAAAACTAATGTACTGTGTTATCTTCTTCTTCTTCTTTGCTTTCGTTCTTTACGATCAATTTTAATCACTCTTTGTGATATGTTTGATCTTTGACAAGAATGTGTATACGTTGCACATTGATTTGGTAGGCCCATAAACGCATAGACTTCTACACGCTTAAGACACATGCATCCGATTTCAGCCAAACCTCCTTAGTCGCCTCTTACGACATGCGTAGTAGGTAACAGTGGTTCTATTCTTTACACCCCAAATTTGGGCCCCGGTAACCACTCGGGCGACTGTGTTATCATTATCATCTTGGATTTTGCATTTTTTCCAACTTTTCACCAATGGTCATTGCCCAGTCGTTAAACAACATTAAAAGTACGTTTAACTACATCGAATAGGGGCAAGGCATGAGACTTGCCACCACGTAGATTTTACAGAAACTGGACATATTTGTGTGTAGGTATGATCCCACGCAACGCAGTTTAATAACACTGTTACGTATAAAAGTCATTGTGACAATAATTGTCTATTCAAATACATCTTATAGCAATAAAATCTCTGACTACGCGACACTTGTAGATATAATAAGACCGGTTATCATAATATAACTATAATTAGCATATTATAACTATAATTAGCATATTATAACTATAATTAGCATATTATAACTCTAATTAGCATTTATAACTCTATTATATTTTGTAATCTTTAACAATTATATTCTGTCATGTTTATTAAATACATTCCATCCGTAAGGAGGTCTTCATTCCAGACCAGCAGTAGATTTAGTATGACTTCTTGTTGCCAGTGACAAATAGATCTGCAGCGATGGGTAAGTGTTTAAGTCTTCGCCTTGTCTTCTGCAGGTCGTAGGTTTGAATCCGCGCCGTTCTGTTCCCATGTACATTTTTCCCAGAGACGCTTAGAATTGTTGCTGGAGGTACAGAGTTCATGCTTTGTGCAATACTCTCTGCAGATGGTGTGCCAATTCTGTGGTGAGAGGCCGAGCCATATGGAGTAAAACATTGCAATTAAGTTAATCCTTCAGCTTTAGACCAATTTAGATCTGCAACATTTTCGACCAAATTATATTATGGGCCGTCTTGTGCAGCTCTTCTTGTGAGGCTCCAATCCCTCTGACTTCTCTTGAACTGTTCTTAGTCAGATATTCTTTAATCTCCCCACTTTTCTCTTTGCTTGTTGGTTTCAGTCAAGTGTATGTCAGGTTATGTTGACCTGTTGTTTTCTGATGTTGCGTCAGACCTATTGTTACTTTCTCTTTTTATTCCCCAGTCGTATTTATTTAAAATGTGTTCTTTTCCACCAATTTGGTTTTCGTTTTCCGGCAACGAATTTACGCTCTCCGACGCAAATTACACGCAGCACGCAGATATCGAAGAGTGATTATTGGGGAATAGAGCAAAGAGGAAGACAGAAGAAAATGAATAAAATAAGTGAGATGAAGAGATTAAATGAACACCAAAGATAGCGGATCATAAAGATAGCTACAAAAAGAGTATGACGGACCACTAGAGAAGTCATTATGAAAGCAGCCAGAGACTGAAACAGGTGGAGAATAGCTGTTGAAACACTATGCTCCACGAGGATCTGAGAGAAGAAATTAAGAAAGGATGTAACATTATAGACTGTAGTTCTTGATGACAATATCAGATAAAACGATCTGCTATCTAAGATTATTTCAATTTCTTATTTCTTTCCGTTCTTAATCAAACAAGAAACTGTAGCTTGCCATTTATATATGTATTCTATCTACATCCTTTTCTTGTCCCGTTTGATAAATACAGTTTTCACATGAGATTTCCATTGCTACCGTTCTGTTGCCTTTCTACAAATTGTTTCTCATGTCAATTCACAATCTTTCAACTCACCTTACCCAGTACGTCTCCACATATTTTTTTATGTAAGATTTTAGGCAGTTAGAAATGTATTGTCTAATTCTATATGTAGTGTACCTTGTAAGAAGTGAATTTCTTTGCTTTATAAAGGCCTTTTGATCGAAACGTAACTGTGTATTGTTATTGGGTTTTTTTTTAGTGTATTTTGTAAAACTACAGAACTTTGTTTTCACATGTTTCGACATTGCTACACATCTTCACTGCAGTCTTCCCTTTATACCGATATATATCTTTTTAACGTAACGTTGGCGTATTTTATTTCCGTCCGCTGTACATCAACGAGCTGTCTTAGCCAATGTCCCCACTGGCATACGCCATACACATACATATTATATGTAATAGTTTATTGTTTAATGTAGTATGTCTTATTAAACGTAGTGCTAAAATTGTTCTTAACACAATATTAGTATGTAATTTTCAATTTACATGGAAAAGTCATTTTTATAGATTGAAGTTATTAGCCCTACACAAACCCATGATAGTCTGGAATTATACAGTGGCGTAGCCAGATAATGCGAGATAGGTGGGCTGCTACTCAAAATGAGTATGTGCCCTCAAAAGTTCCTTTTAATCGACAAAGGCTAATACTGGGTAGTCTATCTTGATCTTGTCTAGATCTGCGACAACTTTGGATGCTTAAAAACGACCTTTTAACAGACGTAGTAGTTGATGGAATAGTTAAGATCAATTCTGTCAGTTTGAACACTTCTTTAAAACCTGAACTGAGATCATTTTCAACTAAAAACTACGGTAAGCCATGAACTGACTTATTGTAGAATGCGTCCGAACAATAAAGTACCACAAATTCCTTTTTCAAACTTACATAGTCGAACATTTCTCCATAAACATCTTTTAAACACCAAGCCCGAAGGGTTACGATGTCCATGGCACCGAGCCGAAAAGCTGAAAACTCAAGTGCTTCTGGATCGAAAAAATAAAAACCTAAGTAAATAACATATCGCAAAAACACACCATGCGTGTGATAACCCGTCCCTAGAGGCTGACATGCTGCGCGGCCGTTTAAATTCGACCAGAGACAGCTACTTATAGTTATTCTATAAATATTTTATATTAAATATTGCTATGAATACTGAACAGAATAATTACTTTATTTTATTTTCATTCTGACCTGGCATAGATGTGCGTCGCACACCTAGCACGCATAGAGAATGCGCCACTGGAAGAATAGTGTCCAGTACATTACAAATTTGTCGAAATTAACATTAAGGACAGGAACATAAAATCCCATTTTGTATCACCATGATCTACTAAAGATCATATCCTTGGGAATAGAAATTGGACTCGTCCGAAGCGAGCCTGCGTTGCATGAATAGACATAAAGGGGCATCGTAATTTACACTTTATTGAAAAGTAAAGAACTGTTGAGCACTGAGATGTGGTCAGACGAATTGCTTTCCAGTCTTCAGCAGACTTTCTAATATGATAACAATAACAGGGTTCGTTGAAGTCAGAGAAAAATGATTAAAGAAGATGAATTCAGTCTTCCATAAGCCTACTTCATTATGACAAGAAACGGTGGAGATATATTAAACGAATATACCTCTAGACTTCATGTTTCTTAAACTGATTATGACAAGATTAATTGATTGATTGATTGATATGACCATCATTATTGCATTTCGGGGAGTTACCATATGTGCTCCTATTTCTTTCTTACACAGAAATCTCAGCGACAGTGCACGAACTCCGTAGCCGATGTCCCCGATGTAATTTAGAAGATGGTGAAGATATTTTGTAGGGATTTTATATTTAATCTTTTCTAGCGAATTTTACTCTGGCAGCGGCTTTCCAGCCTGCTCATCTCGATTTGAACTGCCAAGTCTTCTTTTACGTGCTAAACTTGAACACGGTAGTTAAGTTTTATCGTCCGTTTCCGAAAAGAGTAGGAACTCGATCTCACCTACACTGAGATCATGGATCTCTGGAAAAATATCTCGATGGCTCCACGAGGGGAAAGAACCGCGTACTTTTGACAAGTTACAGTAGAGAGATATTAAACGACTTTATCTATAGTTTTCGGCTTTTCTAAACTGATTATGACAAGAGAAGATATTGTCAGACGGTCTTACGGCCCTCGGAATATCTGTTGGTACGTCAGTTATTTGATAGTTCGAAATATCAAATTTGTACCTCAGTTCCACATCTTCCTCTATATATATATATATATATATATATATATTCTTCTTTGCGCTCGTTCTTTACGATCAATTTTAATCACTCTTTGTGATATGTTTGATCTTTGCCAAGAACGTGTATACGTTGCACATTGGTTTGGTAGGCCCTAAACGCATAGACTTCTACACGTTTAGGACATGTGCATCCGATTTCAGCCAAACCTCCTTAGTCGCCTCTTACGACATGCGTGGCAGGTAACAGTGGTGCTATTCTTTACACCCCATATTTGGGTCCCGGTAACCACTCGGCGTCTCTCTATATATATATATCGCTCTCTCTCTCTTTCTCTCTTTCTTTCTATCGCTAACTCTCTTATCTCTGTCGTCCCAACTATCATAGAGTAAGGGCACACACATAAAATACAAAGAAATGAATAGAACAAATAAGAAGTATATTTAAATACTTACTTTATGTATCTATTATAAAATCGAAAGTAAATCAAAACTTTGTTATTAACTATGTCTCGTATGTTCTGACTGCAATCTTCGCCTTGCTGCTGGCGTGAAGTGTAAGATGGTGCTGCTGCACTTCCAGTGGTACTGTTTTACTGGACATGCAATCCTTTTATATACCACAAGAAGGGGGTTTGCTTTAGTTTAAAATGGGCGGGGAGAATATGGATTGTCGTCCATTACTGCAAAGTACGGAAACCAGTATTGGCCAAAATGTGTATATCGTTCATTTTTATATTTTACGGTTTTAATTATGTTGTGAAGTTTCATATTTATATTGTGTAATTTATTTATTGCACCTGTTTTGTAATCTTTCTAGTAAGTATATCATTTTGTTATTGTATCTGCACGCTTTGTTAGTGTTAGGATTCATTTATTTATATTCCTTTACTTGATGATATAAATTACAAGCACCTCTTAAGTTGGGGTAAGGTTCGCCTGAATGGCAAGAGACATTGGTGATAAGGAAAGCAAGCCTTCACGCAAATATAAGTCAGAGATAACATATTAGGCGCCATGATTATACATGAATTCAAGAGGACGAATAAGAAAATAAATGTATGTAATATAATCCTTTGCCCACCTGCCCAGCGTGTTCGTAGCGCGTTGGACTGCGGGTGCCTAGCCCTCTGTGAGTGCGGGTTCAATTCCGTGGGCTGGCAGAAAAGTCACAGGTTCCCCAGATTTACGGTGTTCGTGGCACCGAACCGAAGGGTTACGATGTCCATGGCACCGAGCCGAAGAGCTGAAAGCTAAGTGTTTCTGGATGGGGACAAACAACATAAGCCTTTGTCTCAAGTTTCATTTGCTGTCATTATTTGTCATATTAATTAATTGTATGAGTTCATCGAAACTTCATGATGCGGGATTATCATGGGAAGTCATAACAAAAACTGATAGAGACCTGGGAAAGTGGAAGACAACTACTGAGGCAGTATGCTCAACGAGAAGATAAGATGAATAAGCTAGGCATGCTAATAAAACATAGCAATATCTATATTAAGTCTAGTTAGTAAATTGTCATGACAGAGATGGAGTGTCTACGTAGAATTCTGGGGGTAACAAGAAGAGACCAGTTGAGAAAGGAAGACATCAGGAAAAAAGTGGGTACAACATCAGTACTAAACTTCATCAAGAAACAACAAATTAAATGGTTCGACCACATAAGAAGATTACCAACAGAGAGAGCACCTCAAAGAGCAATGTTGCTCCGATACAATGGATACAAAGAGCAATGTTGCTCCGATCAATGGTACGAAAATGTTGTCGATAGGATAAGAATGTTGCCCATAAATGATAAAGCAACGGCCACGCAAAAGGTGGAACTCGGAGATAACAGAGGCGACGAAAGACACTATTTATGAAGCGCACACAAGTGCTCGTTCTAGAAACCTCTTCTTATCTAGACGCTGTGAGGCAAAACAGGATTACAGAAAAGTAAAAAAGTCAACTGTTTAGAGAATCATTATTGTTATAAAAGATATCAAATTAAAAATGTGAAATTGTACATATTCAATCAAGTTTGCAGACAACTCAAACAAATAAAACAACACAAACTAACAAACATATTTCAATCATGCTTGAAACAAAGTAACATTAACAATGAGTAAACAAACAACTCAAATATCATTAGAACAAAATGAGTAAACAAACAACTCAAAGATCTTCAATAGTTACCGTAGTTAGTCTCATGATGATAGGATCTCTGTGGTGTAGAGATTATGTGCTTGTCTCTTGAGACAAATTTACCAGGTTCGCTCCCTCGTGGAGCCATCCAGATATTTTTCCAGAAATCCCTGATCTCAGTGAAGGTGAGCTCGAGTTCTTAGTCCTACCGGAGACGGATGATATAACATAGTCCCGTGTTCAATTTGATCACATAACAGAACTATTGGCAGTTTAAAATCGAGATAAACAAGCTGAAAAGTCCGGGCAAAAGTCAATAGAAAAGATTAAAAATAAAATTCCTACATAAATATCGTCACCATCTTCAAAATTACATCTGGGACCCTCGCCGGTGCTACGGAGTTCGTGCACTGCAGCTGAGATATTCCTGTGTAAGAAAGATATTGCAGCACACGTGGTTACTCACGGAACTGAAATGATGATGATCCTATCAATCAATCAATCAATCAATCAATCATGTTGAGTGATTTAAAACAAACAAAGGCAAATGCAACAATTAATTGTCACGCTAGAAGTTTTGATGAAAGATAAATAGATTGACGTCTTTCATGAAATGTGTAGAATAGAGCTTGTATATAAATCTGATACAAGTGTAAGATAGTAGAAAGGGAATCCTCTTGTTTCTCTTTAATTGTTAAAAAAATGGGACATCAATGGAACAAACTGTAAAAAATTGTCTTGTTCCAATTGTTGATAGTAAAAAATGTTAAGTCGGTGGGAACAATAGAAGAAATTCTTCTGTTTTGTTTTAATCATCAAGCAATTGACGTTTGTCATATTGTGTCACAGTATGCATTGTCATCATCATCATCATCATCAAATAGATTGTCCTGAGCAGAACTTTGCCATCCCAACAGTCCTCCGAAATTTCTCTCTCTCTCTCTCTCTCTCTCATAGACCAGATGTCCCGCCTATGCAGCCGTCATGTTCAAACCGTTAGTTACATTCTGAATCCATCTTCTCCGGGGTCTTCCTTTTCTTCTCTTTGCCCATATGCCTCCTTCCAAGATGGTCTCCAACCTTTCATGTCTTTTTATATGTCCAAAATATCTCAATTTTCTCTTTCTTATTTGTAGCATCAGCCAGTTTTCTTTGATTTTGAGTTCTTTCGGGATAAATCTATTTGTTCTATTCTCTGTGCATGATATATGGATGACTCTTCTGTAATACTTATATTCTTCAAGTATGTATCTAGTCTAGGATATATGTACTGTTAACCCGATCGTCAAAACATTTTTTAGAGATCAGGTTTGTCTTTTTTCTTAACCCTACTAGTACATCAAAGGCACATGCTAGCTTACTGATGACTTATACTAGCTATCGATGGCACATACTAGCTTACTGATGACTTATGCTAGCTTACTGATGAACCATACTAGCTTACTGATGACTTATACCAGCATATCGATGACTCATACTAGCTTACTGATGACTTATACCAGCATATCGATGACTCAAACTAGCTTACTGATGAACCATACTAGCTTACTGATGACTTATACCAGCATATCGATGACTCATACTAGCTTACTGATGAACCATACTAGCTTACTGATGACTCATACCAGCATATCGATGACTCATACTAGCTTACTGATTACACATACTATATTATTGATGACTCATACTAGCTTACTGATGACTCATACTTGCTTACTGATGACTTATACTAGATTATTGATGACTCATGCTAGCTTACTGATGACTCATACTGATGATATTAAAGCAATGCTGTCACTTTTTTAAAAGTAGTAGTAGTAGTAGGTGCAGCCAATGTAGTAGTAGTAGTAGGTTCAGCCAATGTAGTAGTAGTAATAGGAATAGTAGTAGCAGCAGCAATAATAATAGCAGTAGTAGTGTTGGGGATGGTAGCAGCAATATCATCAGCAGTAACAGTAGTAGTAGTAGTAGTAGCAGTAGTAGCAGTAGTGGTGGTGATAGTATTAGCAGCACCAGTGATAAAAGTAATAGTAACTGTCGTAGTAGTTATAGTAGCAGTTGTAGTAGCAATAACAGACATAGTAATAGTAGTGGTAGTAGTAAAAGTAGTGTTAGTGGAATAGCAGTAGTACTACCAGTAAAAGTAGTAGTACTATTAGCAGTATTAGTAGTGGTAGTAGTAGTATTAGTAATAGTAGTAGTAGTAGTAGTAATAGTAGTAATAGTAGTAGTAGAGTAGTAGAATTAGTATAGAGTAGTAATTGTAGTAGTAGTAGTAGTAGTAGTAGTAGTAGTGAAAAGTAGTAGAATAGTAGTAGTAGAGAGTAGTAGTAATAGTAGTAGTAGATGAGTAGTAGTAGAGTAGTAGTAGTAGTATGTTGTAGTAGTAGTAGTAGTAGTAGTAGTAGTAGTAGTGTAGTAGTAGTAGTAGTAGTAGTAGTAGTAGTAGTGTAGTAGTAGTATATACAAATCCTGAGTTCCAAATCCTTTTTCCAAATCCTGAGTTGCCTCACAGTCAAGATAGAAGAGATTTATAGAACGGGCTCTAGTGTATATGATGCATTTCTCTGCCTCTGTTAGTTCTAAGAGCCACCTTTTGCCTTGTATCCAATGTCTATGAATAGCATTGACCTTTGAGGAGCACTGTCTGTTTGTAATCTGCTTATGGTGCCGAACCGTTTAATTTGTTGTTTCTTAATAAAGTGTTCAGTATTGATGTTGTATCTTCTTATTTCCTGATGTCTTCATTTCTGCATCGATCTTTTCTTGATATTCTTAGCACTCTAAGTAGACACTTCATATCTGTCTGACTAGTTCTTTTTCTGACGTTTCATGTCAACGTCCAGATTTGATACTGATAGCATAATGTCGTTGTAATAGTAGTAACATGGGCGTCCACATAATTTTTTCCAGAAGGGTACAAAATGAATTTAATAAATTTCATGTGTAGTTTACCACGAGGAAATAGAGAAGACTAGATTCAAATAAAACTGTTTTAAAAAAGTCATTTTCCAGGGGTGGCACTTGCCTCCTCTTTGCCTTAACTTTTGAACGCCCATGTTAGTATGAGTGATATACTTAATAAATCATGCTAATACTATAAGACAATGCTCTCCTATAATAATCACATCACTTGTAACCATATTCCTTCTTTATTATATTTAGATATAAGCAGTGGCGGCTCGCGATCATTTTTGTTGGTGGGGCCAGACAGATATTTTCGGAAAAATCATGGTTTCGGTTAGGATATATTTAATGTATAAAATAATAAATACTTGTTACACTTATTTTTGTGGGCCCGGCCCCACTGGCCCCTAATGACAAGCCGCCACTGGATATAAGACTCTTTAATCTGGATTATGGCTTGATGTGCCAAAATGGTGAACCATACAATGTTACTGATAAAAACGTTCTGGGTTAATCGTTTGCTTGACTTCCCTCCGCCCCCACCCTTCGCTCCTCCCCTATACTTAAAGTTGATGTTAAATATTAATGCCCCGTTAACATTTCTTCAACAGCGACAATTAACATTAAGATTGTAATGTAATAAATGTCAACGTTTTGCTTTTAATAACAGTTTTAGGTGCCTCTTTGATGTGGACCCTTGATGACCCCCATTCTGAGAACCACTGGTATAGAGACTCGTATAGTAAAATAACACTTACTGTATTCTTTTCAGACCTTAGAGTATAAAGTCACTTCACTTCACATTTCTAGCTCCTAGTATGCAGGAGATAGGAGGACATATTCTTTTCCTGCCTCGTGGAACGTGGACTGTAGGATTGAACTCACAATCCTCTTGTTACCGATTCGACAGGCGAACGATTATGCATTACATGAATTCGTTCCACTATTAGAGACTTGTACATATACCATTTTAAAATAATGGCTTTTGTGTAGTTTGATTTTCTGTTAACTTATCATTTCTAAAAGTTGTAATTATCGTTACTGTGTTGTTGTATGTCCGGTGTACAGTATGTGACTTCTCATCGTATTTGACGATTAGGTGCAGATATTTTTGAAACCAATATCTGTCACTTCTAAAATCAATTATCGTTTATGTGATACAACTAATTTACACATATTTGATGAGATAAGTTACTTTCCGTTAATTTGTCACTTTTCAAAGCAATTCTAGTCTTCATTTGAAAATCTGGTGTAGTAAATTGACAGGGATCTTGATATGCTCATTAGTGGATGACGTTATATTTCCTGTACAGTCAGTTCTAGGATCACTCTATCAGAGAATTAAACGGACTTTCTGAGCTAGAAGAAAAATCTAAATCGTCGCCGGAGGTGCTATACAAGTGCTACAATGATGAAACTTGGCTGAAAGGGACTGTGTACCTATGGGACACCCTGTGTGAATTGACGTCGATTCTTATTCAGATCCAGTTTTATTTGTCGGTTTTATTGATATAAATTTATTTTTAAAATTAAACCTGAAAGTAATTTTCGTAAAGTCCATCTCAGACTTCCCCATCCATGTCATCGTTGATAAACAAACACTAGAAACATGTGTATTGACGTCTGTGAATGTCAGAAACGCATTTCTAGAGGCAGATCTCAATACCACGTCAGAACTAGTCACCGTTTCCACAGAGAGGAACCGCATCTGGCATCATGTAATCAATGTGGAGCAGGTACCCAAACAATCACTAACTGAAATTGGATATGGTGGATCTAAATTTGCACAATATTACAGTGTAACTACTGTAAATATAGCATAACGTAAAGTACTTTGCAGAAATCATAATAATACAGTCTAGCTACTGTAAATATAGCATAACGTAAAGTACATTGCAGAAATCATAATATTACAGTGTAACTACTGTAAATATAGCATAACGTAAAGTACATTGCAGAAATCATAATATTACAGTGTAACTACTGTAAATATAGCATAACGTAAAGTACTTTGCAGAAATCATAATAATACAGTCTAGCTACTGTAAATATAGCATAACGTAAAGTACATTGCAGAAATCATAATATTACAGTGTAACTACTGTAAATATAGCATAACGTAAAGTACATTGCAGAAGTCATCAAACGTTATTCAAAAGAAGTTATTCTACAACTAAAGTCTTCTATTTCTACTTTTCTCTAATCCAGTTTTGTCTCACAGTGCCAGGATTATAAAGAGATTTCTAGAACGGGCTTTTGTGTGCACTTCATAAATAATGTTTTTCGTTGTCTCTATTAGCTCTGAATTCCACTTTTACGTAGTCAACTTTTTGCTTTGTATCCACTGTATCGGAGTAACATTGCTCTTAGATTTACATGTACATCACACAGAAATCATAAACATTGCTCTTAGATTTACATGTACATCACACAGAAATCATAAACATTGCTCTTAGATTTACATGTACATCACACAGAAATCATAAATATTGCTCTTAGATTTACATGTAGATCACACAGAAATTATAAACATTGCTCTTAGATTTACATGTACATCACACAGAAATCATAAACATTGATCTTAGATTTACATGTACATCACACAGAAATCATAAACATTGATCTTAGATTTACATGTACATCACACAGAAAACATAAACATTGCTCTTAGATTTACATGTACATCACACAGAAATCATAAACATTGATCTTAGATTTACATGTACATCACACAGAAATCATAAATATTGCTCTTAGATTTACATGTAGATCACACAGAAATCATAAACATTGATCTTAGATTTACATGTACATCACACAGAAATCATAAACATTGCTCTTAGATTTACATGTACATCACACAGAAATCATAAACATTGATCTTAGATTTACATGTACATCACACAGAAATCATAAACATTGATCTTAGATTTACATGTACATCACACAGAAATCATAAACATTGATCTTAGATTTACATGTACATCACACAGAAATCATAAACATTGATCTTAGATTTACATGTACATCACACAGAAACCATAAACATTGATCTTAGATTTACATGTACATCACACAGAAATCATAAACATTGATCTTAGATTTACATGTACATCACACAGAAATCATAAACATTGATCTTAGATTTACATGTACATCCCACAGAAATCATAAACATTGATCTTAGATTTACATGTACATCACACAGAAATCATAAACATTGCTCTTAGATTTACATGTACATCACACAGAAATCATAAACATTGCTCTTAGATTTACATGTACATCACACAGAAATCATAAACATTGCTCTTAGATTTACATGTACATCACACAGAAATCATAAACATTGATCTTAGATTTACATGTACATCACACAGAAATCATAAACATTGATCTTAGATTTACATGTACATCACACAGAAATCATAAACATTGCTCTTAGATTTACATGTACATCACACAGAAATCATAAACATTGCTCTTAGATTTACATGTACATCACACAGAAATTATAAACATTGCTCTTAGATTTACATGTACATCACACAGAAATCATAAACATTGCTCTTAGATTTACATGTACATCACACAGAAATCATAAACATTGCTCTTAGATTTACATGTACATCACACAGAAATCATAAACATTGCTCTTAGATTTACATGTACATCACACAGAAATCATAAACATTGCTCTTAGATTTACATGTACATCACACAGAAATCATAAACATTGATCTTAGATTTACATGTACATCACACAGAAATCATAAACATTGATCTTAGATTTACATATACATCACACAGAAATCATAAACATTGATCTTAGATTTACATGTACATCACACAGAAATCATAAACATTGCTCTTAGATTTACATGTACATCACACAGAAATCATAAACATTGATCTTAGATTTACATGTACATCACACAGAAATCATAAACATTGATCTTAGATTTACATGTACATCACACAGAAATCATAAACATTGATCTTAGATTTACATGTACATCACACAGAAATCATAAACATTGCTCTTAGATTTACATGTACATCACACAGAAATCATAAACATTGATCTTAGATTTACATGTACATCACACAGAAATCATAAATATTGATCTTAGATTTACATGTACATCACACAGAAATCATAAACATTGATCTTAGATTTACATGTACATCACACAGAAATAATAAATATTGATCTTAGATTTACATGTACATCACACAGAAATCATAAACATTGATCTTAGATTTACATGTACATCACACAGAAATCATAAACATTGATCTTAGATTTACATGTACATCACACAGAAATCATAAACATTGCTCTTAGATTTACATGTACATCACACAGAAATCATAAACATTGATCTTAGATTTACATGTACATCACACAGAAATCATAAATATTGATCTTAGATTTACATGTACATCACACAGAAATCATAAATATTGATCTTAGATTTACATGTACATCACACAGAAATCATAAAGGATGATTCTTCTTCTTCGAACCCTCCACACCAACCACTTGTTAAACCAAATGTTGTGATTTGTAAGTGATCTGAGCCTAAGAGCGATTGTACGTTGTGCCAGCTATTCAGTTTAGTTTAGTCGTCGGATCACCATCACTGCACGTCGAACAAATTAGTCCATAAGTGCTCCGATCTCTCCCTCAGTATGTCCATCAGCGTGTGGCGACTAACGACACCGGTTCTTTGTTGGTTTACAATTCTTCTTTGTCTGCCAGCATAGCGTTCTTGTCGAGCTACACCACACTTAACTTTGAGTTCTTGCAGTCTGGTTAGTGTTGTGGATGCACCGCTATTACGTGAATCATGTACACGCCCTCTCCCTTAGGGAATTTATAATATCAGCCTGGTCCATTGCTCGTCCGCTTTGGACAGCAGCCATACCTGCAAGCCTATCCGCACGTTCATTCCCCTTACACCTGCATGCCCTGGTACAAAAATAAAACTGATCTTTGTCAGCTTAGACCTCCCCAGCGATTCTATCCAATGTCTCCTAGCCCATCCTGTTTCAATCTTCCTGAGCATACTCATTGAGTCACTGAGAAAACATGCATGGATAAAAGTCTGTGATTCTAGCCAAATCATCGCTTTGGTAACCGCCATGATTTCCATAGTGAGACTGCTTGTAGTCACGGCAAAACCACCACTGTCTTCCTTCACAACATCACCTCCGACCTGAGCAGTGAAAGCCCACGAGCTCCGCACATGTCGAATCACCGAACCATCCGTATAAATGATTACATCATGATCAGATGCGTTCTCAGAAATTAATGCCTGAACCTCTGCCTCCACAACAAGTGGGTTGTGTTGCCTGCATTCTTTATCAAGTTCGATGCATACAGAAAAGGATGTAGCGATTGCTCTTGGCACCGGTATCCATTCTTCACCGGGATCAATGTCTTCAAGTGTACACACCTGTTCAATACAGTCCTCGGCCTGACCCATCCAAGATTTTCCTCTTTTTAACCTATTTCCTTTTGTCTCTTTATTTCCAAGTGCAGAGGATGTTGTGTGTCAGCATTGACTCGAAGGTATGCTCGTGCACGGCTCATCAGTATTCTATACTCCATAGTAGGATAGTCAAGGAGATAGCGCATCGCCCTGCACGACGTGTCTTTAGTGCAACCAAGTATAATGCGCATCGCCTCGTTCTGTATTCTTTCCAGTCGTTCTATCTGACTATGACTGAGAGTCAGGATCGCCAGCGCATACTCAAGCACAGAAAGGACCAGACCCTGGTATAAAATACAAAGATGGCGCTGTTCACAATCCGCCGCAGCCATTACCCTCATCGCCAGCAAACCTTCCTCGCCTTCATTATCACATGAGCTATGTGTTCCGTAAAAGCTAGACTACGATCAAAACGCAACCCCAGGTATTTCATAGACTGAGATCGCTCCACTACCTCTGAACACAAAACCACAGATGGTGTTGGAGTGTTGACGATGTGGTTGTTTAAAGAGAACCATGTCACCGCTGCTTTTGTGGGGTTGACCAATGCTCCTGCTTCAACGCACCATCTACCTATGCGGTCGAGTTCTGACTGAAGTTCCTCCACAAGCTGTTCATTCGCTTACAAGTAGGCCAGCACATCCGATTTCTATAACGTTTTTATTTATTAGGTAGCTTCCTAGGCCCATACCTCAGTCGCCTCTTACAGTATGCATTGTAGGTCGCAGTGGTACTATTCTTTGCTCCCCTTGAGAGACCCGGAAACAACCGGGCGAAGGATGATTCAAAAGTGGGTATTCTACAACGAAAGTTAACAAACAAAAATAAACGCAAATAAAAAACAATAAATTCTCAACCGTCTAAGCTCTCATTATCCAAGAAGACAATATAATTATACAGAATCTGTGAGGAGCGGTAACTAATAAACAGTGCCACCCACACAAACTTCTACTTTCAAAACTTGCTAACAACAATCTCCGCACTTGATGATATCACGTGTATTAAAGATTTATTCATGAATGTAATGAACTTCCAACATACAGCAAGTAGGAATAATTTCTTTGTTCCTTGCTTGATACTTTCATCTTAACTCCATTTATATTCATACTCAACTCAAATCTTTCATCTCGACCGTTTGACGACAATTTCCCTGGTCTTCATTGAAGATCTGACAAGTTTCCAGTGAAAGGACTAAGGATAATCCTCTGGATTCCAAAGAGCGGCTTCTCAAGACAACACAGCTCAAATGTGACTTAAAATCTTATTAATGTACTTATTCCTCCGTGAGGGGTCATCGGTGGAGTGACCACTACTCCTGGTCAGAAGACAATGTTACGCACTATATTGTAGACCCTCACAAAAATACACACACACACGCCCACACGCACATATAAATAGAAAAAACCCACAGAGAAAGATAGAAGACTAGACCTCTACTATTATCGTATGTGACCGTATTTTGAACAAGGACACTAAAATTGATGTTGAATCTATTAAACGATTTAACTATCCAGTTTGGAATGGCACGTTGTGCACGTAGAGCTAGATATCTGACGTGCAGAGTGGGGAGTGTGTTTAACCAACGAGCCACGGCAGCTATCAGTGTGCATACTTTATGACAAATGTTGGGGAGACTGAGCACCTATGTGTCTGCGGCGAATGCTATGACGCCAGTTCAATAAACAATAATCAATAATCAAAAAGTTGTAATTCAATTTAGTTGGTATCAATTGATTTACTTTTGTTGAGTTAACCTGACTCAGGCATGTAACATATAAACTTACTCGAGATTCTAATATTATTTGGAGCATCTAGCAGACATTTAGAGATTGCTGTTGTTTGTATACGATTTAGACAGTTGTGTAGAAAGTCAGACAATTTGCGGCAATAGATCTTGGTCACTGTGTTCATGGCACCTATCTGAGATTAAAAAATAGACAATATCTCTCTCTTTCTCTTTCTCTTTTTCTATCTTTTTAACCTCCATTGTGGCATAGGTCCTCAACTTACTCAATCCAAATCTTTGCTATCTCTTGCAGCTTATTCTAGATCTTCAGTATATCTATCAATAACCTCTACCAAGTCTTTGCTATCTCTTGCAGTTTATTCTAGATCTTCAGTATATCTATCAATAACCTCTACCAAGTCTTTGCTATCTCTTGCAGCTTATTCTAGATCTTCAGTATATCTATCGATAACCTCTACCAAGTCTTTGCTATCTCTTGCAGCTTATTCTAGATCTTCAGTATATCTATCAATAACCTCTACCACTTCTTCTTCTTCTTCTTTGCGTTCGTTCTTTACGAACAATTTTAATCACTCTTTGTGATATGTTTGATCTTTGCCAAGAACGTATAAACGTTGCACATTGATTTGGTAGGCCCCTAAACGCATAGACTTCTACACGTTTAGGACACATGCATCCGATTTCAGCCAACCTCCTTAGTCGCCTCTTACAACATGAGTGGCAGGTAACAATGGTTCGATTCTTTACACCCCAAATCTGGGCCCCGGTAACCACTTGGGTGACCTCTACCTCTAAATCTCTTCTCCATGCATTTATTGGCTTTCTTCGATTCTGCTTTCTCTGGGGGCTTCAGGAAAGGGCTCTGTTGTTACATTCTTTACGAATTTTCTCACTGTTCAGATAGTGACATTGCACCCACCATCACTTCGAGTCAAGCAGTTCTTAGTAATATGAAAGAGTACTTAGAAAATCTACCCTGTCAGAGAAAATCACCAGCAGCTTCGCTAACCTGAAGTCTAAATCATATGCTTTACTGTCCGGCACAGAAAGCAAGAACGTAAGTCACTGCGCCCTTGGGGATTTAAACAGTAATAATGAAGATATCGAAAACTCAAACAAACTTATAAAAGAGACGACGTGTTGTTTTACTATTTTCACTATACTAGTATCTTATTAGTAGATGCTTAACAGTTAAGTCTGTCTGTGTTTCTTCTACCCATATTCTACCCGTCACTTCTAAACCGGTAACACTAATCTCTCCTCAATACTAATACTTGAATCTAATCTACATTCAACCTTATATTGACCTGCAGAAAGAAGCTAATTCTCTACGACGTCAGCACGTGACTATCAGTTTGAGAGAAAAAAACATACATACATGGACAAGGAACAGTTAGCATTTAATATCGATCACTCAGTTAGTAACAAGAACTGATAGATAATTAACTAGAAGCTATTATTACACTACAGTATTATAAGAACATTCAACTAACAAATAAAGAATTGTTTGAAAGTAATTATAATATATCTATAAGACAGAGAAGATGGAGATATGGTGAGCATACTCTGAGAAGAAAATATCAAAGTATCACAAATCAGACTTTGAAGTGAGAGGTAAAGGATTAAAAATAGAAATATCGTCTTAATGAAACACTGAACCGAACTTTACAGAGAAAAACAAGAAAAATCGGACCAAATTCCATAGAAAAGATTGAACGTTATGTCCGGACAGAGTGGTACGGAGAGATTGCTTGCAAGTCCTCGATAACGTATAAAAGAATAAGAGGAATGTGGTAATAATAATAGTACTTCATTAATGAAATGAAAATCGTGGCATATCCTAAAGGACGTAGCCATCAACCACAGTGCTCTATAATACAATTTGATATTACTATAAAACAATTTGTTGATCATGTTGGTATAAGAAATAACAAAACTAGAACTGAGTGTCATGACCAAAGAAAACGTAACAAAACAAGCAAGCAACAAAGAACAATCAAACAAATCAATGAAACAAGTATAAATAAATGAATGCCTGAATATTATCAAATACAATTATTCCAAGGACCAGATTGAGAAAGATGGGTGGCCATTTTGGTGCAGCCCGAAAAGAACAACATACTAAATATGCAAGGCCAGGAGATTGATTAATCAACATCGAACTGGCGTGTTGGGCCGCTGGAGGATGCTGGATTTGCTGAGGCGGAGATCGGAGCACCTATGGACATGTCCGGAGTGCTATGATGATAGTCCTCATATAACTGATAACTGAATAATTCCAAGGAAATACAAATTAAAAATATGAACACATCTGATGAGAATGTTTGAAATGTACGATTTATCTTGATAATGTCTCATCTCACGAAACATGTTTTAGTTCGTCCTAGTATGCAACTATTTCTACTTTTTTTTACTCGTAGAAAGTAATTTAGTCTGGACAAACATCAAGACAACACTGGGACAGTTCCAAAACAGACAAATCGCAACTTGTCTTGTGTATATATTTAAAACGTATAGATTTGACTATGTGAGCAAACTGACTATGTGAGCAAACTGACTATGTGAGCAGAACTGTCTAACGTTTTTATATATTGGGGCGCATCTGACTGATGGTTGTGAAGGTGCGGGCGCCATATAATGATTGCAAAACAACTACTACTAATATAAACAAGAGTAATGCTAATATTTTGTGGAGATATTATTTTAAGTAAATCTCAAGTCTGTTTATGTTTTCAAAATATTAAATGTGCCTCTCTCTCTCTCTTGCTTTTTAACTCGAATCTGGGCATAAGTCCTCAAGCAACTCATGCCAAGTCTTCCTATCTCTAGCTATCTCCTGCAGCTCCTCCAGCTCTTCTTTATATTGTTTATCTCTGCCTCCAAATCTCGTTTCCGTGTATTTCTCGCCCTCCCCCCTTCTTTCACTGTCCCTGCGGGTTCCAGGAAAGGACGATTCTTGTTATATTCCCCTCAGGTTTTCGCAAAGTGTATCCTATCCAGCACTAGCGTCTTTTTTTAACCTGTTTGTTCACTGGAATCTGTCTTGTTCTCTCCATAAGTTCCTCATTTGTGACCCTATCATACCATCTCAGTCCCTCTATTCTGCGCAGACACCAGTTGATCAATGTTTGCAATTTATGCGTTATTGTTTTAGTTGTTCTCCATGTTTCTGACCCATACAGTAGAACTGCTTTAACATTAGACTTAAATATCCGAATTTTTGTTCTAGATTTGATTTCTTTAGCCTTCCATATGTTTCCCAGTGCAATGAAAGCTCCTCTTGCCTTCTTATTCTTATTTTATGCCTGCAGTTATTAAAATATTTCAAGATTTGTGCTTCCGTCCCTATTTTTTTTCAATATTTTTTTTTAATATTTCTATACTTTGCAACCACGTCAGCAACCACGTTCATTATTTCTATACTTTGTCAGCAACCAAGCTCATTATTTTTGTTATGTGTATTCATATCTGAAGAAGCTCATGCATTGATAATTGGCAGATAATCACATAGCCTCACTCCCTCACATATAAAAACAAACTCATCCGCAGATATACATAGACTCAGTGGCGGCTCGTCATTAAGGGCCAGTGGGGCCGGGCCCCACCAAAATAATGTGTAACTTGTCTTGAGTATTTTATAAATTAAAATATAACAACTCAAAACCATGATTTTTCCAAAAACTTTTGTCGGGCCCCATCAACAAAAATGATCACGAGCCGCCACTGCATAGACTCAATCACATACTAACTTACAATTGTACTCACAGATTCACTCACTTACAAACTCACTCACTTACAAACTCACTCACAGATTAACTCAATCACAGATTAACTCACTCACAGATTAATTCACTCACAGATTAATTCACTCACAGATTAATTCACTCACAGATTAACTCTCACAGATTAACTCACTCACAGATTAACTCTCACAGATTAATTCACTCACAGATTAACTCACTCACAGATTAACTCACTCACAGATTAATTCACTCCTAGATTAATTCACTCACAGATTAACTCTCACAGATTAACTCACTCACAGATTAATTCCCTCACAGATTAACTCTGACAGATTAACTCACTCACAGATTAACTCATTCACAGATTAACTCACTCACAAATTATCTCAGTCACAGATTAACTCACTCACAGATTAATTCACTCATAGATTAACTCTCTCACAGATTAACTCACTCACAGATTAATTCACTCACAGATTAACTCACTCACAGATTAATTCACTCATAGATTTACTCACTCACAGATTAATTCACTCATATAATAACTCACTCACAGATTAATTCACTCATAGATTAACTCACTCACAGATTAATTCACTCATAGATTAACTCACAGATTATTCTAATCATTACCAAAGAATATAATTCAACCTACCCACTCCCTGGTTCATTTACTTGCTAGCATCTAATTACTTCCCCATTCTCTATAAAATGTTGTAAGAGTTGTGTCCCCTATATTGCTTCTGTCGTTGAGAAACCTTTGTCGACAACGACACATCGACATTACTTATTTCACCGATGTCTCTCAAGTGAAAAACTTTAATACGATGCCTCCGTCGTACGAAGGATAGCGGAAAATTAGCGAAGACTTACCAAAACTTCCGGGCTAAAGACAATCTTCGCTGACGATATTGTAGGGGACACATCTCATTCAACGAAGCGTAGATATAGATTCCACACGTCTGCTGGCTGACCCTGTTGATGATCAGACTCTATCTTCCCGCCTTCTAATTTCTTCATTTCGTAAGTTAATCAACCATGTGCCTTGCTCCTGCCCACACGATTAGTTTGAAGACTTCAAATCGTCGAATGTATCGCTAGACCGCAGAACCAGAATTGTAAAACATTGAGCTACTTGGATAAATACTCAATGTCGTGGGTGTGAAATCATGTTGGTTATTCCAGTTTAATCAGTTCTATATAAAGTGTACATTGGAGAGAGGACATGTTCTGTGTTTTATGCTTTCATTCTGAAAGCTGTGACAATGCAGATGTTGATAACAGACAAATAGTAAACTTAGCCAACGATCAAAAGATATGATATAACGAGAGATGAGACAGAACATGTGAGAAAATATTCAATATACTAGACAAAAGATACGATATAATGAGAAATAAGAAACAGAACATGTGAGAAAACATTCAATATACTAGACAAAAGATATGATATAATGAGAGATAAGAAACAGAACATGTGAGAAAACATTCAATATACTAGACAAAAGATACGATATAATGAGAGATAAGAAACAGAACATGTGAGAAAACATTCAATATACTAGACAAAAGATATGATATAATGAGAGATAAGACAGAACATGTGAGAAAACATTCAATATACTAGACAAAAGATATGATATAATGAGAGATAAGAAACAGAACATGTGAGAAAACATTCAATATACTAGACAAAAGATACGATATAACGAGAGATGAGACAGAACATGTGAGAAAACATTCAATATACTAGACAAAAGATACGATATAATGAGAGATAAGAAACAGAACATGTGAGAAAACATTCAATATACTAGACAAAAGATATGATATAACGAGATAAGAAACAGAACATGTGAGAAAACATTCAATATACTAGACAAAAGATACGATATAACGAGAGATAAGACAGAACATGTGAGAAAACATTCAATATACTAGACAAAAGATATGATATAATGAGAGATGAGACAGAACATGTGAGAAAACATTCAATATACTAGACAAAAGATATGATATAATGAGAAATAAGAAACAGAACATGTGAGAAAACATTCAATATACTAGACAAAAGATATGATATAATGAGAAATAAGAGACAGAACATGCGACAAAATATTCAATATACTAGACAAAATATACGATATAATGAGAAATAAGAGACAGAACATGTGACAAAAACACTTCAATATACTAGACAAAATATACGATATAATGAGAAATAAGAGACAGAACATGTGAGAAAACATTCAATATACTAGACAAAAGATATGATATAATGAGAAATAAGAGACAGAACATGTGAGAAAACATTCAATATACTAGACAAAATATACGATATAATGAGAAATAAGAGACAGAACATGTGAGAAAACATTCAATATACTAGACAAAATATACGATATAATGAGAAATAAGAGACAGAACATGTGAGAAAACATTCAATATACTAGACAAAAGATATGATATAATGAGAAATAAGAAACAGAACATGTGAGAAAACATTCAATATACTAGACAAAAGATATGATATAATGAGAGATGAGACAGAACATGTGAGAAAACATTCAATATACTAGACAAAAGATATGATATAATGAGAAATAAGAAACAGAACATGTGAGAAAACATTCAATATACTAGACAAAAGATATGATATAATGAGAGATAAGACAGAACATGTGAGAAAACATTCAATATACTAGACAAAAGATACGATATAACGAGAGATAAGAAACAGAACATGTGAGAAAACATTCAATATACTAGACAAAAGATATGATATAATGAGAGATAAGAAACAGAACATGTGAGAAAACATTCAATATACTAGACAAAAGATACGATATAATGAGAGATAAGACAGAACATGTGAGAAAACATTCAATATACTAGACAAAAGATACGATATAATGAGAAATAAGAAACAGAACATGTGAGAAAACATTCAATATACTAGACAAAATATACGATATAATGAGAGATAAGACAGAACATGTGAGAAAACATTCAATATACTAGACAAAAGATATGATATAATGAGAGATGAGACAGAACATGTGAGAAAACATTCAATATACTAGACAAAAGATATGATATAATGAGAGATAAGAAACAGAACATGTGAGAAAACATTCAATATACTAGACAAAAGATACGATATAATGAGAGATAAGAAACAGAACATGTGAGAAAACATTCAATATACTAGACAAAAGATATGATATAATGAGAGATAAGAAACAGAACATGTGAGAAAACATTCAATATACTAGACAAAAGATACGATATAATGAGAGATAAGAAACAGAACATGTGAGAAAACATTCAATATACTAGACAAAAGATACGATATAATGAGAGATAAGACAGAACATGTGAGAAAACATTCAATATACTAGACAAAAGATATGATATAATGAGAGATAAGACAGAACATGTGAGAAAACATTCAATATACTAGACAAAAGATACGATATAATGAGAGATAAGACAGAACATGTGAGAAAACATTCAATATACTAGACAAAAGATATGATATAATGAGAGATGAGACAGAACATGTGAGAAAACATTCAATATACTAGAAAAAAGATATGATATAATGAGAGATAAGAAACAGAACATGTGAGAAAACATTCAATATACTAGACAAAAGATATGATATAATGAGAGATAAGACAGAACATGTGAGAAAACATTCAATATACTAGACAAAAGATATGATATAATGAGAGATAAGAAACAGAACATGTGAGAAAACATTCAATATACTAGACAAAAGATACGATATAATGAGAAAGAAGACAGAACATGTGAGAAAACATTCAATATACTAGACAAAAGATATGATATAATGAGAGATAAGAAACAGAACATGTGAGAAAACATTCAATATACTAGACAAAAGATACGATATAATGAGAAAGAAGACAGAACATGTGAGAAAACATTCAATATACTAGACAAAAGATATGATATAATGAGAGATAAGAAACAGAACATGTGAGAAAACATTCAATATACTAGACAAAAGATACGATATAACGAGAGATGAGACAGAACATGTGAGAAAACATTCAATATACTAGACAAAAGATACGATATAACGAGAGATGAGACAGAACATGTGAGAAAACATTCAATATACTAGACAAAAGATACGATATAACGAGAGATAAGACAGAACATGTGAGAAAACATTCAATATACTGACAAAAGATATGATATAATGAGAGATAAGACAGAACATGTGAGAAAACATTCAATATACTAGACAAAAGATACGATATAACGAGAGATAAGAAACAGAACATGTGAGAAAACATTCAATATACTAGACAAAAGATACGATATAATGAGAGATAAGAAACAGAACATGTGAGAAAACATTCAATATACTAGACAAAAGATACGATATAACGAGAGATGAGACAGAACATGTGAGAAAACATTCAATATACTAGACAAAAGATACGATATAATGAGAAATAAGAAACAGAACATGTGAGAAAACATTCAATATACTAGACAAAAGATATGATATAACGAGATAAGAAACAGAACATGTGAGAAAACATTCAATATACTAGACAAAAGATACGATATAATGAGAAATAAGAAACAGAACATGTGAGAAAACATTCAATATACTAGACAAAAGATACGATATAACGAGAGATAAGAAACAGAACATGTGAGAAAACATTCAATATACTAGACAAAAGATATGATATAATGAGAGATGAGACAGAACATGTGAGAAAACATTCAATATACTAGACAAAAGATACGATATAATGAGAGATGAGACAGAACATGTGAGAAAACATTCAATATACTAGACAAAAGATACGATATAATGAGAGATAAGAAACAGAACATGTGAGAAAACATTCAATATACTAGACAAAAGATATGATATAATGAGAAATAAGAAACAGAACATGTGAGAAAACATTCAATATACTAGACAAAAGATATGATATAATGAGAGATAAGACAGAACATGTGAGAAAACATTCAATATACTAGACAAAAGATACGATATAATGAGAGATAAGAAACAGAACATGTGAGAAAACATTCAATATACTAGACAAAAGATATGATATAATGAGAGATAAGAAACAGAACATGTGAGAAAACATTCAATATACTAGACAAAAGATATGATATAATGAGAGATAAGACAGAACATGTGAGAAAACATTCAATATACTAGACAAAAGATATGATATAATGAGAGATGAGACAGAACATGTGAGAAAACATTCAATATACTAGACAAAAGATATGATATAATGAGAGATGAGACAGAACATGTGAGAAAACATTCAATATACTAGACAAAAGATACGATATAATGAGAGATGAGACAGAACATGTGAGAAAACATTCAATATACTAGACAAAAGATACGATATAACGAGAGATAAGACAGAACATGTGAGAAAACATTCAATATACTAGACAAAAGATACGATATAATGAGAGATAAGAAACAGAACATGTGAGAAAACATTCAATATACTAGACAAAAGATACGATATAATGAGAGATAAGAAACAGAACATGTGAGAAAACATTCAATATACTAGACAAAAGATATGATATAACGAGAGATAAGAAACAGAACATGTGAGAAAACATTCAATATACTAGACAAAAGATACGATATAATGAGAGATAAGAAACAGAACATGTGAGAAAACATTCAATATACTAGACAAAAGATACGATATAATGAGAGATAAGAAACAGAACATGTGAGAAAACATTCAATATACTAGACAAAAGATACGATATAATGAGAGATAAGAAACAGAACATGTGAGAAAACATTCAATATACTAGACAAAAGATACGATATAATGAGAGATAAGAAACAGAACATGTGAGAAAACATTCAATATACTAGACAAAAGATATGATATAATGAGAGATGAGACAGAACATGTGAGAAAACATTCAATATACTAGACAAAAGATACGATATAATGAGAGATAAGAAACAGAACATGTGAGAAAACATTCAATATACTAGACAAAAGATATGATATAATGAGAGATGAGACAGAACATGTGAGAAAACATTCAATATACTAGACAAAAGATACGATATAATGAGAGATAAGACAGAACATGTGAGAAAACATTCAATATACTAGACAAAAGATACGATATAATGAGAGATGAGACAGAACATGTGAGAAAACATTCAATATACTAGACAAAAGATACGATATAACGAGAGATGAGACAGAACATGTGAGAAAACATTCAATATACTAGACAAAAGATATGATATAATGAGAGATAAGACAGAACATGTGAGAAAACATTCAATATACTAGACAAAAGATACGATATAACGAGAGATGAGAAACAGAACATGTGAGAAAACATTCAATATACTAGACAAAAGATATGATATAATGAGAGATGAGACAGAACATGTGAGAAAATATTCAATATACTAGACAAAAGATATGATATAATGAGAGATAAGACAGAACATGTGAGAAAATATTCAATATACTAGACAAAAGATACGATATAATGAGAAATAAGAAACAGAACATGTGAGAAAACATTCAATATACTAGACAAAAGATACGATATAATGAGAGATAAGAAACAGAACATGTGAGAAAACATTCAATATACTAGACAAAAGATACGATATAACGAGAGATGAGACAGAACATGTGAGAAAACATTCAATATACTAGACAAAAGATATGATATAACGAGAGATGAGACAGAACATGTGAGAAAATATTCAATATACTAGACAAAAGATATGATATAATGAGAGATAAGAAACAGAACATGTGAGAAAACATTCAATATACTAGACAAAAGATATGATATAATGAGAGATGAGACAGAACATGTGAGAAAACATTCAATATACTAGACAAAAGATATGATATAATGAGAGATGAGACAGAACATGTGAGAAAACATTCAATATACTAGACAAAAGATATGATATAATGAGAGATAAGACAGAACATGTGAGAAAACATTCAATATACTGGACAAAATATACGATATAACGAGAGATAAGAAACAGAACATGTGAGAAAACATTCAATATACTAGACAAAAGATATGATATAATGAGAGATAAGACAGAACATGTGAGAAAACATTCAATATACTGGACAAAATATACGATATAACGAGAGATAAGAAACAGAACATGTGAGAAAACATTCAATATACTAGACAAAAGATATGATATAATGAGAGATAAGACAGAACATGTGAGAAAACATTCAATATACTAGACAAAAGATACGATATAATGAGAAAGAAGACAGAACATGTGAGAAAACATTCAATATACTAGACAAAAGATACGATATAATGAGAAATAAGAGACAGAACATGCGACAAAATATTCAATATACTAGACAAAAGATACGATATAATGAGAAATAAGAAACAGAACATGTGAGAAAACATTCAATATACTAGACAAAAGATACGATATAATGAGAAATAAGAAACAGAACATGTGAGAAAACATTCAATATACTAGACAAAAGATATGATATAATGAGAGATGAGACAAAAACATGTGAGAAAACATTCAATATACTAGACAAAGATACTGATATAACGAGAGATAAGACAGAACATGTGAGAAAACATTCAATATACTAGACAAAAGATATGATATAACGAGAGATGAGACAGAACATGTGAGAAAATATTCAATATACTAGACAAAAGATATGATATAATGAGAGATAAGACAGAACATGTGAGAAAACATTCAATATACTAGACAAAAGATATGATATAATGAGAAATAAGAAACAGAACATGTGAGAAAACATTCAATATACTAGACAAAAGATATGATATAATGAGAAATAAGAGACAGAACATGTGAGAAAACATTCAATATACTAGACAAAAGATATGATATAATGAGAAATAAGAAACAGAACATGTGAGAAAACATTCAATATACTAGACAAAAGATATGATATAATGAGAAATAAGAAACAGAACATGTGAGAAAATATTCAATATACTAGACAAAAGATATGATATAATGAGAGATAAGACAGAACATGTGAGAAAACATTCAATATACTGGACAAAATATACGATATAATGAGAAAGAAGATAGAACATGTGACAAAACATTCAATATACTAGACAAAAGCACGATATAATGAGAAAGAAGATAGAACATGTGACAAAACATTCAATATACTAGACAAAAGACACGATATAATGAGAAATAAGAGACAGAACATGCGACAAAATATTCAATATACTAGACAAAAGATACGATATAATGAGAAATAAGAGACAGAACATGTGAGAAAACATTCAATATACTAGACAAAAGATACGATATAATGAGAAAGAAGACAGAACATGCGACAAAACATTCAATATACTAGACAAAAGACACGATATAATGAGAAATAAGAGACAGAACATGCGACAAAATATTCAATATACTAGACAAAAGATACGATATAATGAGAAATAAGAGACAGAACATGTGAGAAAACATTCAATATACTAGACAAAAGATACGATATAATGAGAAAGAAGAGACAGAACGTGTGACAAAACATTCAATATACTAGACCAAAAACACGAATGGGATACATGTATGTTTAGTACACAACATATATGGACGACAATATGTCCATATCGTATCAGAACATCATAAAAAAGGTCTAAAACCGAACGATTGACTTCATTACATCGGGATTTACCCCGTCTGGCTCGGTCCCTATCCGCAGAAATAGCACACTATGGCACAGAGTATTGCACACAGCACGAACTCGGTAGCTCCGGCAACAATCGTTTGTGTCTCTGGGAAAAATTCACACGTGAACAGAACGCCGCAGTCCGGATTCGAACCCAGGACATTCGGTGAGCAAGGCAAGGGCGTGACCACTAGCCATAGACACGTGGCAGATCACTGAAAATTACCATCCTAAGAGTAGTTTACGAAGTGATTAGACAAGAGGGAACGATGAAAATATTAACATTTACATATGATATCTCTAGTATTCTTAGATCAAAGTACGTTTTTAAAAAAAAATTAAGTACCACTCATCAAGGTAACTGGAACTATTATTGCCTAGGCAACGTATGATTGCCTAGGCAACTCAAACCTAACAGCCTTGGTCTCCAGATAACATTATTATCTTAACACGGCTGTAAAATAATCAGAAAATGCGCGATTGATCCCAAAGTCTTTTCCTGGCTACGATTGACATATTTTAAGAAAGCCAACAGGAAATGTTACTGACTAAATTAATATTTAAATTAACGGTTGACTTGTACGTCGGCGATTCTTTGTTTATTTTCAATCAAGGAAGTACCATTTGTGTAATTATTCTGTCAGTGCCAGACATTGTAGCATGTACTTTCTGTTCTATTCATATCTTATGTTCATAACTGATGAATGCAGTGCCATAAACAAGGTAGTTGTATACAGCAAGTGTGACTTCAATATGACTTTATTAATACATTAATTCTTCTTTTTCTTTTGTTGTCATACTGCTACCGGGTTGTTACCCAGTGTCGTCACACTGCTACCGGGTAGTTACCCAGTGTCGTCACACTGCTACCGGGTTATTACCCAGTGTCATCACACTGCTACCTGGTTGTTACCCAGTGTCATCACACTGCTACCTGGTTGTTACCCAGTGTCGTCACACTGCTACCGATTTATTACCCAGTGTCATCACACTGCTACCTGGTTGTTGCCCAGTGTCGTGGTTTTCTGTCGTCATACTGCTACCGGGTTATTACCCAGTGTCATCACACTGCTACCGGGTTGTTACCCAGTGTCGTCACACTGCTACCGGGTTGTTACCCAGTGTCGTCACACTGCTACCGGGTTGTTACCCAGTGTCGTCACACTGCTACCGGGTTGTTACCCAGTGTCGTCACACTGCTACCGGGTTGTTACCCAGTGTCGTCACACTGCTACCGGGTTGTTACCCAGTGTCGTGGTTTTCTGTTTTGTCTTGCGCTGTTCTGGTGGCTTGGGTGATTGTTATTTTGCTCTTTGACAGGATTCTGCTATGCCATCTAACCATCTTTTCGTGGTCTTCCTCTTGCCTTCTTTCCCGATGTTCTGTTATAGAAGACTCTGTATACTGTGAAGTTTGATGCATTCTTATTAAGTGGCCAAACGACTTCATTCTTTGTTTCTCAATGTAATTCAAGCAAGGTTCTGTGTCAACTTTCTTTCTTAATTGTTCAGTGAAAATCAAGGTACTGTTGCTTTAGATAGGTTAACTGTTGCTCCAGAGCTAATGCACTAAAAGGATGAAATAAAAATCGTATCATACCCTTTACAGGACTTAGCCAACAACCACGGTAAACGAGTAGTCGATTTTCTAGGCACCACTTATACGTTCAGTAGTTTGCCATTGCTTTCGAACGGTGACGTCTATTTTACCTTGCAAAAATTCCAGGGAAATTAATTTGCTTCCAAACTTGTCCGCCGCGAAGTTTGAACCAGGTACGCTTGGATTTGTGATCAAGCTCACTACCGCTTGAGCTACAGACGCCCATTATGACAAAGTCCAAAAACAAGATAGAGCGACCTTTCAACAAAAGGCATTTATCAAACAAAGGATGCAACTCAAATCACGAGAGAATCCATATGTCACTTCACAGATTCCAGATGACATGGATATCAGCAGCCCATTCAAACAAATCGATACTGGAAAAACACAAAACAGGTGTCTGCGTACTATTTTGGGAGCCATGAAATCTACACCAATTGTAGAAATGGAAAAGGCAGCCAACATCCAGCCCTTGGAAGACAGAAGAAGGAAAAAGTGATTCTACAGACTGAAAGGATCAAAAGAATGCCTCACCATCCACTGCATGAAAAATGGCGGCTAGAACAAAGAACAGACTAAAGCGCACAAGTCTAAACCACAAAGCAAAAGAAATAGGAAAGTCATACTTGGAACTACTAAATCATAATTCCATACCTGAAGAATTGCTTTTGATCACTGGGAACCAGACTCAGTACCACTAAACTTCTCAACCTCCATCCCTAAATTATTAAGCAAAGATGCCGAGCCTAATCTAGTGAAGAAAGCAATTACAATGGAACATCTCCATTACATGTTTCCAGAAGACAGCTGGATAAGAATTTACACAGATAGATCGGCAATGGAGGCAACCATGAATGGGGGAGCAGGAGTGTACATTAGGTACCCAGATGCTACTACTGTCTCTCTACCGGCCCCTACTGGAAGAATATGTTCCAACTACAAAGCAGAACTCATAGCCCTTCTGATGGCAGCACAGCACATGAATAAGCTGCAAGCAGCTGCAGCAAGATGGTATTTCTTACAGACTCATTGTCAGCTATACAAGCCCTGGAGGCTAAATCCACTGACAGCACAGTACAAAAACTACAAAGAGAACTTGCTCAGCTTTCAGAAAGGCAGAAATTCACTTGCAGTGGATTCCATCTCACTGTGGCATTGCAGGCAATGAGAGTGCTGATGTCTTAGCTAAGGAGGGCAGTGCCAAAGAGCAAATTTACCAACCCTTGTCTTTTCAAGAGGTCAAAACCTCATACAGAGAAAATCTGCAGTAGACTGGAAGACAAACACTGGATATGATTATGGAAAAGACTCCCCAAAGACCTAAGCAGAACAGACCAGGTCATTATATTTCGACTACGCACCGGACACTGCAGTCTCAACAAACACTTATACAGACTAGGAATAAGTCAAACAGCTCTCCTGCCAGTGTCAGCAGGCAGAACAGACACCAGAGCATATCCTGCAAGACTGTCCTCTTCTGTGTGAGCTGATAAGCAACATGTGGCCACACCCAGTCGACCTGAAAACTAAGCTTTGGGAAACCTGACAGACCTGAAGCTGTCTGCCCAGTTTGTGTCCACAGTAAATTAAGCGCATGACCAGAGATCGCTGAAGAAGAAGAAGAAGATTCCAGAGACTCCTAAGATTGTTGACGGAGCTACGGAGTTCGTGCTTTGTGCAATACTCTCGGCAGGTGACTAGCCATTTCTGCGGAGAGGGACCGAGCCATATGGGGTCAAACCCGGCGCTATGAAGTCAATCATTTGGCTTTAAACCCCTTTTAAAACAAGATACAATCAGACGATAAATCCCTAGCTGCCCTCAAATTAAAATATGTGATAAAAAAGGAATAAATATGAAAAACCTAGAAATAAACATATAGAATATATGACAAAGAGAATAAACAATAAAAATCAAATATCAGATTGTTTTTACGTATCTCGTTTTTTCTACATAGCTTTACTGCGCAGTCTTCCATTATATTGATAATATTATGTGTTTTTTCCTGGGGGCTCATCGAAGCACGCCCTTTCAACCTAAGACAAGTGTATTTTCTTAGTTTTTTTTTTTCCGATCCAGAAGCACTGAGCTTTTTCAGCTCTTCGGCTCGGTGCCATGGACATCGTAACCCTTCGGTTCGGTGCCACGAACACCGTAAATCTGGGGAATCTGTGGCTTTTCTGCCATCCTGCGGAATTGAACCCGCACACACAGAGGATAGTCACCCGTAGTCCAACGCGCTACGAACACGCTGGGCAGAAGGGCATTTTCTTAGTTAAATCAGAGCGTATTTGCCTTCTTTCTTTATGTGATCATGTGGTATGAGACTAGTCCTAAAAATGACTGCTTGTTGTGTATTACACTTCTTTGCATTTTGGTCTGTAGTTTAGTCCTGATAAGGACTTTACGTTGATCTGGGGGTGTGTAGGTCTAGGGTGTGAGTTGACGCTGATGGTAATCCTGGCAGACGGTGGACAGTAAACCCCACTTTAAAGTAGCACATCTAAAGTTATACTGTAGCATGATATCAGATCTGATTGGCTATAGAGAGCCTGTCAGAGCGGACTCATATCAAATCCTTGTATCTAATAACCCAACTTTTCAATTAATATCACGAAGACATATATAATATCTCACTGACAACACATTGAGACATACAGAACCGGTGATATATATATAAATATTGTCATGTAATCTGTAAAATGTAAATAATGAAAACATTACTGATATTAAATGCAACCAAACAAATGAGAACATTCAGGACAAAACTGAAATTAACAATGTCGCCGAATTGACAACTTATCAGTTTCAATAATTTGTGACATTTTGTATTATATATTTCTTTTTTAACTCATTCGCCTCTATGTGTCAATATACTAGCTAGCGGTGGTTTACGTTTTATGACGCAACGCTAAGCTTCTGGTAAACTAAGATATGTTGGTAGATAAGCAGGACTTGCTTTCAGATATCTTTCTTATACAGAAATACCTTAGCGGGAGTACCCCAACTCCGTAGTACAGGCGACGTTCCCTGATGTAATTAGGTGAAAATTGTGTAATAATGTCAAAACACGTAATTACAAAGTACTGTAGTTTTTCAAATTACAAAAACAATGACAAAATACAGCAACGTTTCGACCAACAAGGCCTTTATCAAGCAAACGAACAAACAGGAGTGACAAATTAAAATGAAACACAAATGGACGACCAAATACAAACGTATCTAAGGAAAATCTGGAATAAAACGAATAACGAAATAAATGTAACACAAAAACACACATAAAACTAGAAATAGAAAGGAAAAGAAACAATGAAACATCTAGTAAATATATAACTTGAATACATGCAACATATACCCATATAGATTACAAAGCAGGGGAGAGAAAGTACTAAGAAGCATAAGAATGGAATATAACATGAATACATGCAACATATACCCATATAGATTACAAAGCATGGGAAGAGAAAGTACTAAGAAGCATAAGAATGTAATACGTTGAGCCCGCGTGGTCGCAAGGTACCATACAAAGAAATCAACCGATTCTCCAGAGCAAATCGACTGCGATCATCCGAGGAACATGATCGGATGGCTGTGACCTGGACATCGTGAGCACCTAAATGGCCAGTGTCATTGAAATAGGTGGCTACAGGGGTCACAGAGCATTGGCGTATGTCACGTAAGTGTTGGGCGAATCGGTCACTGAGCCTCTTGCCTGTCTCGTCGATATAAGCCTTGTTACACCGCTTACAGATAATGGCATAGATAAGATTACGGGACTCGCATGTGAACCCATCGTCAATAAGAAACGTGCCTAAAGGAAAAGATACAGTACGCGTCTGTATCACATAAGCACACGTGTTGCAACGCCGACGACCACACTGGACAGTGCCAAAATGAGTCTGGATATTGGACTTAAGGCGACTGTGTACCAACATATCCTTAAGACTTCTGTCCCGTCTGTAAGACACCAAAGGATAGTTGGGAAGACAGAACGGGTCTCAGGATCTGATCTAAGGAGAGACAGATGACGGAATAAAACATTTTCACCAGGGAACTATGGGGGTGGTAAGTTAAGATAAGTTTTACTCTGTCAGAGTTAGTAGTCCTATGCTGACTGGTAAGGGCCTGCTGGCGAGTGATTTTCTGAACTCGATGCATAGCCGAGACAAGCACCCTCTCCGGGTATAGGCGCCTACGAAAGAATCAAGCATCTCGCGAGCTCTCTCAAGAAAATCATCGTCCTCACTACAAAGGCGACGAAGGCGTAAGAGCTGCGAGAATGGCAAAAAGTCACGACAAGCCCGGGGATGGGAAGAAGTATAGAGGAGAAAACTATGTGCATCAGTAGGCTTGTAATATACTGATGTAGAGATAGTGGATAGGCGTCAGGTGATAGTAATGTCAAGAAAGTTGACACAAGTAGTGGAGGTGTGAGAAGTAAAACGAATAGAAGGGTTGAAAAATTAATGAAATTAATGAAGCGTGACAAATCGGCTTCAGGCATATCAGTGATGCCAATACAGTCATCAATGTATCTGTGATAGACAGACGGAAGGGGGCATCATATGTAGTCCATACTAGGTGTTCAAGATAACCCATGAAAAGACAAGCATAACTAGGTCCCATTTTAGTACCCATGCAACCCCACTGATCTGCTCAAAGAATTGGTCATTAAACTGAAAGGAGTTAAGAGTGAGAACTAGTTCCGCAAGACGAAGGAGGCAGAAGTTGACACAAGTGGATTAGTTCTCCTATTGAGAAAGAACTGAGGCTATAAGGCCGTCAGGATGAGGTATAGAAGTGTACAATGAGCACACATCAAGGAGGAAGAGACGGTAGGTTCTCTCGGTAGCAACTCAATGGTAAAAAAGACAGACAAAGCGTGGTTTGTATCCTTCAAAAATGACGGAAGTGTGGTGACTATGGGATTAAAGATGCTATCAAGGAATTCGGAGATGTGTTCCGTAGGGCATGAGCAAGCAGAAACGATAGGCCTACCGGGATTGTGGAGTTTATGAATTTTGGGGGGCATATAAAGGCAGGTTTACCCAAACAGCTATCGATCACACAGAGTGATGATGCACTGGATGGAAGGTCGTTCGTGGCAATTAAGTTCTTAATGACTTCACGAACCTTATTATTATTAGACTGAGTGACATCAGTAGGGCTGGTTTTATAAAAATGAGTGTCACGCAGTTGGGTATGACCTTCCTGAAGGTAAAGATCTTTGCTCCAGACGACTATAACTCCGCCTTTGTCGGCGGGTTTGATAACAATGTCATCACGTCGACGGAGGTGTGATAGAGCACGAAACTCCGACGGTGACATGTTAGACTGCCAAAGGCGTTTGGGTGGAGCAGTCCCAAAATCATGTATAGTATTCTTGATGTAGAGATCAAGAGCGTTAGAGGCACCAGGTTTGGGTGTCCAGTCATGTTTACAGTAGAAAACTTAGAAAACATACTCGTGTCAGGACATAGGTCAGAGTCAACCTGGTTCTGAAAGTGAAATTTCAAGCGCAAGCCATGGTGAAAACGAGTCACATCTTGAAGAGTTGAGTAGTGGTCAATGGTGGGTCGGAGAGGAACAAACTTAAGACCCTTACTTAAAACAGATCTCTCGTTGTCCGATAATGGAAGGTCTGGAGGAATACAAACCACCTGTGTGGGAGGAGAAGATGGTAGTGGACAATTGGAAGGAGTGGTAAAAGGTACAGGGCGAGAGGGTTAAGTTTTTGTTGGTGAGGGGTTTCCCAGATTTTCCTTAGATACGTTTGTATTTGGTCGTCCATTTGTGTTTCATTTTAATTTGTCCTGTTTGTTCGTTTGTTGATAAAGGCCTTGTTGGTCGAAACGTTGCTGTATTTTGTCATTGTTTTGTAATTTGTAAAACTACAGTACTTTGTAATTACGTGTTTTGCCAATCAAATAGTTTTACTGCAGTTCCATATATATATACTGTAATAATGTCACCATTACTAGGTTAGACCAATTGTGGCCTGTTGGTTCCCCATGTTGGAGGTTGTGATAACTATCCATTCTTTTTTAAAAAAAAGTAGTTACAGAAACTAAGAATAAAAACAGGGCAGGAATCTATAACGGCTCAGGTCAGGAGGTGAAACTGGCGGTTGGTCGGGCATATTCTGCTGAAAACACAGTCGAATATCACTGGTCAAGCACTTGAGTGGAACCTGTAAGGAACACTGAAAAGGGGACGTTATAAACAGATCTAGAGACGGAGTCTTCTTGAGGAACTGAAGGATACTGAATATCCTGGGAAGCCATAAAGTCAACCGTCAAAGAACTGATAAAGTGCAGGAGAACTATTTAGGCACTATGCTCCACGGGGAGCGGAGGAAAAAAAGGGAAAAAGAAAGTAAATAGAAGATCAAGATGTGAACAGACAACAAACTTACAGAGTCTAGAACCGAGAAAATGAACACAATTTTCTGGACATTCATTGCAACAAACCTTCTATTCGGAGACGGTACAAGACTATGATGACTATGATTCTTCTTGTTCAGGCGTTCCATATCGACCACTTGTTAACCACATTTGTGATTTTATATGATCCGAGCCTAAAAGCGATTGTACGTTGTGCCAGTTATGCGCCTATAAATAGGCCAGCACATCCGATTTCAGCAACGCTTTTTATTTACTAAGGTAGCTTCCCTACTGCCCCTACCTTTGTCGCCTTTACAACATGCTTGTAGATCGCAGTGTTACTATTATTCTTTGCTCCCTTGCCAGCCCGGTTGTGACTGAGTAATATGATATACTTTGTTTTTGTGTGTGGCTTATATGAGATTAAAGTCCCTGTAAGCAAAAGCACCTCCTTTCAACATAAGAACGCGTAGATTTGGTTATATCAGGGCGTGTTAGCCAAACGAACAACAATAACAACTAAGAATGAATTCAATGTAAGAAATTAGTTTTTTGAAATGCTCTACATGTAGTTTACCCATGTTAATCGACATGTATATCTGCTTCTCTACCAATTTTTTTTTTAAATTCCTTTCTTTTGTCAGTGCCCATGTTTTGCATCTGTAGCATAGTGTTGGTATGAAGATTGTATTACTCATATAATATGTCTTTTAGTCTCTACTGGAATTGTTGGGTGTTTCAAGATTGTGGTAAGTTGGTATGTACTGTTGTTGGCTCGCTGGATTCTAGTTTCGATCTCTCCAGTCTACTATCAGATATGAAGATACTTCCGAGGTATTTGAATTCTCTCACCTGCTTTAGCGTTTGGTCGTTTATTTTTATGTTGATATCTTTATGTTCTCTCTTTATAGTCACGATTTCTGTTTTTTAATGTTGATCTTCATGCTGTATTTGAGGCAGCTATTGTTGAGTAAGTTTATGTGTTCTTGAAGCTGTTCAATATTATTATGGAATAAACACTGGTCGTCACAAAGAGCAGTTCATCTTGTTGGTCTACATCCAGTAATGTTTCATCTATTTTAGTGATACTATCCATGTATATAATGAAGAGCAGAGGTGATATGACACATCCTTGTCATACTATACCACCTACCTGTTAACTAGATCTCTAGTCATGCACTCAATTCATTGTGGACCACAAACTGCAGCAGTCAGTCTCAGGTTTTCCCAGTGCCGGATTAGGCCAGCGCAGGGCCCATGCAAATTTTAGCGCAGGGCCCTAGGTTTGTATGATAATAAATAATAAACACAACTTTTACAAACAAACTTTTCTTGATTTAATGTGAGCAAATTTAGAGATAATACTAGACAAATCAATTTCTCAAGTAAATTACATTCAATGTTCATTAAGGTGAGGTTGTTTAGACGATCTTGTCCTATCATGTTCCTTAACTCACTTTTTGTACGCTTTAATGTTGAAAAAGAACGTTCTACGCTGCAGTTAGTAATCATTAAAGACAAGTAAATTCGCAAGATTATTTCTACATTTGGAAACACGACTCTAATGAATTTTCCATTATAAGTTTATAAAATTGCAGTTGAAGAGCCCCATGCTTTTCGTTGCTAATAGCAGCAGCTACATTAATTTTTAAGAAGTTCAACGAACTGCAATTGGTTCGTCGCCTAGACTTTTTTCCCAAATCCTCTTGGTAAGAGCTGACAATATTTGGAGTTCTTTTCAGATCTCTTCTGCTGTAAGAGATTTTAACTGCCAAAGTATTCCAAATACAATAATCACTCTATGGTACGCTCCCATGCGTTTAGCTAAGGCAGAGTACATTATCAATTATGACAATAAAAACACCTGACTTTCAAATTTTTGTTTGGGTGTTTGATTTTCTAAAACTTCATCGAGCGTAGTAGAGTCGCTGAAATCGTCGTACTTCGCTTGCGTCGTCTTGAAGTTTGTTGCTGATATTCTTGTCAGTCAGGCTTTTGGCTTTGGCCTCAATATCTGAAAATGTAGGCCGCATTGCTTGAACGTACCCGTGTAACGATTCATAAAGAGCATATCCCGTGTTAAGGTCTTGATCAGGTGACTGTAATGAAGCGCTGACAGCTTGCAAGCGTTCTAGAATTCCCGTTCCATAAAATGCTAACTATTCCGTTTCCAACTTACTCATCTCCAAAACTAGCCCATACGCCTGATTACGACACTCTACCTTTTGATCCATGTTATTTGAGATGTCATCAAAACTTGTTTGATAGTGGTAAAACCACATAAAGTGCATTTGTCGCATCAGCTCGGGCAGACCACCTGGTGTCCGACAGTCTCTTCAAAGTCGGGAGTTTGAGCCTGTATCTTCCAGTGCTTTTGAAAGAATGCCCCATCGATAGGTAGAAGAGGAAAAGAATGTATAGAGGCTTTCAACAAAATCGAAAAAATTGATGCTTCTATACAACATTCTGCAGCACACTTCGCAACCAAATTCAGTGAATGTGCAAAGCAGGGAATGTATTCTGCGTACTTATTTATCTCCTTAATGCGTGCTTGTAAGCCGTGGCATTTCCCACTCATGTTGCTGGCATTGTCATAGCTTTGACCACGACAGTCTTTGATAGCAATGTCATTTTTCTTTTAAAAATCAAGTAAACTTTGGGCGAGTTGTTCAGCAGTATGACCTTCCATATCAAGAACTTCACATACCTTTCACAGATCCAGATGGTAACACATAGCGCACTATTAGAGTGAGTTGGTCCACATGCGAAATGTCTGAGGTAGAGTCCAGTGATACGGAATAGTACTTGCATTTCTTAATTTCGCAACTTATGATCCAGTAAGCTTGATGCAATTAGATGGATTAATTCCTCGTATGTTGTTTTTGATAAGTATGGTGTATGTCCATTTTTCTTTATTTCCATAAGTATTTATATGCTGAGCCAGAAAAATGTCAAATTTGGATATTAATTTCAACAAACCTAAATAATGGTTATTATTAGGGGAACCAATAATTTCATCCCTACCCCAAAATGCAAAACCTCGTTCTGCTAAAATTGGATAACTGAAGTAATTCGCTCTAAAAGTGTCCGCCAATATGTTTGTTCGGTCTCAATTTGGCTTAACAAGTTAAGAATCGACACCCGCATCCTTCGTTTTGCAAACTAACAGCGAAATTATCGCTTGTCTAGGGGGAAGTGCTTTCTTCATGTCTTTTCAACAAATTTTTTGCTTTTTTCCAGTCGTCAAATCCTTCTTTCGTAAACCGACCACTTGCATTTATTTTAAACAAAGTTTCGCGCGCAAAAACTGATGAAGAAACAGAAACTGGGTTATGAGTAAAATTTAATGGTCCTTTTGTTCAAGATTTCAAGTTTTCGTTTATTAGAAGCGTGTGCAAAAAGGGGGACACTCCTACACAAAAATACAAAACTGTAACGTTGTTAGTGAGCTCAATGCGACCGCCCGTACCTAGCTAAGTCAGAATTGTGTAAACATGATCTTGGCCCTAACCTAAATAAGAAAGAATGAAAGGGGATATTGTACCCACCTCCCAACCTTGGTTCCATGTTTATTACTAGTGACAGCTTAGCTTTGTTACATAGGCGTGGGGCCCCTCGAAGCCGGGGCCCGTAGCATTTGCTACTTCTGCTACTAGGATAATCCGGCGCTGGGTTTTCCCAAAGCTTAGTTTTCATGTCGACTGGGTGTGACCACATGTTGCCTCTTAGCTCACCCGAAAGAACAGTAATACATGGCATGTTCCCGTGTCTATTCCGCCTGCTGTCCCTGGCAGAGAGCTGTTTGATGTATTCCTAATCTATGTAAGTGACAGCTGAGTTTGCGGTGTCCCGGGACGTAGGCGAAATATAATGACCTGGTCTGTTCTGCTAAGATTTTTTAAAAGTCTTTTTCCCTAATCATATCCAGATTTTCTATCGATGATGTTTTCTTCTTTCTTTCTTTCTTTCTCGAATCCTGTATGCCTCACAGCGTCAGGTCAGGAAGAGATTTCTAAAACGGGCCTAGTATGCGCTTCGTAGATAGTCTCTTTCGTCGCCTCTGTTATCTCTGAGGTCCATCTTTTGCGTGGCCGGCCTTTTGCTTTGTACCCATTGTATCGGAGCAGCATTGCTATTTGGGTGCACTGTCTGATGGTAATCTGCTTACGTGACCGAACCATTTAATTTGTTGTTTCTTGATGAAGTCTAGTACTGATGTTGTACCCACTTTTTCCTGATGTCTTCATTTCTCAACCGGTCTCTTCTTGTTACACCCAGCATTCTGCGTAGACACTTCATCTCTGTTGTGACTAGTTTTCTTCTATCGTTTATTGTCAGCGTCCAGGTTTGGCACTGGTAACATAATGTGGGGAGAAAGATTGTGTTGAACATTGCTCTTTTTGTGTTCATGGTGACGTGTTTGCATCTTAAAATTGGCGCCATTTTCCCTATCATTTGGTTTGCTTTGTTGCATCTGTGTTGAATTTCATTAGTTATTCTTCCATTTGCTGAAAAAATGCTCCCCAGGTATGTGAAATCTTTTGCTTGATTTAGTAGATGATTATCGATGGAGATGTTGGTAGTGTTTTCCTCTCTGGCGAATGTCATTACTTCTGTTTTGTTGATGTTAATTCTCATGTTGTATTCGTTACATGCTAACTGGAGTCTGTTGATGTGTTGTTGTAGCTGTTCTTCTGTTGTTGATATGATTGCCCGATCGTCTGCAAAAAGAAATTCATTTAAGAGTTCTCCGGGTTGTTTCCTTCGCTGGTGTTAGCTATTTTACAAATGTGGTCAATGTACGTGATGAATAGCAGCGGGATAGTACGCAGCCTTGTCTACTCCTGACCCTACGTGAAACTTTTCTGATAATCCTGTATTTGTTCTAATCATACATTGGCTGTCAGTATAAATGTTCTTGCAAAGGTTGATTAGGTGTTCATTAACCCCATAGGTTGTTAGTATTTTCCACAACTTGTGCCTATCTACGCGGTCGAACGCTTTTCCTGATCTACAAATGCAACGTGTAAATGTTTGTCGGATTCGATAGTCCTTTCTACTAACTGTCTGAGGGCGAATGTTGCGTCTGTACAGCTTTGTTCTTCCTGAATCCATTTGGGAGTCATTAAGCTGTGGCTCGATGATGTGGCGGAGCCTTTCTCAAGTATTTTGCAGAATATTTTCCCAGTGTGGCTCAGTAGCGCTATGCCTCTATACTTTGTACAGTCCCTCTTGCTACCTTTCTTCTTCCAGATGGGAACAATTGTAGCATTCCTCCAATCTTCTGGTGTTTCTTGTGTGATCCAGACTTGGTTGAATAGTCTATGGAGCCAGCTGATTCCTACCTCTTTAGTTGCTTTGATTAGGTCAGCCGGGATATTGTCTGGGCCTGGTGTTTTATTAGGTGGGGCCATATTTACAGCATTTCTGATCTCTGATAGTGTTATGCTTGGTTCTACTTCTGAAGTTACATTTACTGTGAGTTCTTGAGTGTTCGGTTGGTCCTCTTGTTGAAGGTTGAAAAGTTCACTAAAGTATTGTCGCCATCTGTTCATTATCATTTTGGATCATTAAGAGCTTGGCCGTTTTCATCGTTAATAATTTCAGTTAGGTCATATTGTTCTTGTCTTTCCCATATAGCTTTAATTTTCTTGTAAAATGTCTTGTTGAATTTTTGTAGTCTGAATTTAATGTTTCGCCATAATCTTGCCATGCTTGTATTTTAGACTTCTTTATTATCTCCTTGGCTTGTTTTCTAGCTGTTCTGTTTTTAATCTCTTGAAAAGACAGTGGTTGGTGGATGTGTTCTTTGACACTGCATTCCATAGCCAAGACGTCGGCGTTCTCATTACCTTCTAAAGATGAAGAATTGACGTCATTGCATCAGGTTTTCCTTCATATGGCTCGGTCCCTTTCCGCAGAAATATCAAGCCAGCTGCCGAGAGTAATACAAAAAGTACAAACTCAGTAGCCCAGGCAACAACTCTAGTCATCTCCCGGGGAAAAAGACACCAGTGAACAGAAGGTTAACCTATTAACCATCAAAATAAATCGTGCAATGGGAGCTATACCCGATCCGTGTCGAATTTCTCAATACAAATTACAGAACCCTGTAGCTTGTTTTTTCAGTGTCATTGATTGATAAAGTCTCTTTTGTTTTTGTGTGAAGGAGGGAATTCACACCACCACTTTACAGAACTAAGATTAACCGCACGTAACATCAGTGTTGTACCAAACTAAGAGAAGAAAGATGGTACATCAATGTTGTACCAAACTAAGAGAAGAAAGATATCACATCAATGTTGTACGGAACTTAGGGAAAAAAACATCACACCAGTACTGTTGCACATGTTTTAGAACACAAACAATATAAAAGAAAACCGCTGGTCCACTTGTTTAATATTCTGATAATCTTCGCTCTCAAATATCATCTAGAGAAACCAGCCTCATGATTTAGTTGTTTGAATTATGACATAGACCGTCACTCCTGTAACAGATTTTATAGACACCAATGAAGTTGTTGCAAAGTACCTATCCAATATAACATCTGTATTGTCTGTCTGTACTGAAAGAGTTCTACTAACTTCTACTATCTCCCTTGTTTATTACTAAAACAAAAAAGCATACTTGTCTTATAACAAACTTGTCTTATATAGATTAAACTTGACCAAAGGGGAAGTAACTACAATGGGGAGGGTAAGCAAACATTTCTAAAATATGTCACTTTCACACAGAATCTACACACACACACATATATTTGATATATGTCTTATATACATACACATACAAATGAGGTCAACAATTTGCAGAATCACACTTATCTTCGTTCCGGGGCACATAGGTGTCGTTGGCAATGAGAGAGCAGACAGGCTGGCTAGCTCTCCATCATATCAGCCGACCAGCCAATGGATAGAGTTGATATTTTGAATGCCCTCAGAGTGTGGCCGCAAAGAAGATTTTCATTTAAACCAATCCACGTCAATTACTAGATTGCAGGAGCTCAGTTTGAAGATTGGGGTAGCAATAAAAGAACAGCACAACAGGTATCCAGGCTCATCAATCTGAATTGAGCTGGTACGGTCAGTCGCTGGACGCTGTAGGAGATATTGCAAAGGAGATCAGGGGCACCATGGACATGTCCGGACTGCAATGAAGATATTCCCAACTGAAACACAAACAAACCACGTATGTAAGTGTATGTGTCTGATACGCTTGTATTTGTTAACTTATACCTACTGAAAACTTAACTAATTGATTAAATACTTCATATATATCGCTTCTCTGCCTTAAGGCTAAGATCAAAGTGCAGTGATAACTTGATCGTGGCCAAAGACTGAGAACCTAAAAAACAAACCAAAGGTATAACCAAATACAAACTCAGAAGCTCTCATTCGAAAGAATGACTACGCTCATAGTTTACAGGTTCAACTGTTCTGGGCCTGTCCACTCGTTAAAGTATTTAGCCGTTACTGCTGTCCTCCATTGGATCTCTGGGACTTCATTTACTGGGGCCGTTATTGTATCTGACTCTGAGTCGATGCTTCACAAGATCCAGAATGGCAGGTTTCGGTATGAGTGGATGTTGTCTAGAAGTTTCTAACCTCCAGAGGCTTATGTGGATACACTGTCCTGGGCATGCGGGTGTTTGCGGTAATGAGAGAGCGGACAGGCTTGCATCAACAGCATCGATTGTTGGGGAGTTGAAGATGGATAAGGGGATATTCTTCGGTCTCTTCGCGACTGTCTGTTGGATGAGGACACTAAAATCGATGTTGAATCGATCAAGCGATTAGGCAATTTGGAGTTACCCGTTGTACAAGTCAAACTGGATGCCTGAGAGGCAGAGTGAGAGGTGTGTTTAATCAGCGAGCCACAGGAACCATCAGTATGCATACTATTCGATATATGTTGGGGAGACTGAGCACCTATCGGTCTGCCCGGAGTGCAATGATGTCAGTTTAGTAACCAATAACCAATCGTTGCGGCACTTCTGGGTCAAATAGTAGCATGTCTCTTGCGGACTTAGCTTTCATCACAGACCTCCTGATGAACATCTCTAGCAAGTACTCCCGCAGGGTGTAAAACAAAGTTCATATCTTTAAATCTATGACTTTCTTCCTACTTGCATGTGTGATAGGGACTTGCACTAAAGTGTTGTTTGACATTTTCATCTGCCTTTTTTTGTTTTGACCCATGAGGTCAGCAACTTTTAGCAAAACAATTTTGCAACATAAATGTGTTTCATTGCTTAAGTCTCTAATTTCCATTTCCTGGGTTTTCAAAACGTGTACATTAGGAAAATATTTATCACGTTGTTTTTTTTGCATAGGTGGACAAATGTATGGCTTACTTTCTGAAGTCTAAAAATGTTATGTACCATAGCCAACCAGTTAACCATTAAGTGAACTGGTTAAATATGAGCTGTTGGTTACTACTGCCTTAGCCATTTAATAATAATTGTCGTCCATTGCAAGCGATGATGACAACAGCCTTAGACGTGTGCTGCTGCATCTACGATATGTGCAGAGGTGACCATAGAGTCCAATCATAGAACACAATCCACTACCACAGGTGAGTCATACATGATCAAGGTTAGACATGTGAGTTTTATGTGATTTGTCTTTTCACGCAGCTCGCTTTCTGTGTGCCTCAACAGTACGGCAACTCTCAGCTATGAGTTTCTTTTGTGTTGTTACATCGCAACATTTAGCGTTCTTGCGTAAGGGATTCCCAGCATGTGCTTGTCTATATCGAAGCATATTAGTGAATTATTTTATAGCATTTTTTCTGTCCACCAACTGATCGTATGCCCCCATCAAGCTAGCCATAACTGTTTTGTGATCCGTTTTACTTTTACGTAGGGATTAGGGAGTTACAGCTATTCTCACAAAAAGATACTTGTCTTATTCAAATGTAAGTAAATGTTAATAAATCTAGTCACTGAGAAACAAGTCTCACTCATGAATTATACTTTCATTTATCACAATTTTTAGAGTTGGAAGAAGGCCAAACTGGAGTATCACAGATGGTCTGAAAGGGTCCCAACTCATTGGTAGAGTATTTGAGGAGAGAAAATCTACTCTCTCCATCAACTAGGTAGAATGTCAAATGTTTTGTTTTTAAAAAAATGTTAAACCATGATTTAAAAAAGTGTCTAATCATGACAAACTAACAGCTAAACAAACACTCACTTGGTGTCTTTGAGATTTCAAATGATTTTTAATATTTGAACTGCCTCCATGCACAACAGAGTTCTGAGCAAAACAGTGATCACATTTATACCATCCATACAAAAGTTTCTTATGAAAAAGGTAATCTTTCTTTGATATCTTCAGTAAATGTGAACTTTATTTTGGGAATTGTAAATGTAAATTAAAATTATTGTTTAAATTTCACAATCTATGCCGAAGTTTAAAAACAGGCAAAAACAATCAAATATGATAATACAGTTGGACGATTATGAGCTGTGACTATGGAAACTATATAAATAAATGTGCATCCCCATTATCAGACATCAGAGCTGGCATACATAAGCAGATACCATTACTATGTGTCTTGATTAAATCATAAGCAGATGGCATAATACAGAGTGTTCAAGATAAAAGCGGCCTGTGAATGAAGCCAATCTGGCATATATTTATGAAAATGAGAAGGTTCAGTTATGACGTAGTATAGGTCAAGGTTGTGTGACGGTATGTAATTGCAGTGCGGGAAGGGGCGATGAACAAATGTGACGTAGTAGGAGCAAGTCAGAACCTGTTTAAATAGTAAATAAACACCACTCCCTGTGTAACTGGCAACTTTTGATCTGTCAATGGGGCTGTTTTAATCTTGAACACCCTGTACAAAGCTTAGAACTTGTCAGTATTTACAGGTAGAATGTTAGCTTCACTAAATGAAATATACTATCTGATAACAAAGACATCCTACAAGACCTGCGTATCCAGGAATACTGGCTTATAAATATCATCATGTCCTGGACATGTTACTACATGAACATGAAATTATCAACCACACAGCAACTTAACAAAGTAAAATAATAATGACAAATTTTCCATAATTAACATATACCAGTAAACACAGTGGCACTGCTAAGCAAAGTAATGAAACAATTGAAGTTACAAAATAAACCAAAGTAATAATGAAACATGTTTCCCTTGGCTTCTGAAACCAAGTGATTTATGATCATATCAGAAAAACAAAAATAAAATAGAGAGCATATTTATATAGACACAAAACAGATGAAAGATAATACAGCAACTTAGGAGTCTTTTTGATATGGAAAACAAGATATGAACGTGTAAAATAGGTAGAGGGAGGTATCTCTGCGGCATGGATACTCAATATGTTACCCTCCGTGAAGTGATTGGGATATTGTTCCAGTGATCCCTGATCTCAATGTGGATGGTTAGGGTAGGGGGTCTCAGCAATGAAGTGGTTAAGTCGTTTGCCTGTGGATGGTTAGGGTAGGTGGTCTCAGCAATGAAGTGGTTAAGTCGTTTGCCTGTGGATGGTTAGGGTAGGGGGTCTCAGCAATGAAGTGGTTAAGTCGTTTGCCTGTGGATGGTTAGGGTAGGGGGTCTCAGCAATGAAGTGGTTAAGTCGTTTGCCTGTCGTACTGAAGGTTGTGGGTTTGAATCTGCACCGAGACTCCTAGGATTGTTACGGAGTTCATGCTTTGTGCAGTGCTCTTGGCACACGGTATGCCATCTCTGCCAACAGGGATGGAGCCTTATGGGAAAACCAGGTGGAATTAAATCCATCCTTCATCTTTGTACTCTGATCTCAATGTAGGTGAGATCAAGTTCCTAGTCCTATCGGAAGTGGAGAATAAAAATGTAGGTCCCTGTTCAAGATGAGGGTCCCTGTAAAAGAACTCTTGGCAGTTGAGCCGCTGTCCTGGCAATATTCATTTTTTTTTAAAAAGATTAAAATAAGAAACTTCTACAAACAATTTCACTATCTTCAAAACTATATTGGGAACCCTCGCTGGTGCTACAGAGTCTGTGCACTACCATGGAGATCTTCCTGCGTAAGAAAGAGATCAGAGCACACATGGCCATTCACTGAAATGCAATGATGATGGTCCTATCAATCGCTCAATCAGTAAAAATAAGAGTATATGTAGTAAATAAATCTGGTACTGTACCTATACCAAATGACCTCGCAGTTACAGTTTCTACCTACTATAAAGAATTAAGAAAGTCGTGGTATATTTGTTGTCTTCTCCGTTTATCCTGAAAAAAGGGAATTTGTTATGTCCCATCACAGTAATGCAGCCTGTTACCATGAGCCATCACTGGTAGGTGGAGTAGGGGCTTTGTCAGCTCTAGTTCACTGACTCTGACATTTCATTAATTGCATCATCTTCTTCCTCTTCTTCTTCTTTGAACGCTCCATATCAACCACAAGTTAAACCACTCTTTGTGATTTGTATGTGATCTGAGCCTAAGAGTGGCAGTACATTGTGTCAGTTATCCACCTACAAGTAGGCCAGCAAATCTTGATTTCTGTGACACTTTATTTACTAGAGTATCTTCCCTAGACCCCTACCCTAGTTTCCTCTTACGACATATATCTTGTAGGTAGCAGTGTTACTATTCTTTGCTCCCCTTATGAGTCCTGGCAACACATAGATGATTCATTGCATCTTAGTATAGATGATTCATTGCATCTTAGTATAGATGATTCATTGCATCTTAGTATAGATGATTCATTGCATCTTAGTATAGATGATTCATTGCATCTTAGTATAGATGATTCATTGCATCTTAGTATAGATGATTCATTGCATCTTAGTATAGATGATTCATTGCATCTTAGTATAGATGATTCATTGCATCTTAGTATAGATGATTCATTGCATCTTAGTATAGATGATTCATTGCATCTTAGTATAGATGATTCATTGCATCTTAGTATAGATGATTCATTGCATCTTAGTATAGATGATTCATTGCATCTTAGTATAGATGATTCATTGCATCTTAGTATACATATCTGTTTGCTTATTGAAAGTTCAAGATAGTCTCATATTTGTGTTCAAGCTATAGATAGTCTCATATTTGTATAAACTGATTGCATATGAGCCATCTTTTTAAAGATCGCAGGAGCTTATCGCCGGAACTTATCGCAGGAGCTTATCGCAGGACCATATCATCACTTGAAATATTGGAATAATTGTGTTGTTTTTCCAATACTTCCCATCTTATTCAACTGAAAACTACTTAAATGTGTAGTGTAAATGATAATGAATATATATCATCATGGCTTTTGGTAGAAGTGAAATGGAGTTTACCATTCATTCTAGAATACCCTGTGATAAAAAAAACTAGAGGTTTTTCATGAATAGTAATGATGCTGGTTTGTACATAGTTAATGAACAATGCATCCATTCACAATATTTTTAATGCTTATGTATTCATATATGAATTATCAAATGGATTACCAATATAAAGAGAGCATTCAGACCAGTTTATTCAACTTACTGTTCATAAACACTCTTTGTAAGTTGGATTTTTGTTCCTCCAATACCCATTTTTGTTTTGAATTTATGCTAATATGTTTCCTGTATAGTTCAGACTGCATTATTTCTGCTAATACAGTAAGCATTTTGTGAAACTACATCCATTTGTCTTCAATATATAATAAGTCATATCGCAAATCATATTTAGAAACAATATTTTAGTTTTGCTAAACTACGATCGCAATTTTTTTAAATAATAAAATAAATCCGCCAAAAAAAAAGCCGCCATAGTGAATCAGTTAAAGCTAAAGCTAGTTTCATATTTGCTTTAAAATAAACAGATATGATTAACACAGTACAGCAATCAGTGACAGAAAAATATATGAAGAATAACTGCTTGATGTACCAAAGGTCTCATAAAAATATCAAAGGAATGAATTAAAAATAACAATTATTGTAGACTACAGTATGAATTACAAAAAGTTGACAAAATTTCGATATCGCAAAGCTATTGGTCTGCAAAACATATTGCTTGTTACACACCGGATATTTGAAATGATGTATTTACTCATGAACAATGGGTTATCAAAATGTGTTGTGACTTTCTTCAAATAAGTGCAATTTATTAACAGTAATGTAGATGAAGATAATAGATTTGGATTTGTTCATTAGCAGTTTAACGGATAAAAAGTCACAGTTTGCAACAGAAATACAACAGTTAACAAGATACTGACAGCAAAAAGAATTCAGAAACACTTTTAATTTATATATAATATTTAAAACATAAACGTATTAAAACAACTGTCGTTACCTCCTGTAATACCGCTTTTTGGGCAGTATAGCACATGTGCCATTGGATTTTAATGGCCACATGGCTAGTGCATTCACCGTGAAACTGTTCAGGTTTGGAGTTTTCTTTAGGCCCCCAACAGAAAAAAACTCATTGACATTTCCATCTATTAAAGCTGGTCTCCAGCATGAGAAGCATTCTAATCCCTTCTGCCAGAAACTCCACACATAAATGTATATACACTGCTAATTCTGTACAACTCATAACAAGTTATTAATAATGATAATAATAGTAATGTCTACTCTAGTATATTGTTCTTTCATGAATCCATCAATCGTGTGACACCTATGCATCAACAGTTGTCTATAATGGCTCTTCAATAAGTTATATCCTTTGTCCTGACTATACACTGTCAGACATTTGAATGTCCATCTCCTGATGTTTCCCTCTGAAATATATTTCTTGTCTACCCGTTGCTACTCATTGCCTTCTACTTTCCTTCCAAGATGGTTTTCAACAGAGTGCCATGTCTCATAACTCTTTGTGGACCAAACACCACACTATGTGGCTTTGGGTTGATGCCTTTTACAAGATGCCACACTAAAGGGCGTTTTTATTCTAAAGACAAATGGTTTGTAAAAACATGACTTTTGTCGTTGTCCACTACAGTTAATGTCCCCAAAATATCTCATTACTCTAATTACTATCTCCTTGCTGAGTTCTCTTTTTAATCCGAGTTGTTGATGTATTTGTTGATTAGTTTTCTTTCTCTTTCCATAACATTTGCTCTATTCTTCTGTATATCTACATTTTACAAGCTTCAATTCTTCTCTCTTTCTGCTTCATACAGCAATGATGAATGTATGCAGCATTTGACAAGTATTATCTTTCATATATTTCTTATTTGTTTGGATGTTGGTACACATTTCATGCTGTTAAATATCTTCTTTCTTCTTCTATTCTCTAATCCTGTTTTGTGTCATAGCATCAGGATAAGAAGAAATTTCTAGAAAGAGCTTTTGTTGCTCTTCATAAACAGTGTTTTTGTCGCTTCTGTTAACCCTGAGGTCCACTTTTTGCATGGACTGCTTTTTGTTTTGTATTCAGTGAATTGGAGTAACACTGCTCTTTGAGGCGTGCTGTCTGTTGATAATCTGCTTATGTGACTAAACCATTTAATTTCTTGTTTCTTGGTGAAGTTTAGCACTGAAGTTGTGCGCATTTATTTCTAAACTGGTCTCTTCTTGATACTCCCAACATTCTGCGTAGACACTTCATCTCTGTTAAATATGTTCTTGGTTATTCCTATTCTCTTCTAAATTTCCTTTTCACATCTGCCGTCTTCTGTTATCATAATTCCAAGATAACTGGACAGTTGTTCTAGTCTTTCTTCATTAATAATTATGTTCAATGTCTTTGTCTATCTCGTTTTGCTTATTACCACTTTAATCTTCTTTTCAATTTTCTTTGATAGGTATTCATTGACCTCACTCTTTTTTCCCATGTGGGTTACAGTCAAATGCACATCTAGTTATGTTGAGAGGTTGATTTCTGAAAGTGTGCTGAATCCATCACCATTTTCATTCACTAATTTTCAAATGTCTGTCTTGTTCTCTTAAACAAATCTTTCAATGATCACAATGAATTCTTCTTCTGTATGTATTCTATAATAACCATACATTAGCCACTCATTTATTTGCATATCCTTTGAGCCATTGAGGTTACGTATAATATGCTGTTGATACACAGTGGTTCAACTCCAGATCCAACATATTCATTTATGACATGACAACCACTTTCAATTTATACAGAAACATTTAACTATATATACTTATATATATTTCTCTTGTACCATAATATGTTACATTCGACCTGCAAGTAATTCTCCATACCGATCTGTCCTGGGTAACTCGATCAAATTTTTCTATGGAATTGAGTCAGATATTTCTTGCCTCTCTCAGTAAAGTTTGTTTCAGGGTTTCTCTAGAGCATCATTTTTTCTTAAACTCTTGCTACCGACTTCAAAGACTGCTTTGTTATTCATTGATCATTTCTTGGCAGAGTATGTCCAACATATCTCCATCTTCTTGTTCTTATAACAGTTGTTACTACTGGTTAACAAGACATTTCTCTGATTTCATTAATTCTGAATTCCTCCCATTTTACATTCATTATTTTCGAAAACATTTTTTCCAAATGCATTCAACTTACTTTCTATATCTTTACTCATTTTCCAACTCTCGCTGGCAAAGGTTACAATTCCGCTATATAGATGATTGAAAACAAAATGATCAATAGCATATGACATCTTACTTCAATACAAATGCATATTTTCAATCTGGTTAAACTGTTACCAATCAACAGACAAACTTCAAGCACAACATAAGAAATATTGCTAGCATTGGCGTTACAGTAGTATAATGTAATTTATGGATAACTATGAAAGACTTCATGTCTGACATGGTAAAAGTGAAATCACAATATTCAATGTAGCAGCAGATACAACACTAGTAAAACCATACAGTCTATATACATATACTTTCAATAACACATATTTAACAAATGTGTTACATATAACAAGCAATATTTTATATCATACGTAACATACACAATATTTTATAGAAGGACTCTTCTGTAACATATTCAAAAGCCCTTTGTAACAAGTTTTTTGCTATGACTACAAGCAGTCTCACTATGGAAATCATGGCAATAACTAAAGCGAGGGTCAGGCTGGAATCAGACTTTTATCTGTGCATGTTTTCTCAATTACTCAATGAGTATGCTCAGGAAGAGTGAAACAGGCTAGGCTCGGAAACAATGGATGAAGTCAATGAGGAGGTCCAGGCCGACATTTTTTGTTCCAGGACATGCAGGTGTAAGGGAAAATGAACGCGCAGGTGGGCTTGCAGGTATGGCTGCTGTAAAAAGTGGGCAAGCAATGGACCAGGTTGATATTATAAATTCCCTAAGGGAGAGAGGCTGTGTACATGATTCAAGTAATAGTGGAGAATCTACAACACTAACCAGACTGCAAGAATTCCAAGTCAAATATGGTGCAGCTACACAAGAACACTATGCTGGTATCCAAAGAGTAGTAAACCAACAAAGAACCGAGGGCGTTAGTCGCCACATGCTGAGAGACATACTGAGGAGATTGGAGCACTTATGGACTAATTGGTTTGATGTGTAGTGATGATCGATCTGACATCTAAGCTAAACAAACATAAATATTCAAAAGCACATTTCATATAAATTCATGAAAATAAATAATTGTTTGCCCACATAGAAGAATGCAGTTGACTACCTTGGAGAGATACTGAGATCTCACCATATAACTATCATGAATAACATTGAATAAACAAAAGAAAAATAAAATCATGAAAGTAATACTTGTCCGATTGAGAAGAGTCTGCAGTAAATAGCAACATGGAAGAAACTCCACTTGACAATTCAAAAGGGTATAATAATAACTGTGTCCCAAATTCTATTCAAAGAGAAGTCTGAAACTACCAACATTTTTTTTTCCGTAGGCTTACTATGAATTCAGGCATAGTCAGGTCATCTAATATGATGCATCCGACTGATTTTTGCATGAAGGCTATGCTTTTTTTTATCATCTTGACCCTTGCCATTCGAGCACAAGGGATAAAAAGTGGAATCAGATATACTCTATAATGATTAAGGACGGATTTTAAAGAGACATAAGTCCTACAAACACACACACACACAAAGTGCTACACAAGATGCTGGCACACAGAAGAACTAAACTACACAACACAATAGTGCTACACTATACCAACACAAAACTTAACGACCTGATTAAATATAATAGCACACACAAACTTGCTATACTACACAATGGTGTCCACATGGTGTTACACAAATGTTACACACAAAGTGCTACACTACACCAACACACACAAAGTGCTACACCAACACACACAAACTTGCTACACTACACCAACACACACAAACTTGCTACACTACATCAAAACACACTAAAGTGCTACATACAACAACATAACTAGTACTACACAGCATTACAAACATACAATGATATGCTACACTCTAAACTACATATACGTACATAAATGACCATCTTCTAAATATAAATCAAGCATAGAATATCCTCTTTACCAACATGCAGGTCTTCAGAAGCAAAACTCAGTTAAAAAATTATAACACATCTGATTTAACATGACATACAAAATTATTGCATTTTACAAATGACTACAAGCTGTACTGATGTTTTTTTCTTCTTCTTTGTGTTCTTTCTTTACGACCAATTTTAATCACTCTTTATGATATGTTTGATTTTGCCAGACGTGTATATGTTGCACATTGGTTTGGTAGGCCCCTAAATGCATAGACTTCTACACATTAAGGACATGTGCATCCGATTTCAGCCAAACCTCCTTAGATGCCTCTTACAACATGCATGGCAGGTAGTAGTGGTTCTATTCTTTACAGCCCATTTCTTTGGGCCCTGGTAGTCACTCGGATGACTGTACTGATGTAACACAAAGGTTACTGTTGTACAACATTAGTTAATAGCTAGACTAGTCAAACCAGTATCAAATTAATACTCTGCTTCAGTCGATATAACAAACTATGGTATTATACAGGGTGTTCAAGACAAAAGCAGCCCCACTGACAAGTCAAAAGTTTCCATATACGCACTGCATTTTGGCAATTTACTATTTAAACCAGTTCTGACTAGCTCATCCTTTGGTCCCATTTGTTCATCACCCCTTCCCGTATCATAATTATAACACTATCACAAAAAGGCTCGCCCACTTGACCTATATTATGTCATAATTAAAACCTTCTCATTTTCATTAACAAATGGTGGACTGGCTCCCTTGACGAGGCTGCTTTTATCTTTAACACCCTGTAGAACTAACAATACTTTTGTTCTAAGCATGTTAGTCATCATCATCATGTGATCTGCTGTCTCGTCTAGGCAATCATAACTTGCATAAACATCTGTCCTGAGTATTTACTATCAGTTTCAATGTTGACCTTTTATAGTGGCATTAAATTAGGATGTTGAGAACTTTATCATCCTCTGCATCATCCCATGTTACTTCACTTTGGGATCTAAATTACAAGTACCTCAGAAGTCGGAGTAAGGTTAACCTGAATAGCGAGGGACACTTATGATAACCTTCCCACAAAAATCTGTCCTAGGTGCCATATTAGACACCCTGACTAAGACTGAATTCATAGCAGACGAACAGAAAAAAACCTTTTCAAGCAGTAAAAATGTTCAAACAAGTACACAAATTAGTCAAACAGTGAACATATACTTTCTAAATGTCTGTATGAGTATCATGAGACATCACTGTATATTGTTTTTTGTACATTGTAAAACTACAGTGTTTTGTTGTTACGTGTTTCGCCTTGAATATCATTACCTTGTGCAGGCAGATGTATATACTCTCAAATAAAAATATTGCTAAAGGTACTCGGTTCGCTCCCTCATGGAGACATCGGATTATTTTTCCAGAGATCCCTGATCTCAGTGTAGGTGAGATCAAGTTCCTAGTCCTATCGGAGGACAATAAAACGTAGGTCTGTGTTCAATTTGAGCACGTAAAAAAACCTTGGCAGTTCAAAATCGAGAAGAACAGGCTGGAAAACCACTGCCTGCGCAAAATCCATTAGAAAATATTAAAAATAAAATTTCTACAAAAATCTACACCATCTTCAAAATTACATCGGGGGCCCTCGCCAGTGCTACACAGTTTGTACACTGCCGCTGAGATCTTCCCATGTAAGAAAGAGATCAGAGCACACATAATTGATCAAATGATAAAATTCAATAACATAAGAAATACCATTGTTACAGATTCAACAACTCTGGTAAAGTATTTTATATATTCAACAACAGCAGCTTAAAATATAAAGTTACAATTACAGCAATATAATATGATAATTTGCTTGAACTGGAATTCCTTATGTAATCTTCAATACTCTATGTGCAAGCACACAAAACTGCTACTAATGTGTAGTCAAGTTTCAAGAGCACAAGCTTTGTAATCAAAAGAATCAATTTCTTTAGATAAGTTCCAATGGCGAAACACATAATGACAAAGTACTGTAGCTTTACAAAATACAAAAACAATAATACATAGCAACGTTTCGACCAAAAGGCCTTTATCAAGCAAACGATACAACAAAAGTAACGAATGTCACAGAACACTACATATAGACTTTGACAGAGATATTATAACGGGTAAAAATGAATGAAAATATGTGACTAAAAATGAATAACAAAATAAATACAGAAAAACTAGAAGTTGAAAATTTCCAATGAGCCAAGTTGAAAGAATTTTGTATCTAGTTTACCGAGTTGTGAAAGAGAAAAATTAGCAAGTTAGAGAATTGAGAATTCAGCAGCATACACAAATGTTGCAATACAAAATGACATACAGTAATGTTGCTAGACACAATGGTATAGATATACTATCAATTGTATCATAAATACTTCATAAGTTGCAGTGTTCTCACCGAACACCCCATCTATAAATGCTTTGCCTGTTCTCTCCAATTACTAGAAATACTTGCATGTTTTGAACAGATCCAAGCAATTCTGACGTTTTCAAAGAATATTTCACTCTCAAAATGTACACTTTTAGCCTAAATTAAAGATATCTCAATAAAATCAAATACTGTATATCTTCATCTAATATCTTTTTTCTAATCCTGTTTTGCCCCACAGTGTCACGATAAGAAGAGATTTCTAGAACTGTTTTTTTTAAACACTTCATAAATAGCGTCATTCGCTACCCCTGATATTTCTGTGGTAAACCTTCCTTTGTCTCTGTTAGCCAATTTGTGAAATCTCTTCATGATTCTATGAGTATAAATTAAATTAAACCACTTTCGGCGCTCTAGGCCAAGCGCAGTAGCTAAAGAATCCCTGTGATGGGTCACACACTGTATATACACAAGAACAAACATATCTGACAATACACATTTTTGAAACCATTTGTAAGTTACTAAATAAAGTATATATACATAAGGACAGTGTATAGCAGACAAGCAAGAAAACTAATGACTTCCACAAAAAGCTGTCTATGGAGACTACTAAAAATAAACTGACAGGATAAAATTTCAAATACTGAAGTAGTCATAAGAGCAAAGATCCCAAACGTCAACACTCTGTTACAGAAGGCCCAAGTGAGATGGGCCGGTCACGTTGCTCGGATGCCTGATAAACACATACCAAAACAGTTGATGTATGGCGAGCTTGAAGAGAGCAGACGTTCAGCTGGTGGACAGAACAAATGCTTTAAAGACACTCTTAAAGTGTCTCTAAAATGCTTTGATATAGACACCACATTCTGGGAATCCCTGACGCCAGATTGCCAAATGTAGCGCTGCAACAACACAAGAGGAATTCGCATAGCTGAGAATCATCGAACCGTTGAGGCACAGAGAAAACGAGCTGCGCGAAAAACAGAACACACAACACCCACATGTCTAACCTTGATCATGTATGCGCACTGTAGTATGGGACTGTGTTCTAGGATTGGACTCTAGTCACCTCCGTATACACCTGAAGCTGTTGTCATCATCATTTACGATGGACAGCATTTATTATGTACATAAGGTTAGACCAACAATAAATAGACAAAAAATTGTGAAGGAGATCCAAGATAGAGAAATACAATATTCTGAGGATGATGTTACAGAGCTACGGAAGTTTAGCTTGTCACTGCTTTATATTCAATGCCAAGCTAAGTAACCTACACAACAGCTCATTCTTTGCACAATATTAATTTAAAATATACTGGGAATTTTTTAAGTTTCTGAACATTTCATGCAATGTGGACGAAGACAGATATATGGCATTATTCATCTGAGGATCATCTTCATTGCACAAGTTCATAATTGCTCAGATTTTCTCCTAAGCATGTCTTTCAGTGTGTTTTGACTAACAACTGCTGTTCTATGCTGGTTGATGAATCTACTGAAATTTCTCGCATGATTTCCTTTCTTGTTGCACCCATTGGTATGTTTAGCTTGAACAGCTGAGATAGAGAATATCCTTTATCTTCTTCATTGAAACCTTCAGAGCATGTATTTTCTCTTAGAGAACTCATGATGTCACTTCTGTCCATAGAAGGTTCATTCTCTATCACTAGTACATCCGCTCTCTCATTGCCATCACACCAGAATTATCTGATATAAAGATGAAGGTGAGTCTCTAGATTGTCATGTTTTGTATTAGTTGTAAGCACCACCTAACCAGTCTTGATCTTCTATACAGGGTGTTCAAGATAAAAGTAGCCTAACAATGGAGCTAATCTGGCATATATTTATGAAAATGAGAAGGTTCAGTTATGACGTAGTATAGGTCAAGGTTGTGTGACGGTGTGTAATTGTAGTGCAGGAAGTGAAGAGGCGATGAACAAATGTGACGTAGGATGAGCTAGTCAGAACCAGTTTAAAAAGTAAATAGACACAACGCAATGTGTACCTGGCAACTTTTGATTTGTCAATGGGGCTACTTTGATCTTAAACACCCTGCATCATACTGATGTCTCCACAGTGACACCCCTACGACCCTAACGGGTTATGGGCTTTATTATATTATTATTATTACTATGTTCATAGCGTCACTGAGCATGCATGCCTGGGTGAACATTTGCTTCTATAACAGCTATCTGGCAGTTCTACATTAAGATCGTAATGTTAAACGAAAATAGATCATCAAATATGAAAAATAGCAGCTGCAATATACCTGTCTTCATCTATATCACCTGTTTATTCAGTTTTAAAGCAGACTCGCCCCAGTTTCTCTCCAGACCTTACCTGAGATGACCACCTCAGATCTGTAGGCTTCCGTACATAGCCTACATTTCACTCTTTTCTAACAATGATTTATCATTTGTGCGCTGAATATGAACGAAGAACTTTCACTTCTGGTTTTTAGTCAGTCAATTGCATCCATTTTTACAACAGCTTAAAAATGAAGAGAAATGGTTAGAAGAAACAGTGAAAAATGAAATACTCTGGATGTATAGAACATGGAGAAGATCATTATGGAGGGCATGATATCGGATAGATGGAGGCGAGGAAGCCTAAAAACAATATTGGTGCAAGATATCATAAACAGGTGAAGTATGACTGTGGCAGACAACGAACACCTCACACTGAACAGGGAGACATTTAGAGCTGCTGTCATGGGAGTCAGGTTTCAACAGGAACAAAACTAGATCATGATAATTGTGAAGATGATGGTGATGATGATGTTGATCATGAAGATAATGAGGATGATGATAATGATGAAGATGACAATGATGACGATGAGTGGTGGAATGAATGCTGCATACTGTGCATTCCCTGCCATCATAAACAGTTCTTCAAACATGCAAAGTCAATATAATATATTCTTAGTTTTAGCTTCAGTTTGGAATATCTTCATTGTACTCCAGACATGTCCATAGATGCTCTGATCTCCTTCACAATATCTCCAACAGTGTCCAGCGACTAATGGTACCAGTTTGATGTTGACTGGTGAGTCTCCTCATTGCACTGTTCTTTTCTGACCCCACCAATCTTCAATCCAAGCTCTTGCAAGCTAGCAGCCAATGTGGATTCTAAGAAATATATTCTAAGAATATAAAGTGATCAAACATTAATAAAAAAAACCATGAAGATCAAATATCCACATTTATTGATGTTCAGTTGGAAAAGGATATCTATTATTTGATATCTCTATGGTAAATACTGCCAAAATCTGTTAATATTGTCAATCTCTTGATGTTGTCTTACTCATAGTTCATATGTACGGTTCCAACTTCACTGCAACGGGTCACCCCATAATTGCTCCGTTCCTGTGCCAACGAAAATCACCCGAAATGCTAACAACTGTCTCCTGTGTGAGCTAATTCCAGAATTAAACAGCCACACCACACAAAAAGAAACTGCCTGCATAAATGCATATGGCTGTTGCTAAAGTGTTAACACAAAACTGTTCATCACTTGAATTCCAATTCATGTCGAAGGGAACATCAATCATGACAAAATCCAGCTATCTGCACACGCAATATCACTGAATACGGCAGTTCGTCATAACCGATGTCCGCCATTTTCTGAATACCCACAACAAACGCACGGTTGACACAGCGAAAAGCATTCCATGTAACATTCATAGCTCACATTTCTTACTAATATTAGTATTGTCTTCACATTGTCCACTATCTGTAAACCTTTACATTTAGCATATCATGTCACTTAAATTCTAATATATTTCTCTTTTACTTCTAGCATGACATGTTTCTTTAACTTGAGTATGATTTGTGTCTATGTGCTCAAAATATAAGATTTGCCCTTTCTTTTTAAAAAATATTTTCAATAATTTTCTATATATTCTATTATTTTTTCATCGTCTTCTTTTATCAGTTTTTATTTCCAGGAAATGTAAAATTTCTTATGTAAATCTACATCTCAAAGTATGACACCATGTCTTTTGGTGTCTCTGGCGGCCCCGCTGGACGAATATGTTTCCGTTACAAAGCAGAACTCTCAGTCCTCCTTAAGGCAGAATGCATGATTGAGCTTAAGTACCTGCCGGCAAGATGGTCTTTCTTACAGACTTACTATCAGCTATACAAGCCCTAAATCCGCTGATAGTAAACTAAATCTGTTGACAGTACAGTACAAAATCAAGAAAGAGAACTTGCTAGACTGTCAAAAAAGCAGAAATTCAACTGCAGGGCATCTCCCAGTGGCATTGAAGAAAATGACAATGGCAATGTTTTGGCTAAGGAGAGTAGCCAAAAAACCAATCTACCAAACACTTTATTTTCAAGAGGTCAAAATCCTCATAAAGTGAAAATCTGCAGTAGACTGGAAGACAAACACTGTGTATGATTATGGAAAAGACCTCATAAATCTCAGCGGAACAGACCAGGTCATTATCTTTTGTTTACGTACCGAACTGAACCAACACATAAACTAGGGATAAATCAAACAGCTCTGCCAGTGCCAACAGAAGGAACAGACATATGGGGGGAGAGCTGAGAAGCAACATGTGGCCACACAGAGTTGACCTGAAAACTAAGCTTTGGGGAAACCTGGCAGACCTCAAGCTAACAGCCTAGTTTCTGGTCCAAAGTGGATTAACTAGTTACCTACTAGAAGCCGCTGGGAGAATCAAAGCTTTACTTTACTCATGGCCATGATCCACTGTGAGTGTCATGGTTAGTTTCATAGTAACATGTGTTATATTAATAGTCTTCCTTTCCATTTCGGTGGGAGATTTTCAATTTACAGACAGGAAATTTATTCACGAACCACATGTTCTTGGCTAAAGGCAAAAAAATTGTTGTTATATTTATCGAATTTTCAACCGTTACCAAACTGTACAAAATTGTTTACCTTGACAACAAGCAATAAGGTAACAGACGATAAGAAGTGTAAATATTATTCCATTTCTGTGCTGTTGGATTTTTTCTTATTATTGGATATACAATATAGTAGCCACAAAGTGAAATGCCTTACATTTATTAAATGTTTTTAGAAATTCAAAACTTGAAGGTAAGTTGGCACATCTTTATAATTTTTGAATGCTTTTCTGTTGTAAAAAATAATTTAACATGTACAAATTTCTGACTAAAAATTAACATACAATTGTTTTAGATCTATCTTCATTTCATTCAGTTACCTGCAAAAATTATTAGTCTATTATTCATCAAAATCTGTTACTAATTAAGAAAAACTGCAGCTGAATTTGTAAACACAATTGCATGGGAAATGGAAATAAATTTAACCATGATGGGAGATAGCGCATGACCAGAGATCGCAGAAGAATTTATTGCCTAGTCCTACAAGTTTTCTTGAAAATTCCTCAGAATCTTCTCTCCCAGTATTTTCAGACGGCTCTCAGGTCGACCTAGCCTCAACTGGGTACCAGGAAAAGCACTGGGATGTAAAGCAGCCAGTGTGATGTTGATCACATCACCCATCATGTGTCGACGGTCAATGAAAAATACAGGTCTAACACTGTATCACTCAATATACCATGTGGTATAAAAAAAAAAGGGTTCCTTTACTTTTTTACTTATATAATCAGTAAAACTTGTGTGTTGTCATCCTCAAATTTATCTGATCTGTTATTTGCTAGTGTTAACAATGGGCACATATGTCAAAGTTGTTTTTAAAAATAATCAGTATCAGTTATACGAGAGCAATCACCATAGCACTCCGACATGTCCATGGGTCCTTCAATCTCTGCCTCAACAAACCATGAAGCTCAACATGTCCGTCCGATGTTGATTAATCAATCTTTTTGAATATTTGTAATGTCGTTATTTTCTAGCTGTACCAATATCAAGACATATATATATATCTCAAATCTTGTCATCGCATGATATTCACAAAATTGTAAAACAATAAAATGATCAGTAAAGTTTTTGATGCATAGTTTAACATAACGGACTACAAACATGATTTTAAAATATGTACAACTGATGGTTTTGTTATGGAAAAACCAATCACAACCACTGCCTGTGGTGTGTGACAAGAAAAATAATGACAAGTTATTTGTCAAAAATATATAAAACAGGCGTTTTCAACTTAAAATTAAATACAAAGTACTGTAGTTCTAAAGAGTAAAGCAACATAAAAGAAATCAACTTTTCAATATTGAAAAACCTCTATCAGGTACAGAACACACATACTAAGAAATTATAGAGGTCTTCTTCTGCAAACGCTCTATATCAACCACTTGTTAACCACTCTTTGTGACTTGTACATCTCATTACTGCTACGCTTTTTATTGACTAGGGTAGCTTCCCTAGGCTCATACCTCAGTCACCTCTTACGACATGCCTTGTAGGTCGCAATGTCACTATTCTACTATTCTTTGCTCCCATTGCGAGCCCCGCCAACACATGGGTATTATACAATTCTGAAAGTCTTATATTATCTGTTGTTGTTGTACTTGATCAAACTGCTGTTGTATATACTTTATTTCTTGCTTTGTCATTGGCATATAGTGTTACTGTGGTGAACTCCATCCTTTTTTTTTTTCCGATCCAGAAGCACTTGAGCTTTTCAGCTCTTGGCTCGGTGCCATGGACATCGTAACCCTTTGGTTCGGTGCCACGAACACCGTGAATCTGGGGAATCTGTGGCTTTTCTGCCATCCCGCGGAATTGAACCCGCACACACAGAGGGATAGTCACCCGTAGTCAAGGCGCTATGAACACGCTAGGCAGACGGGCGAACTCCATACTTAAAAACTATAACCGCTCACATGTTGTACATTAATAGATCTAAAAGAATCAAAACAACTTACTGGCCTTCAGTAGGATTAACACTATTTTAACTGCAATGTTATATTACATTTCCATATTAAATGAAACAAAGATGGCAGTAATTACAAAGTAGTAAAAATTGCAAAGACAAAATGGATGAATTCTAATACCTCAGATCACCTTTCTATGACCCTTGAAAGACTTGTTAACTGAGGTCAATATGTTAAAAAATCACATAAATTATTTACATATCTACATACAGTACTATATACCATCATTTTTTTAAAAAACTTAGTGTGGAAATGTTAAATTGTGAATAACAAACACTATCAGTCCCTGAACATTTACCCTCACTCACCCCATGGTTTCTTGTCTCTCACTGGGCTATACCTAATAGCTCAAATTATGCACAATTTTTCTAGTAATAATCCCCTCACTTTTGCTCAACTTGCTTTGTGTACAAACAAGCATAAGATATTGATAGATTTATTGAGTGGATCACCATCACTACACTTTGGTGAATAACACTGTGTGCTCCAATCTCTTTCTTACACAGAAAAATCTCAGATGCAGTGCACCTACTCAGTAGCTGGTGAAGTTTCCTGATGTAATTTTGAGGAAGTTGACAATTTGTAGGAAATTTTATTTGAATTGATATTGCTGCCCAGGCTGTGGCTTTCCAAGCCAAGTCATCAATTTTCAACTACCAAAAGTTCTTTTAGGTGCAACTTGAACATGAGATCTATAATTATCATTTGTCTCTGATAAGACTAGGAACTTGATTGCACCTATACTGATATCTGGAATCACTGAATAATAACCGTATAATTCCATATGTGACATGGAATTAGTTTTTCTTTTAGTTTGTGGCAAGCATCATACTTTAACACTATAGAGAGACACATCTATACATAGACACATTTTGACAGAAAACTAATACTACTTTTCATGGGTACAATATTTCTATGAATTTGGTAGCAGCATCAAATATCAATAGAAAATTGATTTCAATATTTTCATGTCTACATAAACATAGTTTGTATTTTCCTACTAAATCATTATCATTTCATACATCATTACATATCATTTATGACAATATATTTTTGCAATTGTGTACATCTTTCTTCTTTTTTTCTGTTTAGCCTCACAGTGGAAGGATCTTCTTCTTCTTTGCGTTCGTTCTTTACCACCAATTTTAATCACTCTTTGTGATAAATTTGATCTTTGCCAAGAACGTGTATACATTGCACATTGGTTTGGTAGGCCCATAAGCGCATAGACTTATACACACTTAGGACACACGCATCCGATTTCAGCCAAGTGGCAGGATAAGAAGAGATTTCTTAAATGGGCTTTTGCATGCGCTTCTTACATGGTGCCTTTCCTTTTCTCTGCTATTTCTGTGGTCCATCTTTTCCGTGAAGATGACCTTTTGCTTTGTATCTACTGTATCATAGTAACATTGCTCTTTGAGGTGCACTGTCTGTTAGTAATCTGGTTATGTGGCCGAACCATTTAATTTGTTGTTACTTGATGAAGTTCGGTACTGAGATCGTACCCACTTTTTTCCTGTCTTAATTTCTAAACTGGTCTCTTCTTGCAACTCTCAGCACTCTGCATAGACACTTCATCTCTGTCATGACTAGTTTAGTTCTATCATTTGATGTCAATACCCAGGTTTGGCACTGTGAAACTGTTCAGGTTATACATTTTTCTTCTTCTTCTTCTTTGCGTTCGTTCTTTACGACCAACTTTTATCACTCTTTGTGATATGTTTGATCTTTGCCAAGAACGTGTATCGTTGCACATTGGTTTGGTAGGTCCCTAAACGCATAGACTTCTACGCGTTTAGGATATGTGCATCCGATTTCAGCCTAACCTCCTTAGTCGCCTCTTACGACATGCATGGCAGGTAACAGTGGTTCTATTCTTTACACCCCAAATTTGGGCCCAGGTAACCACTCAGGCAGAAATTTTCTTTATACCCCAACAGAAAAAACTCCTGAACTTTACCGGGATTGAACCTGGATCTCCTGATTGGGAGCCCACGCTCTAATCCCTTCAGATAGATGCTCCTCTTCCTTTAAACAAATATGTAAATGTATCTCTTAAGGGGGGACTCTGGTTTGGAAACATATTTTCTTTGCTTTGGTATTAATGTAGAATTTGTATAACAATTTTGAAAGATTATGACTTAGAATAGTAGAAAAAAATTAGAAAAAAAAAGTCAACGCGTTGCCATGGAAACAATACAAAATGGCCGCCAAGCACAAAATTTCAAATCCCTAAGGCTCTGAAGTTAATGAATATAAATGAATTCTGTTTTCACTCTAAGGTGCGCAATTGTAATATCTACAAAATTACTGATCCTTTTAGGATATATTAAATATTACATTTTTTATGAATTTTGTGTAAACACACCCTCCAAAAACATCTTTTTTGTCCACATTTTGAGGAATTTTTACCAAAAATTTATAAAAATTAAATATTTAATATATCCTAAAAATCATGTGTAATATTTTAGATATTACAATTGCGCACCTCAGAGTGAAAACAGAATTCATTTACATTCATTAGATTCAGAGCCTTAGGATTTGAAATTTTGTTTTTGGAGGCCATTTTGTATTGTTTCCATGGCAACACTTTGACATTTTTTTTACTAATTTTTTTTTACTATTCTAAGTCATACTCTTTCAAAATGCTTATACAAATTTTATATTAATATGAAAACAACGAAAATAGATTCTTGATTTTCAAGACCGAATCCCCCTTAAAAGTGAACACAAAAAACAAACATGTACATAAAGGACAGATGGTGGCTGAGTGGTTGCGACTATCTTGAGAACAGAAGAGGTTCAATTACAAGTACAGTCATGGTATTTACTTATTCCGGGTCAAATAAAAACACATTATATATATTTGTTGTCGCTGCCTCCAGAGCAATCACATGGGTGACTGATCAACAGGCCACTCATATGAATATGAGTATCAAATCAGACTCGATGAATATGCTTCAAAGGATTGAATATGGAAGTCTACGCATGGAAAAGGTGGACAGCATTCCAAGGTCATATCTCAAGAGAATAATTTGGCTGTACACACCTAGTCATGCTGGAGTGCAGGGACGAAAGTGATGACTCTTGCAAACAATGCCAAGACTCAATCTGGCAGAGGTATGGACAGAGTCGATGTCATCAATGCTGGAGTGCAGGGATGAAAGTGATGACTTTCTTGCAAACAATGCCAAGACTCAATCTGGCAGAGGTATGGACAGAGTCGATGTCATCAATGTGGTGCACGCTCATTTATGTGATATGGCGAGTCTCAGAAACTGGAACGACTGCACGAATTAGGAGTTCAGTTTGGATATGTCAAATAGTGTCATCTTTGTGGTAGAGAGAGAAGATATACTAATCAACTTCTCATGGGTACAGTGAACAAATGGACTTTGGTATAGCTGCTGCAGCGGAGGAAGAAGCATGCATGAAAATGCTCAATGTGCCAAGACATTGATAGAATAACATAACTAAAAAAAACGTCTTGCACAATTGTGTGAACAAGATGTCTTAACTTCTCAGCATTTTTCTGTTATAAAATATCTGATCTGACAAATTGTAATATCTAGCAAGTTTGAGAGGAATAGAATCAGCAGCAACAAAAAATGAACACAAAGGGTTAATCATAAAACAAATTTACAATCAGAATCATCCGTATAGATTATCTGTGTTGATACATAGTTATTTATAAGTTGCCGACTTGTTGAGCATCAACCTTATCAGATATATTTAATATCTGCAAGGATTTTTTAGATGTGATGAATGTAAACGAGACATTTTCAATTGCCTTTTTGCAGCATTTAAATATCATCAACATATTACATTTACTGAACACGAAGCAATAATCATTTCAACAACATATACACATTAGCTGCACAATTAAAAATAAATGAAATACTTGTTCCATACGGACAACCGTATGCCTGCACTTATAGGAAAACTATACCAGCGCTAGTTTGGGCAGAACATTCATACAGCTGCTGAATTCAAAATCATGTACATAAAACATTATTTGTTTCATCACATTTCAATTTAAAATGTAAGACATTAGCAATTCATTTTCACCATAAAAATCCCAACAATGTCAGACACAGGAATGGCACAGTTTAAATTAAAACGTTATGGTGGCCTGAAAACAATCTTATGTATGACTTGCGAGTTCAACACATTGGCCTTAAATGTTTCTAGTTAATAAGCGTTGACCATTCATTAGGTGTGGCATGCAAGAAACGAACAGTTCCCTATTCGTTAATTGTGGCATACATGAAATGAATCGTTCACCATTCTTTAGGTGTGACACAAATAAACTGTTCTCCATTCGTTATGTGTGGCGGCATACACGAAACTACAATATCAAAATTATTTGTAAAAATGCTGCAACGATTATTCCTTGACATGCAATGGAATAACAAACTTGGAACCAAATGGGGAGACATAGGTAATGCCAGATTTTTGGAAGATGGCAGAGGGAATGCTCAAATCACATAAGTACAAACTGCCACATGTAGAAGACACTTGATTTAATGGCAGCACTTTACACAGACTCCATCTGCAAATAAAGCAATATTTGGTAATTATTATACACATACCAAACTATGAATACATCCCTGTCTACTCATGCTAAATTCAAACTCATTTAGTCTCACGATTACACTCTCTGTGATGAGCCAAATCATCACCAAAAGTAGCTCATAGAGTGATCTTAGTGACCAAGGGGTTAAAAAAAGATATTAGCGATGGATAGGACAAACTTTGAGAAAATCAGAAGGGAATATAACAAGGGTCTTTCCTGGAACACACAATGACAGCAAAGAGAGGAGGACTAGAAATATAGAGACAAGATTTGAAGGCAGATATCAACAATATAAAGAATAGCTGGGGAGAGCTGCAGGAGATAGCTACAGATAGGAGGACTTGGCATGAGTTGGTTGAGGGTCTATGCCCCAATTGGGGTTAAAAGGTATGAGAGAGTGATCTTAGAGTAATTTGATTGATAGGACCATCATCATTGCACTTCAGTGAGCAGCCATATGTGCTCCAATCTCTTTCTTACACAGGAAGATCTCACCAGCAGTGCACAAACCCTGTACGAGGGTCCCCGATGTACTTTTAAAAATGGTGAAGATGTTTTGTGGAAATTTTATTTTTAACCTTTTTCTAGTGAATTTTGCTCGGGCAGTGGTTTTCTAGATGCTCTTTAAGTAAGTAAACTCCATTTTATCTATATCAAATGACTACATTATTAATGCTTTCATACCAAGCATGTGATACTCTGAACTGTTCTGTGTCCAGAACACTACATGTACATAAAATCATGGAGAATAGAGTTGTTAGATGTCACTCAGTTATGCTACATTTAACTGTTTTCATCCATACATAGAATAGATATCATGATTTGTTAAGAAGTCGAAACATGTACAAAACAAATATAGTTTTACAAAGTACAAAAACAATATACAACAACATTTCGACCAAAAGACCTTTATCAAGCACAGGATACAAAATAAGCAAAGAAATTCAGACTTCTTATAGGGCGGACATAACCTATACAGTCACACAATAAATTCCTAACGACCTTAAAATTAAAAAATATGACTAAAACGGAAAATGCAATAAATGTGAAGAACTAAGAATGCAAAAAGATAAACACTTATCAAATAATATATAGTATACATTATATATATATATATACATTTAACACATACACATATATTATGGAGCATGAGAAGAGACAGTATTAGGAAGCATAAGAATGTAGAGTGTTGAGTTCATGAGGTCGCAAGGTACCATATAAAGAAATAAAACAATTTTCTAGAGCAAATCTACTCTGATCATCAAAAGAACATGAGCGATTGCCGTGACTGGATAACATAAAACAATCTCTCAAGTTTAAGCATTCTTCTGGTTGTTTATGCTATGCTAAACAATAGTATTCTTAACTTGTTGACAGTTCAAACACAAAAATCATTTCAATCTAATGGTTTCAAATATCTGTGGAATTTTTTTCTTTCCAACATTTCCATCTAATGGTTTCAATTGTTTATTGCATTTTCTTCGACATTTCAATTTAAGGGTTTCAAATATTTGTGAGTTTTTTTCCAACATTTCAATTTAAGGGTTTCAAATATTTTGATTTTCTTCAACATTTCAATCTAGGTTTCAAATATTGTGAGTTTTTCTTTCCAACATTTCAATCTAATGGTTTCAAATATTTGTGGAGTTTTTTCTTTCCAACATTTCAATTTAAGGGTTTCAAATATTGTGGATTTTTTCCAACATTTCAATTTAATGGTTTCAAATATTTGTGATTTTCTTTCAACATTTCAATTAGGGTTTCAAATATTTGTGGATTTTTCTTTCCAACATTTCAATTTAAGGGTTTCAAATATTTGTGGAGTTTTTTCTTTCCAACATTTCAATTTAAGGGTTTCAAATATTTGTGGAGTTTTTTCTTTCCAACATCTTTCCAACATTTCAATTTAATGGTTTCAAATATTTGTGGAGTTTTTCTTTCAACATTTAATTAGGTTTCAAATATTTGTGGATTTTTCTTTCCAACATTTCAATTAAGGGTTTCAAATATTTGTGGGATTTTTCTTTCCAACATTTCAATTTAAGGGTTTCAAATATTTGTGGGATTTTTCTTTCCAACATTTCAATCTAAGGCTTTCAAATATTTGTGGGATTTTTCTTTCCATCAGTTTTCAAAAAATTATCCCAGCTGCCTGTTGTTTCAAACAGAAATAATCACAATAAAGATGATATATGCCCTTACTTGACAGGTATGCTTGGACCTTGAGATGGAGGATCTAAAGCTAAGACCTGAGCCCTGATGTCGCTGCCTTTCATCCATGAGATGATGCTCTGATACCAAGGATGTTGTATGTTCAATGGGATGGTATGAGAGTCCATGGCTGTCACAATTAAGTCTATGGTGTCTGGAAGTTCTACAATGGAAACAAATAAGAGACATGGTTGATTTTATTTTAATTAGTTAGATAACACATTGACTACAGCATTGAAAAACATGATGTGGTCGAATTAATTTTTTTTCATTCTGCAGGTGTACTTACAATTTAAGCTGTAAGTGTCTTACTTCTTTGAGAAATTTGATGAATGACAAGTAGCTTTGTAGATAACTTAATGAATATTTTTCAAAAGCTAATAGTATTTAAAAGAATAAACTAAGAACCTGTAGGGATTAAAATGCGTTTTATTGCTAATTTGGCTATGAAACAACCCATGGCACAGACTGCAGCACTTAGCAGTTAATGAGTTAACAGGACAAACATTACAGCCCTCATGGCTGACACAAAGATATTCGGTTATTTTAAGCAGATGGTAACGGGTATGCATGCGGATAATTCCTGTAGCTTGCTGATTATATACATCTCATCCAGTTTGTGTTCATAATATTGAGTTAATAATTTCAAGGTAGTTAAAGGTTGTGTCAATATCATTCCCTAAATGAAATCAGTCAGCTTGGCAACTGTTTAGTATAGATTTAAACTCGTCCAAATTATTGCTATGTCAACTTTATTATGCAAAAATACAAACATTAAGTATCAGCATTTAGGCCGCTTAACACTTTCGCTGCCACCGACGACAAAAGTCGGCGAAGTACCACCTTCTTTCGCTGCGCCAACGACTTTTGTCGGCCGACATGTGCCGTCGACAATGTCTTTTCTAAACGGTGAGTATCGCTTGCCAAAAACGGGAGTCCCGTGACGTACTACTTCCGTACTGTCCTGACGAGCTCTCCAAAATGGAGGATCTAACACACACGCAGTAAACGTTGGTATAAGTCCGATTTTTCTAGATTTTTTCTTGATTTTTCGTAAGAAAATGGACGACATAGCTGATGAATAGTGATGTCCAAAATGACTCTTTTTGGACTTTTAGCAAGTGATAGTGTTAAAACTATCTCTGAATGTGATATGAATTTGAACTGTGATTCACGTGACGATGTTTATAGATCGATAGCAGACATTCCTAGGGGTACAGGAGTAGATGACGGACACCCAACTCGAAAACGACGGCATATCATACTGTAGATAGGTATGGGGATATCAGTTACTACAATAGCTTGTGGATTATAAGGAATATATTCCACATATAAACAGGTTAGTAGCTCATTAATATATGAACACTATTCCATAGTTTAAAAGTCCTAAGTTTATTAGTTTATTTTTACGATTTTTGAAATTGTCACTCTGAAAACTGATCATGCCGAAAAATAACGTAGCAGTGGGCCAGACTTTGTTGAAAAATGGCTGGCAGTGAAAGTGTTAATATAATCAATTTTGATTTTTCTGAGATATATAGCTCTAACAGTTCTATTTGCATTTTAGACGTTCCTGCAAACAGTTTACTATTTTTTAAAGAGCACATGACCAATTTTAAAACTTCTTAAACTGTACTATTCTGCAAAAATTCAGAAACTTGTATTCCTAATCATGAGATAACATTTGGTGTGCACAACTATCTGTATTACAACTGAGTTTATAGATACAACAAAAAAACATACCTCCAACGCTATGAACCACCACGTTCCCTGTTAGTTTGTACAACTCTATATCCTGCATGAGAGATGAGGGGATGGTAGTAGAGGTTGGCATGAGAAGTGTAACTTGAACTCCATGAGAAGATAGAATGCGAGCACAGCAAGCTCCTAGTGCTCCATGTTCATGTGGTCCACACAGGACAACCACAGCAGGCATTTGGTGGCCATTCTTTGGGTGTATCCTGGTATTCAAATTAAAGAAACACTATTGTTAACTCAATGGTATATAGATTTACATTATGGAAAAAATATAATACAAAACATATGTAAAACTACCAAGGGCACTGTGAAAACGAATACTCCAGTGCTATATTGATCCAATACTTTTGTATGGCAGCGAATCATGGACAATGAACAAACAATCAATACGATCATTGGAAGTCACAGAGATGTGGTTTTAGAGAATAATGCTGAAAATTCCATGGACAGTGAAGAAAACAAATGAAGAGGTTTTAAATCAAGCCTGCACACAAAGAAACCTTATCAAAAGAATAAGAATCTGGCAATCAAGGTTCTTCAGGAATATAATGCGAAGAGATGGTTTAGAAGATTTGGTGACAACAGGTAAAATTCAGGGAAGACAATATTGTGGAAGTCAGAGGGAGAAGATGTTGGATCGCCTAACATCATGGTTCGATACAAGATCAACGTCAGAACTGATTACATGCTCCAAGCAGAGAGTTGTGGAGAGACATGATCGCCTACATGATCGGCAGGCATGGCATTGATTGATGTAAAACTAGGAGGGATCTAGAGGGCTGCTGCATCGCACTGACTTTCTAGAAGGTAGTGAACACAGGAGAACTCAACAATATGCGTTTCTTCTACAACAGAACATCAGGAAAGCAGGCGAGAGGTAAACCACAAAAAAGATGGACAGATGGCATAGCAGAATCCTGTCAAAAAGCAAAAATAACTATCACCTAAGCCAACACAAATACAGAAAACCAAGACACCGGGGATCAACCCGGTAACAGTGTGAGGACAAAAAAAGAAGTCAAGGTTCAATCCTCAGTTTGTGTGGGATTTTTCCGGCACCCAAATAGCTCAAGCCGACTCAACCTCAATTAGGTACAAGAACAGCTCTTAAAAGTATAAGTGGCTAGCATGATGAGCACATCATCATGTAACATATATAATGAACAAATCTAGGTCAACAAATAAATCTGAGAGAGGAATAGACAAGAAAACAAATGGTCTATCAAACCACACATCAAGGGAAATAACTATCTATATTCTCTTTGTGTCCCATTTGATACATAAGGCTTTCACAAAAGATTTCCATTGTTGCCATTCAGCCACTTTTCTATAAATTGTTTCCCAATTCAGGCCACATTCTTTCAACTTTCTTTCCAAAGTTTGTGTCTATGTTTCCTTTGGATGTCTAGGTATTCCTTTCGCATCCGCTGTCCATCAGAGAGTTGTTCTAGCCAATATCCCTACTGGTATATGACATACATGACCAATCCGCCACCACTTTAATCTTTTAATGATGGTCTCCAATGATGCACAGATTTTTCATTTTAAAAGATCATTTACTATTGCATTTGCTATTGTATTTGCTATTGCATTTGCTATTGTATTTGCTATTGCGTTTGCTATTGTATTTGGCAAGAATAATTGCAGGATTATTCTTAAACATTTATTTTGGAATGTCTCCAACTTGTGCATGATGTTGTGGTTCATTTTCCAGCACTCACTACTGTATAACACTCCCAGGACACTACTTCTGTATATTATAAGTTGCGTTTGAAGATTCAATCTTTTGGCTTTGCTTGCCTTGACTTCTTTATTTTTCTAATGACGTCCTATTTGGAATCACCATCCTGCGATCCTGTACTTCCAAGGTATGCAAAATTCAAACGGTTTCATTTTGTAACATACCTGGGTTTTCTGATGTTTTTATTAATTAATAAATTGTTATTAATTTTAAGTCCTTTGCTTGAACTGTTCTGGAAAGTATCTATTTTCGTTTGAGCATCCTCAAATCGACTGGCTAAAAGAATAATTTGTCAATATAATCCAATATGGGAGATAACTGAGTGCAGAATAATAGTTTTATCTTATTATCTCCAATCCTGTTTTGTCTTACATTGTCAGGATAAGAGATTTATAGAACATGTGTACGTTTTTCCCTGCCTGTTATTTCTGAGATTCACCTTTTGCATGGATGGCCTTTTGATGTGCCTCCGCTGTAATGGAGTAACATTGCTCTGTTGGTAATATGCTTAAGTGGCTGAATGAATGAATTTGTTGTTTTGTGTTGAAGTTCAGTATCGATGTTTTACCCACATTTTTCCTGATATCTTCATTTCTAAACCTGTCATTTCTTGATACTCCCAGCATTCTGCGTAGATACTTCATCTCTGACGTGAATAGTTTTCTTCTACCTTTTGATGTCGGCGTCCAGGTTTGGCACTGATAGCATAATGTTGAGAAAAAGATTGTGTTATACAATGCTCGTTTAATGTACATGGTGACATGTTTGCACTTCAAAATTGGTGCTATTTGTTCTACTATTTGATTTGCTTTATTGCATCTATATATTAGTTTATACACTATAAAATATAGTTTATGAAGATATCTGTTCATTAACTTCTACCTATGACTTCCACCAATCAAGTGAATAACCATTTCACTAGCTGCTCTCCCATAAGCTTCAAGCTGTCTGGCATGAGACAGTCCATACTGTGATGCCACTTCACACACCTTGTCCCTCAGTCCCGGACTAATGGACGGGACAACCAGCCCAGTATCTGAATCAGAATAGTTCAATACTTTAGAAATATTAAACACAATTAAATAAATAAGTATTTTGTTATCTAAATATGTTTCACGGAATGAGGCAACTTAAACATAATTTTATCTAAGTTTCCTCCTTCCTATTCACAGGAAGCAATCATGTAAATGTGATGTGTACACAAACATATAAATTTCACGCATGTCAGAATTGTCACGGACAACAATAATATTAATGTCGGTTTTTTTTTTATGTTTAAAAAAAAGAAAAAATCAAGATTTGACCCATTTACTCAATATTTTTTCAACCTCAGGACACATTTGGTTTAAATTAACAGTATATTCAAACTGCTGCATTGTTCTATATGTATAAATAACTTCATCACCATGGTAACAGTATAAACTATCCGTAAAATACTAGGAATTTACCTGTGTAATATAACTGAAACTTTGGTCCTGGAACTTGAATCTGCTGTTTCATAACTGGAGGGGCCAAGTTGTTATCTCCTGGTTGAAGGATATTTTCATCATGACGATATTTATGTTCACCAGGATCTGATTCTAAACATAGTTCTGGGAAACCATTCTCAATTTCTTTGAAAACTGCTTTCTTGTTAAATAATGCAAGGTTGGATTCAAAGTCAAATTCCTGCATAAATGAATCAGCTGGAGCACTGAAACACTCACTATTTTTGGCATTTGCTCCTTTTTTGACCCCTCTTTCCATTTTTTTTGCAGCGGTAACCTTCCGATTGTGATGTTCTGTTAAATGACCAGTCCCACTCCGGATTTTTCCACCGCCATCATCACCTGTGAATGCCAGTTAAACAAAATTATAACTTCTGAACCCACAAAAACATTTCTATATAGAAGATAGTTTAGCTTCATTCAAAAATTTACAATTGCACAAATCGTACTAATGTGTTATAAATCAAATATTGCACACATATTACATGTACATATATAATTATAATTCCTCTCGTACCGTTATACATTACATAGGGCCTGCAAGTAATTTCTCCATACCGCTCTATCCTGGGCAACTCGCTCAATCTCCTCCATGGAACTGAGACCGATATTTCCTGCCTCTCTCAGCAAAGTTCGTTTCAGGGTCTCCTTAGGTCGACCTCTCTTTCTTGAACCCTTTGCATCCCACTTCAATGCCTGCTTTGATATTCGTTGATCATTTCTCCTCAAGGTGTGCCCAACATATCTCCATGTTCTCTTTCTTATAACAGTTGTCACTATATATATATATATATATATATATATATATATATATATATATATATATATATATATGGCCCATTTGTCTTCAGTCGGTCAATTGGCAAGTGTTTTACTGTGACGACGTTTGAGTTTGGACTTGTCTCTCTTGCCTTTCAGCTCATCCCTAAGTCTTTCACGACTGTTGCTTTCCTTGTTGTGTTTGAGCCAAAAGCAAGGATGAAGTGTCCTCTCCATTTATGCCTAGTCTGGGCAGCTGATGTGTCTTGCCCATTTTGCACAAACCCCCCTCCCTACCACACTGTTTCATTCAAAGGAAAGAGAAAGTCCATATGTTTGGAATCAAGCAGAGTTTGCAGGTGATGTCAGAAAATAGAATGGAATACACACATAATCATCTATTGCTTTAGGGTCCCTCACTCCAGATTTGTGATCAAGGTTTACTCCTCTAGCCTTCTTCAAAACTGTGCTGATCCACAAGGCAGTGGGAATTATTTTAACAGTGGTTACTCCCCTAGCCTTTAGTTCTCCCGAGCCCCCTTGCACAAGGCTGTGCGTTAAACAGTTACAGATGGTACATCTTACAAACATGTTATAAATCAGACATTGCCCAAATCTTACTAATGTGTTAAAAATTAAACTATAACATCATGATTGCCGTCTAAACTTGACTTTCTGATGAACAAGAAAAAGTTCAATTTATTGCTTAGAATTTCAGCAGTAAATATAAATTCTCTCATGGAAATCCTACTCAAGAAATATTGTCTTTTCTCTCTCTCTCTCTCGATCACCACCCAGACTGATGTACCAGACCTCCCCATAAATTTTATTCATGTGGAAATCTGATTCATGCAGCCTTAGCATTAGTGTGTTTTACGTCACATCTTCAGCACCATTTGGAGCTCTAGTGCTTATCCTTCGCGAAGTGTCTGGTTTCAGCCAGCGTTTACTCAGTTCGTTCTCTGTTCCGCAGCCATCTAGTGTTTTTTACGGTGTGGGGTATCTGGCCCAACGTCCAACCTCCTTAGACGCCTCTTAAGACATGCGTGGCAGGTAACAGTGGTTCTATTCCGTACACCCCAATTTGGACCCCGGTAACCACTCGGGCAATATCCTCTTTTAAATAACCACCAATGAAAATAAAGAGTCTAAATACTTCTTTTTATATTTCAAGAGGAAACACCTCAAGCCTCAAGGTTAGCATGACATTTTTGGAAACTACATTTCTTCTTGTTTAGATATATCTCACCATTGGTCATAACATTTTGTTCTTTTTCATTATCATTTCTCTTTTAACAGATCAGTTTCATTCAGTTTACATAGCTTACAACAACTGTTGTTACTGTCTGTAGTACCATGTTTTAGGGCAGTGTAGGACAGGTGGGACGAGAAGCTGAAGAATTTAATGGTGCATGGCTAGTGCAGTCACTGTGAAGCTGTTCAGTTTAGGATTTTTCTTTTATGCCCACAACAGAAAAAAATCCTTGGCCTTACCGTGGATTTAACACGGGTCTCCCGGATGGGAGCCACAGTCTAATCCATTCGACCAGACGCTCCTCTATCGTGCACTATTTAATAGTACACTATCGATCTAATGGTACACTATTTAAAGATAAACATCCCTCTCAAGAGTAAGAACATACAGTAATTGATAAACAGCAAAGTGAACCTAATATAATGGACAGGACTAATTTAGAAACTTAATGTTGTAACTATTTCAAAAATATGGAACTAAAATATCTAGTCTAAATAAAATATGGAACTGCAAGTTATATAGTATTAAAACTAAATTACGAATTTTCAATTCAAATGTTGTATCAATCCTAACATATGCCAGCAGAGTTGGAAAATGACTAAAGATATAGAAAGCAAGTTGAATGCATTTGAAAATAGATGTCTCGAAAAATAATGAATATAAAATGGAACGAATTTAGGAGAAGTGATGAAATCAGAGACATGTCTGGTCAACCACTAGTGACAACTGTTATAAGAAAGAGAAGATGGAGATATGTTGGGCACACCTTGAGGAGAAATGATCAAAGAATATCAAAGCAGGCATTGAAGTGGGATGCAAAGGGTTCAAGAAAGAGAGGTCGACCTAAGGAGACCCTGAGCGAACTTTGCTGAGAGAGGCAGGAAATATCGGTCTCAGTTCCATGGAGGAGATTGAGCGAGTTGCCCAGGATAGAGCGGTATGGAGAAATTACTTGCAGGCCCTATGTAGCGTATAACGGTACGAGAGGAATTATTATTATTATTTCAAAAAGCAACATGTACACTGAGTTCTAAACTATATTTAATTTGTCATTATAGCAACCTTCCCCCCTCCCTTCAAATAAAAACATGTCATGGGCAGTTCTATTTGTATCAAACTGTAATACATTTGACACAAGTAAAACTTTAACAATTTTTAATTTTTCAAGATTGTGTTTAGTTGATCTAGCAAGTACAGTATTATTATAATATGATTCTATCTTTTATATATTGGTTATTGGTTACTAAATAAACTTTTATATATATATATATATTCATGTACACAATTTTTTTATAGTGAAAGCAATTCTTACCATTTCCCTGTTCCATCATTTCAGGTTCATTGTTCACACTTTTACTCACTCTGGGATGGGGTTCTGAAGATGAATCATGAAGTTTTGATGGGCTTTCAGGAGGGGAGAGTCTGCGGCGACAACTGCCTTTTCCAGAAGCCAGGTCTAAATGATTGACACTTGAACCAGGTGTTGATGTAGATGTAAATCCTGTTCTGGCCTTTGTGGTAGCTTTAATTATCTTAACAGGAGAGGAGCAAGCAGGTTTGGTGACCTCATCAATTTCTTTTGTCATCTTGGAAGGTGTTGCCTTTCTTGTAATAATTTCTTTGGCCTCATGAGATGCATGAATGATTTTGATGTTAGATATTGTTGTGGAGCTGAGTAAGAGTATAACATAAATTATTCAGAAATCAATTTCATAAGTAGATTGATGTTCATTTTTTCAGTACCAGGTAGCCAAAAGGATTATTACATATAAATATTTTAACTTTATGATGTGTGATTTCTTTCTCTAGCCTGTGTTACCCTTGGCGCTTAGGGCAACAACGAATGTATGCTTTCTGTTCCTGTTCTGTTCTCTACAAGGTTGTTTTGGGTCTTCCCCGATTTTGCTTTGTCATGACAGAGTTAGACTCCATGCATAACACATATATGATCCATCTCCAGCATTTCTTTTGAATGATGGTGTTCATTTTCTCTTAGTGATGCAGTGTAAGCAGTTTTTGGTTAGAGATAGTTCTTGGTCAGAATATGTGTTAGATCTTCCTCACAGACAAGTTGTATGAAGGTGAAAAGTTTGGACATATCTTATTCTCCAGCATTCTGTATGTATAGCAAAGTTGATAAACACAGCTGTAGTATATATTAATCTTGGGTCTGATGCTGTATTGGGCTAATTTTCAGACCGCCTGAAGGGTCATAAAAGAACTTTGCGCACAACTCAGTCTACTTCTAATATCGGATCCAGCTTCTCCTTCGTGACTGATAACACTTCCAAGATGTGATATATAAATGCTGCTATAAATTGAAGCAGACTTTAACACTGTAGTCGTTAATACTCGAAAACTTTATTTTGTTTATGTTTGCAGGCTATTTTTCTAAGTGTCTACAACGAACAACAGAAGAGCTATGGTTTGAATCCAAGGTAGAATGAGGGAGTCAATGCTCCATACTTCAATAAGTTATACATTATATATTTAAATTAATTATACAAACTATGTAGTAATTTGAAATGGTCTTCACAACAGTAACATAAACATTATGTTTTATAGTTACATGCAAAGTGATTGCACATATAAACTCTTAGAAAAAAATTATCTAAGACATAAAAACATTTCAGTAAAACATACTGATTGTTTTTATCAATATTAGTGCTCCGACAAACATTATATAAACACACTTGAAATAAATGTGTCAAAACACTGAAATATTTATAAAGTGACTAAGAATCTTGTGAACTGAAATATAAGATCAGTTTCTTTTACTGAGTATTCAAGCTAAAGATATTATTGAGTATCTTCTTCTTCGAATGCTCCATATCGACCACTTGTTAACCACTCCCTGTGATCTGTATGTGATCTGAGCAATTGTACATTGTGCCAGTTATGCGCCTACAAGTAGGCCAGACCATCCGATTTCTACAACGCTTTTTTATTTACTAGGGTAGCTTTCCTAAGCCCTTCAGTTGCCTCTTACGACATGCCCTGTAGGTCGCAGTGGTACTATTCTTTGCTTCTCTTGTGGGCCCTGGCACCACATGAGTGTTTGATAATCTAAAAACAGTAAGTCTGAGAAGTTTATCAAGAATTATTACACATATTTCATAAAGCAAATATCTTCTATTTCCTAAAGTAAAAATTGGCTATTTCATAGATAAAATTCTTACCTCAAATTTACCTCTCGTAAATCACAACGAAGTCCATTGTGAAACGCATGAGTGATGGTAAGTGTATTCATAACTGGATCAATTTTTTCAACGCGTCCTTGATATGTGCCAAGTTCACCGCAATCTATAGACACCATCGACCCGATAAACTCTACATCTGTTGTCATTTTGTTACACCTGTTATAAACAGAATTCATGATATTAAGCAGCATGAGTATGATATTCACTTTATATAGAATACTCATAAAATGTTTCCTTTACAAAAACAATGCAATCCTTATTTGCTCATTTCCTTGCACAAAGGTTACTAGCTTAAACGTACCATCAGAACTTTCTGCACCTATTGTTGGATGGTGCGTAGTTATTTTTTTTTTTTATAAAACATTGTTGCTGTTACATGAGTTATATAACAAAATATGCACACATTACCTGTTTGAGCATCTGCTACTATCTCTATCTCTCTCTATGCTTTTTTTTTACCTGTCTGAGACATAGGTCTTCAACCAACTCAAAGCCAAGTCTTCCTATCTTTAGCTTTCTCTAACAGCTCCTTCCAGCTCTCCTGCATATCACTAATCTCTGCTCCAAATCTCTTTTCCATGTATTTCTAGGATTTCCTCTCTTTCACTTTCCCAACTGGTGCCAAAAAAAGAGCTTGTCTTGCTATACTGTCCTCTGGTTTTCTCAGCGCATTTTCTTTACCTCTTGGTTCCCTGGGATCTATCTCGCTCTCTCCATAAGCTCCTCATTTGTGATCCTATTATACCAACTCAGTCCACCTATTCTGTGCAGACAAAGTTGATGAATATTTGCAGTTTATTCCTTATTGTTTAAGTTGTTTCCTATGTTTCTGACTCATGCAGCAGAACTGCTTTACCATTGTAGTTAAATATTCTAATTTTTGCTCTAGATTTTATTTGTTTTTAGATTTCCACAAATTTTCTAGTGAGATGAAAGCTCCTTTAGACTTCTGTATTCTTATTCTGACATCTCTATCCATTCTCTCTTTGTCTACATTGCTGTCCAAGTATTATAATAGTCAATGGCAACTCATAGGTGTTTGGTTTACCCCAACAAATGTTGATGGGTATGCATACATATGGTTCAGGAGGCTTGCTGGTTAAACACGGCTTGCTTGTTAAACACACTCCTTCCTTCAGGTATCCAGTTCAACTTGTACAACATGTAATCCAATGCTAATATCAACCATTCAAGAGTCCCTGAATCTTCAATGTACAAACATTCAAACAAATCAGAACTGCAAACTCTAACAACAAATCAACTTAATTTAGTATAGCTTAATAATTATACAGTCGAGTCTACTTATTCTTTCTTTCTTTTGTCCTTCTCTGCTTTTTGCCGCTAGGCGTAGCAGGTTTAACTGATGATCGGTTTCGGAGATAATGCACGCTCGGTCGCTTGATATGGTGTGGTATTGTGGAGTTTTAAGATGTCTGTAACTCCATCAACCCATCTTTTCTTGGTCTGCCCCTTCCTCTTGATGATTCCATTTTCAGGTTGTACGCTCTTGCAACTGGTGTATTCGGGTTCATTCTGACCAAGTGGCCAAACCATTTGAGTCTCTGTTTTTCAATAAATCTAATAGCAGGTGTTGTTCCGACTGTTCTTCTAATTTCCTCATTTCTTATATGGTCTCTTCTTGTTTTATTTACTGCTTTCCTCAGGCATCTCATTTCGCATGTGGTAATTTTCCTTTCTTGTTCTTTTGTCAGTGCCCATGTTTGGCTCTGGTAGCACAGTGTTGGTAGAAAGATTGAATTTATAATCTGTCTTTTAGTCACTACTGGAATAGCTGGGTGTTTCAAAATTGAGGTAAGCTGGTATGTAATGTTGTTGGCTTGCTGGATTCTAGTTTCGATCTCTCTTAAGTTTCGGTCTACTTATTACCCAATTATATTAACCCAAATATCGGCTTAAATAATGGTTTTCACCGATTGGAATTTTTGGTTTTTTTGTGTATTGATTTATAGATCTTTATAGACAAATATACTTTAGTTACATTTGTTTATTTGTCAAACACATATTTCAGTCCAGAATATCTACCAGTTTTACACAAATTTACTTTTCAATAGAACATAAAATCTATTACACTTGCAACCTTCATTAGAATGACTTTGAAATTTCAACAACACATGCACTTTAATAAAAGGACAATGACTTAAAAAGCAAGCTCATTGTATCTGGAGTTCTTTTATACAATTTATGCAGAATAATTATACATATTTGAAAATAGATGTCTGTGAAAAATTATGAACATAAAATGGAATGAATTGCACTAGTAACAACTGTCATAAAAAGGAGAAGATGGAAATATGTTGGACACACCTTGAGAAGAAATGATCAAAGAATATCAAAGCAGGCATTGAAGTGAGATGCAAAGGGTTCATGAAAGAGAGGATGACCTAGGGAGACCCTGAAATAAATTTTGCTGAGAGGCAAGAAATATTGGTCGCAGTTCCATGGAAGATATTAAGAAAGTTGTCCAGGATAGAGCGGTATGGAGAAATTGCTTGCAGGCCCTATGTAACATACAACGGTATGAGAGAAATTATTATTATTATTAATTATACATAGCCACCAGTTAACACTTCATCTTCACTTCAGCATGGAAAATTTGCCGGCGAGATCGTGGATAAATCGGATTGATATATAATTAATTCAATATTTGCGTGCGAAAATTTACGATGCTAGTTCTAGTGTTTATGACGATTTGCGTAACTATTAGTTACGATGAATTACGATTGTCGATGGATGCGAACATCGCTGCTTCCTTTCGTCCACCCAGGTTGTAAAGTTGAGAGAGAATAGTCGCAACAGCTGAGCACTATCAATATCGAACAATTTAGTGAAGAAATAGGTTCTGCAAATGACATTGATTCAGATTCAGAGTATTCTCTATTTGTGATTACCGTCATTACGTCGTTACGGCACGCCGATTTTACGCGAGGTATTTTTTAGAACTGGACAGAGCGAACCAATTAATTTGCTATATGAAAATTTTTTTTAATCCAGATCCTTCATGGACACTGTTCCTTTTCATTACATCAATATCTTTCTTTATGTAAACTATATGTGTTGAACTCACCAGTTACCTTACTACAGAATGTTTTGGTTTACCGATAAACTGTTGAATGTGCCTGCTTTGTCAGATATAGTGTCAAGAAATAGATTTGAAAGTATCAGCAAATATTTGTACTTCAATGTCAATTCCAAATTCGTTCCATGAGGACAATATGGACATGTGCAAGGTTGAACCTCTGTCTTGATTGTATGAGGGCCCTCATGCCCGTACAAACATGCAGGCTAGGCAACTGCAGGACTGATAAACTCCCAGATACTGCAGGACTGATCAACTCCATTCATGCCAACCATCAACGGACTCAACTCTACTGTTTGGCAGAATGCAGAGCCCGTTAGTGTTTCTAAATGAAGATGAGGACTGCACCACGAAGGTGTGTGGAGACAAGTGATAGCTGCCCTACATGTAAAATCAACCTCTGTTAGGGAGATTGCTTTTCAACCTTTCAATTTACATTTATCCTCAATAAAACTGACATTTTTAGTGAAACATACGTTCAATATTGTCATTCATTTTTATTTCTTCACTTGTATAATTTTTTACATCCAACTTGCATGGTATTGACAACATACATGTTTACAAACTAGTACCTCATCCATTTAACTGTAAATTGGACTTTAAATCACAAATATTGATTAGAAATTGTATTTGTTATGAATTTTATTTCACGAGCACTTCTAATTGTTGCTGGGTTATTTCCTTGCCGTGGATTTGGTAGTAACTTTTTCTGAAGGGCTGGGAATAAGAGGGTTAACAACGGTGCAAGTTCTTGTGGTGTTCAGAGTCACAATTGGCAATCTTGTGCAAGGGATTCCCAGCATGTGGTATCTATACCAAAGTATTTTAGACACTGCAAATGTGTAGTTGAAACGTTTTTCTGCCCATTAACCAATTGTTTTCCCCTTCTAGCTCACCATATGTTAGCTATTTTGAGATGCATTTATTATGCATCCACAAACATAGATGCAAATCACACAATTTATAATAATTACAGTGACATCTTAAATAAATAAAAAAAACTTTGAGTTAAGATGGATGGTTGATATAACAATCAATGTAAAAAGTTTAGAAATGGGTTTGGCTAAATAGTAAATCTGTTCTAAACTATTATTTCCACTTCAAGGACTTCATAAATAACCAATAGATATTCAGTTTTAAATAGCTACATTTCATTATACAATTATAGTTGTATTGCAATACATTTTATGAATTTAATGAAAAATGGTCATCAGTTACATAGGCTCAAACACATGGACTATGATGTACACATGTGTGTTTGAACTGTTTCCAATAATCAGAATTTCTGCTAAGTTGACCTTTTTAGTCCATAAGTGGCATGAGCTGTGGATCCACTGTAACTAATTAATTTAACAACAAAAATTGCAAATTTAAAAACTAATATGTACTTACAAAGTTGTAATAGAGTTGAATATACCAATATACTTTGTCTTTATGATTGTATGCCAATAAAAGTATTAAAAACTGAGCAGTGACTGGTGACTTGATGACTCGGTAACCGTTATTGCCAGTTATTGGCGTTACCGTTAAGTAGTAAAGTACTGTTAACGTTGAAACTTGAAGCCTCAGAATCAATTTTGAATTAGGTCAGAATCTGTTGGTAAGATCTTGATTAATTATAATTATTATCATTGAGTTTACACTATATTCAGTATTGACTATCATCTCGTCAATTTTGATTACTCAGAAAAATAATTTTGTTGAATGTTTTCACAGTTTTGTTTAGTCTAGTTTATTATTGTTTACTAATTTTAAATTTAATGTAAATAACTATTCGAGGTTATCGAACAAGTTGGTTATTAAATGACGCAGTGTGTGTTGAAAATCACTTCCATAAGTGAGAATAATTAATAACTAATAACAGTTTATTGCTATTTTCTGAAGTTTCACAATCTCTTGCAACCAGCAAATTGTAACTTATTTCTGGTTAGCCAGGTTCAGTGGTAAGCGAAAACAAATGGTAACCGGAAATATAAATTTTAACGCTTACAGGCTAGAAACGATTTTTTTCAATTAACAAAACTTGGAAAATAAAAGTACAATTGTAAAACAAAATAACATTAGCTATCACAAAGTTGCAGACAAACTGCTTAACAAGGTTAATCCTAAAGAAATACTACTCTAAATAAGACACAACTCTTTTTTTCAGCTTTCTAAGCGCCTTGTATTTGATTGAGACAAGGGCCGATAATTGAGTCCTGTAATGTTTTTTTTCAAATTTTGGATAGCCTGACTTCATGGCACGAGCGTTAACATCTGAGTTGATAGCAAAAACCAACGACAGAGATTTATGGAGATTCTTTATCGCCTACGCCAGCCGGCACGGCACCTGATGAGGTTGACGAATGTTTTTTCAACAAGAATTAAGAATATTAAAATACTAGATCTGCAATTGGACAGACGTATCATCACTTTTTATCATCAGCTAATAAACTCCATTCCAGTCACTTGTTATCCTTCTTCGGTGTGTATGTGCTTCTGTGAGACTTTGATTTTAAAAAAATAATAATAAATACCGCTTTCCATTTTAAAACTGCAAAGGACAAGCAATTCTTTTTTAATTATTACTTTTTGCGCATATTTCGCTTATGCGGTGCCGGGGCCCGCAAGAGAAGCAAAGAATAGTACCACTGCAACCTACAAGGCATGTCGTAAGAGGCGACTAATGTATGACCTAGGAAAGCTACCCTAGTAAATAAAAGCATCGCAGAAATCGGATGTGCTGACCTAATTGTAGGCGCATAACTGGCACAACGTACAATCGCTTTTAGGCTCAGATCACATACAATCACACAGAGTGGTTAACAAGTGGTCGATATGGAGCGTTCTAAGAAGAAGAAAAAGATTTGCGCCTATTTTGAATAATAGATTATGTGACATCTCGGCTAGGGATGTTCGTCTCTATTACTTTAAAGTTATCAGTTATATGAGGACTATTATCATAGCACTCCGGGCATGTTCATAGGTGCTGTGATCTCCGCCTCAGCAAATCCAGCAGCATCCAGCGGCCCAACACGCCAGTACAGTGTTGATTAATCAATCTCTTTGCATATTTAGTATGTCGTTCTTTTCGGGCTGCACCAACATTGACACCCTCTCAATCTAGTGAACGAGTGGGATTCACAGCCTGAAACTCCTCTGTTCGGAAAGACTCTCTCAATGCGTGAAGAATATCATTTCGATTCATCGCAGCTACCTCTGATACTGTAGCCAAGCCAGCCAATCTATTACTTTAAAGTATATCTATTCCATTATTTTGCAATAAATTGTTGTTGTCAATTGAATCGCACTCAATGGGACTTATGCAGGGTGTTCAAGATGAAAGTGGCCCCATTGACAAATCAAAAGTTGCCAGTTGCGTATTGCGTTGCATATATTTACTATTTAAACCGGTTCTTACTAGCTCGTCCTACGTCACATTTGTTCATCGCCCTTCCCCTTCCTACACTACAATTCAGTATATATATATATATGGAACTGCAGTAAAACTATTTGATTGGCAAAACACGTAATTACAAAGTACTGTAGTTTTACAAATTACAAAAACAATGACAAAATACAGCAACGTTTCGACCAACAAGGCCTTTATCAAGCAAACGAACAAACAGGAGTGACAAATTAAAATGAAACACAAATGGACGACCAAATACAAACGTATCTAAGGAAAATCTGGAATAAAAACGAATAACGAAATAAATGTAACACAAAAAACACACATAAAAACTAGAAATAGAAAGGAAAAAAAACAATGAAACATCTAGTAAATATATAACTTGAATACATGCAACATATACCCATATAGATTACAAAGCATGGGAAGAGAAAGTACTAAGAAGCATAAGAATGGAATATAACATGAATACATGCAACATATACCCATATAGATTACAAAGCATGGGAAGAGAAAGTACTAAGAAGCATAAGAATGGAATATAACATGAATACATGCAACATATACCCATATAGATTACAAAGCATGGGAAGAGAAAGTACTAAGAAGCATAAGAATGTAATACGTTGAGCCCGCGTGGTCGCAAGGTACCATACAAAGAAATCAACCGATTCTCCAGAGCAAATCGACTGCGATCATCCGAGGAACATGATCGGATGGCTGTGACCTTGTAAAAGGAGGGGTTCAATTTCTTGTCCTTCTGCTTTATAAAAGGTGTAGTACGGGTGGGGTTCAGTTTCTTGTCCGTTTGCTTTATAAAAGGTGTTCCATTTCAGGTCCGTATTATGTATTTCCTAGTAACATGATGCTATCATTTATTATTATCCCTCCTATTCCCCATCAGGGGTGATTATAGTAGTTGTTGTTCAACGTAGGACGAGACGACATGTATTAATATAATGAACAAAGATTCATTTATATATCTTCATATATTTAATGATGTTTCTACCTTGCAGCCTAAAACACATCTCGTCGGTATTAATTCTGCAAGTCAAGTCCTATTCTCTGTTTTCTAGCAACAGTTACTAAATCGTCACTATTTTACTACACAAAGCGTCATGTCTCGTAGTTATGTGTTGCACTTCTACATAGAGATACAACACATAGTCTCAACTATTAAATAATCTAATTATACTACACTAACTATCTGGCTAACTGTCCATTCCTCCGCTGCCATCTGGGAACTATGACAACCTGGACATCGTGAGCACCTAAATGGCCAGTATCATTGAAATGGGTGGCTACAGGGGTCACAGAGCATTGGCGTATGTCGCGTAAGTGTTGGGCGAATCGGTCACTGAGCCTCTTGCCTGTCTCGCCGATATAAGCCTTGTTACACCGCTTACAGATAATGGCATAGATAAGATTACGGGACTCGCATGTGAACCCATCGTCAATAAGAAACGTGCCTAAAGGAAAAGATACAGTACGCGTCTGTATCACATAAGCACACGTGTTGCAACGCCGACGGCCGCACTGGACAGTGCCAAAATGAGTCTGGATATTGGACTTAAGGCGACTGTGTACCAACATATCCTTAAGACTTCTGTCCCGTCTGTAAGACACCAAAGGATAGTTGGGGAAAACAGAACGGGTCTCAGGATCTGATCTAAGGAGAGACAGATGACGGAATAAAACATTTTCACCAGGGAACTATGGGGTGGTAAGTTAAGATAAGTTTTACTCTGTCAGAGTTAGTAGTCCTATGCTGGCTGGTAAGGGCCTGCTGGCGAGTGATTTTCTGAACTCGATGCATAGCCGAGACAAGCACCCTCTCTGGGTATAGGCGCCTACGAAAGAAATCAAGCATCTCGCGAGCTCTCTCAAGAAAATCATCGTCCTCACTACAAAGGCGACGAAGGCGTAAGAGCTGCGAGAATGGCAAAGAGTCACGACAAGCCCGGGGATGGGAAGAAGTATAGAGGAGAAACTATGTGCATCAGTAGGCTTGTAATATACTGATGTAGAGATAGCGATAGGTGTAAGGTGATAGTAATGTCAAGAAAGTTGACACAAGTAGTGGAGATGTGAGAAGTAAAACGAATAGAAGGGTTGAAAACATTAATGAAATTAATGAAGCGTGACAAATCGGCTTCAGGCATATCAGTGATGCCAATACAGTCATTAATGTATCTGTGATAGACAGACGGAAGGGGCCATCATATGTAGTCCATACTAGGTGTTCAAGATAACCCATGAATAGACAAGCATAACTAGGTCCCATTTTAGTACCCATGGCAACCCCACTGATCTGCTCAAAGAATTGGTCATTAAACTGAAAGGAGTTAAGAGTGAGAACTAGTAGCAGGCCCTTACCAGCCAGCATAGGACTACTAACTCTGACAGAGTAAAACTTATCTTAACTTACCACCCCATAGTTCCCTGGTGAAAAATGTTTTATTCCGTCATCTGTCTCTCCTTAGATCAGATCCTGAGACCGTTCTGTCTTCCCCAACTATCCTTTGGTGTCTTACAGACGGAACAGAAGTCTTAAGGATATGTTGGTACACAGTCGCCTTAAGTCCAATATCCAGACTCATTTTGGCACTGTCCAGTGTGGCCGTCGGCGTTGCAACACGTGTGCTTAGGTGATACAGACGCGTACTGTATCTTTCCTTTAGGCACGTTTCTTATTGACGATGGGTTCACATGCGAGTCCCGTAATCTTATCTATGCCATTATCTGTAAGCGGTGTAACAAGGCTTATATCGGCGAGACAGGCAAGAGGCTCAGTGGCCGATTCGCCCAACACTTACGCGACATACGCCAATGCTCTGTGACCCTGTAGCCACCCATTTCAATGATACTGGCCATTTAGGTGCTCACGATGTCAAGGTCACAGCCATCCGATCATGTTCCTCGGATGATCGCAGTCGATTTGCTCTGGAGAATCGGTTGATTTCTTTGTATGGTACCTTGCGACCACGCAGGCTCAACGTATTACATTCTTATGCTTCTTAGTACTTTCTCTTCCCATGCTTTGTAATCTATATGGGTATATGTTGCATGTATTCATGTTATATTCCATTCTTATGCTTCTTAGTACTTTCTCTTCCCATGCTTTGTAATCTATATGGGTATATGTTGCATGTATTCAAGTTATATATTTACTAGATGTTTCATTGTTTCTATTCCTTTCTATTTCTAGTTTTTATGTGTGTTTTTGTGTTACATTTATTTCGTTATTCGTTTTATTCCAGATTTTCCTTAGATACGTTTGTATTTGGTCGTCCATTTGTGTTTCATTTTAATTTGTCACTCCTGTTTGTTCGTTTGCTTGATAAAGGCCTTGTTGGTCGAAACGTTGCTGTATTTTGTCATTGTTTTTGTAATTTGTAAAACTACAGTACTTTGTAATTACGTGTTTTACACTACAATTACACACCGTCACACAACCTTGACATATACAACGTCATAACTGAACCTTCTCATTTTCATAAATATACGCCATATTAACTCCATTTATATGCTACTTTATCTTGATCACGTTGTAAAATAATTAAACAAATAATAATATATTCCGATTGATTGAGTGTGCTTATATTGATTGAAAGGGCCATTATCATTGCACTTCAGTGAGTAAGCATGTGTTCTCTGAACTCTTTCTTAAACAGGAATATATCAACGGCAGTACACGAACTCTGTAGCACCGGCGAGGGTCCCCGGTGTAATTTAGAAGATGGTGATAATATTTTGTAGGAATTTTATTTTTAATCTTTTAGTGAATTTTCCCGGGCAGATGCTTTCCAGCCTGTTCTTCTCGATTTTTAACTGCCAAGGGTTGAACACGGACCAACGACGAATATATTTAATAATATCAGAAATGTAATATAATTTATGAAACCAGGCAAGATTGCATTCTTTTAATGTATACGCCGAAAAGAAAGGATGAAAAAAAGTAAGAGAAGTCGATGAAATAAAAACACTTGTTGTATCTCTTCTTTAATTCGGATGAAAATAAATACTGAAATACTAATGCTGACGACAGGGTGATATTGTCAATATCACAAATTGGAATTTATAAAGTAATAATAACAGTTCGAGAGAAACGGAAAAAAAACAATAATTATACCTAAAGACAGATCATTTGCAGCTATCTTAACCTCTTAGATCTTCTCATCCCATATACTGGCTCGGAGTACTTTTTAAGATGACGTAAAACCAGTATGCTGGCTAATTATACATTGTAAAGTAAATACGTCCGAAGGTAAAACAAATTACGAAGTGAAAGGGTTAATCAACAATTTGTATAGTCGTTTCTGACTAACATTAGATGCCGATCTGAACTAAAAAAAATCACATAGTGGTCTGATGTATGGTGGTAAATGATGTCTTCTGCGACACTAACTTATCACTAGTGCATGTGATTTTAATTAACCATCGTGCTTATAGAACGGCCTACTACTTAATAATTGCCAAACACTGGCAACATTATCAAGTCTGCAACTTTATCGGGGACCAATGTGGTTGCAGTTGTAATTTCTGACACAGGATACACATATTGTTTCTTTGTTACAGTTGCTTCTTTTATTTGTTGCTTTTAGATTTCCTTCTGTGATGGAAAGAATTAAGATCGAGGCTATGCGCATCATACTTGGGTGCACTAAAGACATGTTGTGCTGAGCGATGCGATACCTTCTTGATTATCCTACTATGGAAGATAAAACACGGATGAGCTGTGCACGATCATACTTTTGAGTCAATGCTGGCACACAACATTCTCTGCACGTGGAAATAAAGAGACGAAAAGGAAATAGATTAAAAAGAGGAAAATCTTGGATGGGTCAAGCCGAGGACCGTATTCAACAGGTGCGTTCACTTGAAGACATTGAACCCGGTGAAGAATGGATATAAATGTCAACAGGTATCAATACATCATTTTCGGTGTGTATCAAACTTGATAAAGAATGCAGACAAGACAACCCACTGGTCGTGAGGCAGACGTTAATGTGTTAATTTCTGAGAACTCATTTGAGAATGATGTAATCGTTTATACGGATGATTCAGTCATTCGACGTGTGCGGAAGTCTAGGCTGACAAAAATCAGTTTTATTTTTGCTCCAAGAGATGCAGGTGTAAGTAGAAATGAACACGTCGATAGACTTGCAGGTATGGCTGCTGTAAAAAAAAGCGGTTGAGCAAAGGACCAGACTAACATGATTAATTCTTTAAGAGAGAGTGGACGTGTAAATGATTCAAGTAATAGTGGTGAATCTACAACCTAAACAGACTGCAAGAGCACCAAGTCAAATGTGGTGTAGCTAGACGAGAGCACTATACTAGTAGCCAAATAAAAATAGTAAACCAACAAGGAACCGATGTCCTTGGTCGCCACACGCTGAAAGAGATGCCGGGGAGGAGATCGGAGCACTTATGAACTAATTGGTTCAATGTGCAGTGATGATGATCCGACGACTAAATTAAATCATAGTAGGACAAATTGCGCCAATTGTGAAACGCAAACATGTCACCACGAAATCTCAAATAGCATTTTTCACCATACTATTTCTCAGAATATTATGCTATCAGTGCCAAACCTGGACGCTGACATCAAATGATAGAAGAAAACTAGTCACAACAGAGATTAAGTGTCTACGTAGAATGCTGGGAGTAATAAGAAGAGATTAGTTTAGAAATGAAGAATTCAGGAAAATATGGGATATATCATCAGTACTGAACTTCATCCAAAAACAACACATTAAATGGTTCAGCCACATAAGCAGATTACCAACAGACAGCGCACCTCAAAGAGAAATGTTACTCCGATACAATGGATACAAAGCAAAAGGCGGTCCAGGCAAAAGGTAACACTAAGAGATAACAGATGTGACGAAAAACACAGTTTATGAAGCGCATTCAAAAATCCGTTCTAGAAATCTCTTCTTATCCTGACGCTGTGAGGCAAAACAGGATTCGAGAAAATACGAAGCTAGACAGACAAACATACAGAGAGAGAGAGAGAGAAGAGCTACAGTCGGATAGATAGACAGACAGATAGAGAGACAGACAGATAGATTTATATTTTAATCGACTTTGTATTTTATTCGAATGCATTGCACTTCCATAATTTTATTTCCAGCCTCAAAGTTAAACACGGAGCTGGACAGAATCGACAGACCCCGTCCACTGATCGATTCCTTTTGACGAATTTCATTACAGAAGAGCCACTTAAAGAGACCAGTGTGTGACTTTGCCATGTTGGTTGTTTAAGCACGGCAGATCTTAGGAATAGATTTTGGCTTTACGAAAATACAATATACTCGATACCGATCAGTTTCTCTGCAAATAATAAGATATCGATACATTTTAAAAATATATAAATATCACATTATAATATAATAACCACAGAAAAATAGTCAATATTTTTCTTCGGTTAAAAATTTAGTTTACTCATTATCAGACCTCGCAGCGCCCAATGTCGCAGAAGACAGAGACAAAAAAATGTCTACTTCATTCGATCTTATGCCCCTTTTTCTACCTCAAACCTAGTCCTATGCATATCTTTCAAAATGTCTCCTTCGTGTGCCCTTATACCTCCATTATTTTGCTGTCTCTGACGTGTCCACTGCATTGCATGTCTTCAATGTTTATCTTTTCTTATCATGCTCAATCTTGCGTTATTGTCTCTTTTGTATCTCTTGATTTATGTCGTCCATACTAGTTAGTTATTGAAGTCTGATAATCATATCCTCCTGATATACCCACACGTTCATCTATTGTCTTCCTCAAATCCCTTTAACATACTTTTTTTCTGTCTTCAAGTATCGTATTCAGAGAAGGAATATCCTAACACGTTGTACACGAAATGGTTTCGTCCTTTAAAATTAGCTTAGTTGAACTAAATCCTAATTTATGTTAACCCTTTCACTCTTCTGAGTCGATATACTAGCTCACAATATTTTTTTAAGATGACGCAAAGCCATTATACCGGCTAATTTAATATGTATTATAATATAAATGCGTCCGGAGGTAAGTGCAAATTACGGAGAGAAAGAGTTAATGTATATACGAACCAGAAGATAGAGAATGCTGGTAGTCTTAGTAACCACGTCTTAGTATATATATAATACATTACTAAAGGCAGTTTGTCACCATATTTGAAAATCGAGAAGAGCAGGCTGGAAAGCACGGGCCAAAAAAAAATAATTAGAAAAGAAATTTAAAAAATAATATTCCTACAGAATATCTTCACCACCTTCAACATTACACCCGGGGGCCCTCGCCGGTGCTACGGAGTTTGGCCACTGCATCTGATATCTTCCTGTGTAAGACAGCAATCGGAGCACACATGATTACTCACCGAAGTGCAGTCATGACGGTTCTATCAATCAATCAATCAATCAACATATATTTTGCAAAATAAGGTCACCGGTGACATATACAAATTAACAGTGTATTTTTATCACGTGCTTTTACTCGTACTAGAACTGACAACTTTATTAAATCGACCTATATACACATCCATGGCTTCCCAGATGTATCAGGTTTCTTTCAGCTAGCTGTACGTACCATTAGCATAGCACTGACACTTTAGATACAACAACGTTATTTTCCCCAATTTTTCACAAATTTAGAAAACAGATTTCAGCTGGGGAGACTAGAGAAGAAATGAGGACATCAGAAGCAGAGTGGGCATAACTTCATGCACCGAATACATCGAAAGACAACAAATGCAGTGGTTTGGACATTTAATGAGAATGAAATACAACCAACCACCAATAACAACATACAATAAAAGAGATCGGGTACTAGAGCTAAGGGAAGACCAAGAAAAAATGGATAGACAATATCAAGACCACACTACATAAACACTGATACAACACAACAATGGCAACTCCTCTAGCCATAGAACGCAAATTAAAGCTCCCATCCCTACGCTTAACGGCAAGAGTGGACAGCCAACTACATCTTCCACCTGGGAATATACAACAGACAATAGATAGACTAGGGAATCGACTTGAAGGGAACTGAACATTGTAAATCAGTACGCAAATCTAACTCTAAATAATCACTGTACGATATAGTCGAAACATCGGTTGTTGTTACTTTTCATATTTGATTATTAATAGTTTTCCTTGTAAACAAACGATTGTATAACTGTCTTCCTTCCTTACACCAGTCTATTTTACCAGCATTTGTTTGCTTGTTTATCATTATTGTTTCTTAGTTGCAACGGTAATCAAATTAACATAGTAAATTGTGGAATGTTTTTAAAAACAAAAGACTCAAGAGAGTACACCTTCAACAAAGAGAATCGTCAACAAAGACAGTAAACCTTCTTGATTATTTGCATGGATGACCACATACATTTTTTTCCAAGAGGGAGCAAAATGAATTTTTAAAATGTTTGTTGGTAGTTTACTTCGCGGAAATGGAGAAGATCAGATTCGCATAAGGGGTCAAAGGTGCATGGGGGCAACGCCGCGCCAGGATTAGTGAGTTGGTACTAATCAAGATCCTACCCCACCTCCTCGTGGTGACCCTGGTAACAGACAATGGTTCCGGTCTGGATAAGAGGGTAGGATCGAGGATAGCTACGCTGGTGGTGGTAGAGATACAGACGTAGTCACGTTGGATGGGATCCGCTAGTAAAACAGACGAAGGGAATCCCAGAGTGACTATTAATGCTCGTCTCTCCCGACCGATAGAAGGAAAGCTGAGCTTATTGCCACACAGGGATGAGAGGTGCATCCAGAGAAGAGACGAGGGCCCGCTTGAAGCAAAACTTAGGCCCGGAATGAGTTGCACGTGGGCCCACATAGGGCGACACTCGGAGCTTGAGGTAGGGGCCCTGGGTTCGGAGAGCCTAGAGATAACTGTGAGCACGGTGAGAACTGATGGAGATGGGAAGGCAGACACCAGGGCAGAGCGAGCACGCATGCGGACGATGCACGGATATGCCCACCGTTGGGCAGACGTGCACGGCGCTGATGGCGTAGCGAAGAGAGGGCGTGGCAGGCGCGAGGGTGAGCGGGCCACCCAAATGTGCTGAAAAACTGGAAAGTCTAGGAGAGGTTGAATCCAGTGCACGTTTCCGCTCGCAGGGAACTACTGCTGCCTTGTAGTTTGATTGGGGACAATCAAAGTCTAGCGGAGTAAATCGTACACAAAACTGGACGGCAAGAAAACCAAGTAGTCCAGAAAAAGACAGGTTTTCTGGACATATGACGCTATCAGCCCGGGAGGGTAGGTTGTCTAAGGGTCGCTAACCTAAAAAAAAATACCTACGCAACCTACTGCCTTGCAGGTTGGCTGGGGAAGTCAAAGGCTGACGGAGAGCGAACCCAGTAAACGCTGGTTGAAATCGAACACATCACCAAAGGATAAGCACCAGAGCTTCAAATGGTACCGAAGATTGTGAATTACACCCGTTTTTGGTGCTAGGCTGTTTATATATCACAATTAGAATGATAAAAACTGCCGTAAAAGAACGAGAGAAGAGAGAGAGAGAGAGAGAGAGAGAGACAGACAGAGAGATTCGCAAACAAAAGTTATTAAAAAGCCGTTTTCAGGGGTGGCCGTGCCCCCTCTTGCCTTAACGTACGAACTCCCAGGAGTATTTGTAGACTTTCTCCGAGTATTAAAGAACTTGCAAAAATGTATTGTAACAGATCCCATACGTACATGCAGTAAAATGATACAATTCATGATTCTAATGGGCATCTTGTGGTCAGTTACCGCACTTCTCACAAAGCGATAGATACTATCTTTCTACGACTATATATTTTATGTCCAGATAGGTAGGACCGTGTCCACAGCAAGATACTATCTTTCTACGACTGTACATTTTATGTCCAGATAGGTAGGACCGTGTCCTCAGCAAGATAAGGCCGACTAGCTCAGACGGGAAAAATCCAAATTCTATTTAATGGGGGCTGGTTTTTGTATATGTTTGATAGAACATTAGTAGCTTTTTTTGTAATTTTACTCAATTCTATGAGTCCACTGTTATTTATTGATTAAAAATATTTAAAATACTGATATTTCTTAGTGTTAAGCTTAATTTCATTTCAAAAGGCACATGGGTGTCATTGGCAATGAGTGGCTGACTCTGCCACCATATCAGACGGCCAGCCAATGGATAGAGCTGATATTTTTAAAGCCCTCATAGAGTGTGGCTGCAAAGAAGATTTTCATTTAAACCAATCCACGTCAACTACTAGATCGCAGGAGCTGGGTTTGAAGATTGGAGTAGCAAGAAAAGAACAACATAATAGGTATATGAGTAGGCTCGTCAATCAAAATCGAACTGGTACTGTCAGTCGCTGGACGCTGTTGAAAATAATGCGAAGGAGATCAGAGCATCTATGGACATGTCTGGAGTGCAATGAAGATATTCCAAACTGAAACTGAAACTGAATTTATAACATAATATAACCATAATTTAACATGTTGTGTTGTTTTTAAAATGAGTTAACCTTTATACAACAATACTAGAATGCGAGGTCACGCAACGGTTGGGGTCTTATTTCCTAGAATTTTTACCTGAGCCCACCGACCGTCTGCTATCGGAGACCACGGTAGGACATACTATGAAGAGGGTCAAATATGATGACAAACTGCCCTTAGTAAAGCATTTTATATCGTGGTTACGCCCGCCTGCCCAGCGTGTTCGTAGCGCGTTGGACTATGGGTGATAAATCCTCTGTGAGTGCGGGTTCAACTCCGAGGACTGGCAGAAAAGCCACAGGTTCCCCAGATTTACGGTGTTCGTGGCACCGAACCGAAGGGTTACGATGTCCATGACATCGAACCGAAGAGCTTTCAGCTAAAGTGCTTCTGGATCGAAAAAAGATATATCGGGGTTACTTTGAACACCATTTCTATAGCTTCAAATTACATTTCGTAATAAAAGTGAAAATACTTAATAAATGGACGTTTATCTTACATAATACCCTATAAAAAATATCATCATAAATAGTATTCGCACATAAATTGAATACAATTTGCTAACACAACTTTTGTGTCGATTAGTTCTGGTATCGAATTGAGAGTAGAATTGAAATAAGTACAGAGACCTGACTGTGGGTCGAACTAAGGGACTTTGTAATCAGACGGTTGCCGTTGCAGAGACCAGAAACACATTTCCCGCTTCATTCCTCCAAATCCCTTCCGAAACGCGGCCACTTGACACTCCATTACCGCAAAGGCCGTGGATTATGACCTCGACAGATAGCCTCCATCTTCGATATAACGGAAAGTTAGGTCTTCGTGGACATAAACAATTTTCGCAGACTATACTCATCACGTGCCATTATCAAGCTTGTATAGTACTAGTCAACGAGGCACTAATCTCACACAATGAGCTGCAGAGAGTGACACTCTCTGGAGAAACGAGAATTGATACATCATCTCCGCATGACGATATCCTTCCTAGTTATTGACAGATTGTGGCGTTACAGTCTGGCGTATTTATTTACTAATCATATTTGTGATTTTTATGTAACAATTCCGTCGTTCCTTTAACAAATATATTTATGATGTTTTGTTGTCTAAGTTTTCATTTGATGTTGGGATGATTGTTCAAAAATAGGTTTATGAAAATTTGGATTATTTTTACGAAACTATATTTTTCTTTCTTTACTTATCTTGTTTATCTATGCTTATATCCTCTCTCTTTCTCTCTACATCTTTATATATATATATATATATATATCTCAATGTTTGGTGCTTTGTGTCTCAGTTATTATAATAAATACAGACCCACGATGGAAACATAGTGACATTAGTATAACTGTACAGTCATCATTATCATGTAGCTTGTCCCTTCCGGAACTTGGCTCCCATGACAGCAGTCATGAAAAACTCTCTGTTCTGTGCAAGTTGGCCGACGTCAGCAGCAGTCATTCTCAGATCATCAATGACATCTTGCACCCATCGTCTTCTAGGTCTTCCTCTCATTCTTCTTCCAGGCACCATTTCCTCCAAAATTATTTTCTCTAGGCAGTCATGTCTTTGATGTTTTCGAAATATTGAATTTTCTTTGTTTTTATGCTCTTTAATAGTCAACTCTCTTCAATATCATGCTGTTACAGAATAGAAGCGTTTGTTCTTTTCTCTGTTCATGATATTCTAAGCACTCTTCTGTAGCATGTGCATTCAAAGACACAGTACAGTACACATGCCATGTATATATATAAGTACATTCTAGCATGTGCATTCAAGACACAGTACAGTACACATGCCATGTATATATATAAGTACACTTCTAGCTTTGCATTCAAAGACACAGTACAGTACCATGCCATTATATCTTTTTCTTTCTTATTCTTTTCTTCAAACCTTGTTTTGCCTCACAGCGTCAGAATAAGAAAAATATTTTTAGAACGGGCTTTTGTGTGCGCTTCATAAATAGTGCTTTTCATTGCCTCTGTTATTTCTGAGGTCCACTTTTTTTGTAAACGGCCTTTTGCTTTGTATCCACTTTATCAGAGTAGCATTGCTATTTGAATCGCACTGTGTGTTAGTAATTTGCTTATGTTACCGAACCATTTAATTTGTTACTTCTTGATGAAGTACAGTACTGATGTTGTCATAGATATATATAAAACCATTCTTCTTCTCTTCCACCATTTACTTCTTTATAGAAATGTTGGGGCGGGGGGATGTAGTGATCTTGTGTGTGCTTGTTCTAAGGCACTTTGTAAGCTGTTGTTCGTTTTCTTAAGGTTGTTCTTGATGCCGTCTATCTATCTTTTGCGTGGTCTTCCTCTTGCTTTGTACTCGTTATACTTTTTCTGTGTGGCTCTTTGTGGTAGACGATACCAGGGCATTCTTGTCAGGTGTCCAAATCATTTAATCTGTTGTTCTTTTATAAATTGCATGACTAGTTTTCTAATGATTTCTTCATTTCTAATTTTGTCTCTTATTGCCACACTTGCTGCTCTTCCAAGACACATCATCTCTGTCGTTATAATTTTCCGCTCATTAGCTGCTGCTATTGACCATGTTTGACACTGGTAACATAGTGTTGGTTAGAACATGGTTCTTAAAATATTTGCTTTAGTTTTTAGCGGTATCTCTTTATGTGGCAACAGGGACGTTAACTGCCCCAGTACCTGGTTAGCTTTTGTGCATCGATTGCTGATTTCGCTATCGATACTTCCTTCTGCAGGGAAAATTGCTCCTAAGTATTTGGACTCATTGGTTTGTTTAATTTCTATGTTCTGAAGTTTTATTGTAAGGTTTTTCTAGTTGTCTACTTATTGTCATTGTCTCTGTCTTTATTATATTTATTTTCATGTTGTACTCCTCACCCTGATGTTAACTAAGCTCAAATGGTTCTGGAGAGATTCTTCATTTTCTGCAATCAGTACTTGGTCATCTGCAAATAAATGTTCTGAAATATTATTTTCTTCCTCTTTTCCTGCTTCTCTACTTATGTTGTCCATGTTTGTTATAAACAGCAGTGGGAAGAGCACACATCCGTGTCTAACTCCTGAGTTTACTATGAATGTTTTTGATGTTCCGGCTTTTGTTCTTATATAACATTTACTTGAAATGTATAAGCTCTTGCAGACCTTGATGAGATGTTTGCTGATTCCATATTTTCTTAAACAATCCCGTAGTTTGTTTCTGTCGACTCTGTCGAAGGCCTTTTCCTGGTCTATGAATGCCACACTACAGGTCTTGTTATGTTCGATTGCTCTTTCTGTCAGTTGTCTTAATGGGAATATTGCATCGGTACAGCTTCTATTTAATCTGAAACCCATGTGTGCTTCTGAGAGTTTGTTCTTCAATTGTTGGTCTTAGTCTTCTTTCAATTGTCTTAGCATACATTTTTCCTATGTGACTTAGTAGTGAGATTCCCTATAGTTATTACATTCCTTCTTGCTGCCTTTGTTTTTCAAAATTGGTGTGATTATTGCTGTATGTCAATCTTCTGGTGCTGACAGAAACAGGTGGGAGAAACAAAATGAAAGTGAAGTTGATACAACGCAAAAACAGAGAATGTCAAAGAAATATTGAGAAAAGAGACATAAACAGAGAAACTATTAGTAGTAAATAACAGAATGAAAAGAATCATATAGAGAAACTATTAGTAGTAAGTAACAGAATGAAGAGAATCATATAAACAGAGAAACTATTAGTAGTAAATAACAGAATGAAGAGAATCATATAAACAGAGAAACTATTAGTAGTAAGTAACAGAATGAAGAGAATCATATAAACAGAGAAACTATTAGTAGTAAGTAACAGAATGAAGAGAATCATATAAACAGAGAAACTATTAGTAGTAAGTAACAGAATGAAGAGAATCATATAAACAGAGAAACTATTAGTAGTAAGTAACAGAATGAAGAGAATCATATAAACAGACAGAGAACGATATTAAAGAGGAACAAGTGCATGGAATTAAGAGTCTTGTCTCATATTAGATCCACTTGAATAAAATTATGTTATTTTAATTTCACTTTCATCAAATCTAACTGGATATACTTTCACGCGCCACTAATGCAATCTAATATATTAACCATATTGATGACGTCATGTTAGTGACGATAGTTGTGTAACGTCTGTGTGTATCTAAAGTATTGGAGGAGAACGGGGAGGGAGATGTAGGATGTCGGATTTCATCTATTGATTGATTGATTGATTGATTGATTGATTGATTGATTGGTTGATAGGACCGTGATCATTGCACTTCTTCAGTGAGTTGCCCCGTGTGCTCCGAGCTCTATCTTACACAGGAAGATCTCAGTGGCAGTGCACAAACTCCGTAGCACCGGTGAAGGTATCTGATATAATTTTATGAAGATTGTGGAAATATTTTGTAGGAATTTTATTTTAAATATTTTTCTAAAATAATTTTAACCAGGCAGCGGCTTTCCAGCATGCTCCTGTAGATTTTGAAATACTAATGGTTCTTTTGCGTGCTCAACTTGAACACGGGGGCTACGTTTTATCGTCCGTCTCCGATAGGACTAGGAACTCGATCTCATCTACACTGAGATCAGTGATCTCTGGAAAAATATCCCGACGGCTCCACGAGCGAGCGAACCGAGTACCTTTGAAAATATAGGCGAGCATCTAACCACTACACCACAGAGACTCGCAAGTCTTTCATCTAATATGTTTTGTAACGGACAGTTTGTCAGAGTTTGTCAAAAAATGCACTTGTAAACAGCCAGATTAAAACCTATAATCAACGATACACCAGACGACGGCCTAGCTACGGAGACCTCCTGCTTTTCAGAGTATGCCAAACATATCTCCATCTTCTCTTTTTTTTATAACAACTTGTTACAAAAATCTGACCGAACTAGTAGCGTCTGGCCGAATGGATTAGAGCGCGGCTTCCACGTGGAAGACTTGTGTTCAATTCACGGTACGACCAATAATTTTTTCTGTTGTGGACATAAATGAAAAATTCTAACCTAAACAGTTTCGGGGCGACTGCACTAACAATGCGGCCATTAAATTCCCCAGACTCACGTCCCACATGTCCTACACCGCACTAAAAAGCGGTACTACAGACGGTAACGACAGTAACGACAGTAACTAAATTACTACTTTACAGCAGCGGGAAAAGTCTCCCAAAAAAATGAATGTCTAGTACTTCGTTACAATTTTCTATATAAGGTGGACAGTATCAGTATGCATCCAAACTCCACAGTATACAGAGTCTTCTACAACAGAACATCGGGAAAGAAGGCAAGAGGAAGACCACGGAAAAGATGGTTAGATGGCGTAGCAGAATCCTGTGAAAGAGCAAAGATAACAATCACACAACCACCAGAACAGCGCAAGACAAAAACAGAAAACCACGACACTGGGCAACAACCCGGTAGCAGCGTGACGACAAAAGAAGAAGAAGAAGAAGTATCAAAGAATAGACTCATAATATGATCATACCATTTGTGTTTATTTTAAGGTTGCAGGTAAGTAAACAATATTGTATTGAGTAATAATCATACGTGGTAAAGTGAAACTCCATAAGTTCAAGATGGCCAGCTAGAATGTTACTAAAGTTAGGCTAGAAAGGTTGGAGAAAGCTGTTTGTCTAGTTTGGCTGCTCGGCACTTGGGTTAACTAATCTTGTTTACTGGTCGTCTTCGGTCAGACTTCAAAACTAGGTTTCTAAAAACCTAATTAAAGGAACTGGAACCGTGGCGATTTTTTCTCTTTTTCTTTATTTGTAATGTTAGTTAGTAAGCTAAGCAAAATAAGTCTGTCGATTTCTACCGAATGGTAGATTTTAAAAAGCTATTAAAGTTTGCAGAGGCGTTTTTATGCTTATATTATACAATAATTATGTTGTGGATGGATATTTGCGATATCGTCTCTAATAAAGAACAAATAACATGGGAGAGAAGCAGATGAGACATTGAGTATTTATCAACCTGTCAAGAGAAGCAATCCAGGCGGAGATTCACGAGTGCCAATGACGCGATGATCGGTTTGTCACTGAGTGTTAGCGAGGGTCATTACGAACCAGTAACACGACTAGCGCTATGTTTCTATCACCGGAATCTCACTTCCCCGAGTCAGTGTGAAGAAAAATGATGAACGGAACGCATGATACGGTAAGTTCCCTTGTGAGTTTTGTACGTTTGCATGTTTGTGTGGACTTTTTTAACTGCATGTCTGTCTTTACTTTCATTCCCATATTTTGCTATTGTTTTTAGTGTCAAGTGTTTTGTCAGGAGTAAATCTTACTACTTCCATGAGTCTACGAAATTCAGAAATCCAATGTTAAAATGTGATAAATATGTTAGTATAGTTCTCAAGAGTATAAAGACGAAGGATTGTCTTCAATACACAGGGTTTTACCCCATAAGGCAAGTCCCTCTCGGCAGAAATTGCACATCACATGTCGATAGTATTGTACAAATTACGAACTCCGTAGCTCCGACAACAATCCTAGCGGTCTCTGAAAAAATACATTCGTGAACAGAATGGCGCGGTCCGAATTTGCAGCGGTTGACCGAATGGCTACTTTGCTGACCAAATGGCTACTTTGCTGACCAAATGGCTACTTTGCTGACCGAATGGTTACTTTGCTGATCGAATGGCTACTTTGCTACATGAAAAATGAAATGAAAATCATGGCATATCCTTTTATCGGACGTCCTCGTCAACCACAGTAAACGAGTTGTTGATTTTCTAGGCACCACTTATACGTTCAGTAGTTTGCCATTGCTTTCTGAACTGTGAAGTATATTTTTACCGTATGTAAAATCCACGGGAACACATTTGCTTCCAAATTTCCCGCCGCGAACAAGGTACACGTGGATTGTGATCGAGCTCACTATTGCTAATCCACAGACACCTACACTTAGCTACAAAGTCCCCCAAAATCGTTCTCATGTATTCAAATAACATCTCTCTTTCTTTACTATCAGCATTTATTCTCATGTTGTCGTGAAATAGGAACGGTCTCACAGTCCTCCTTGTATTTTGGTACGCAACTATGATGACAAGATTTAGCAGACGCAGTGACAGCGGGAAAAATTGCAAGCAAGAGAGATAAAGAACAACAGAGAGAGAAAATATACTGAACAGTTTGGTAGCATGCTATTAAAGCGTTTCAACAACTGAGTTGATCATCAACGCTGGAGGTAGTAAGTTACGGAGATGCATGATTATCAAAGCTAACAAACACGGCACCTGATGATGGTGTTGATGATTTTATTTAATTTGCTGTTTTGTTTCGTGAACATAAGTTTAATTTTCATTGTTATTACATCGTTTTTTTTGTCATTTTAATAATTTGCTATTCAATACTTTCACCATAATTAAAATTAAAGGTGTTCACTTCCCGTTACAGAAAGACATTAGTCGAACCATGGGGGAAAATGGTAGCTTTAACTCTAGGTCATAGATTGTGAGACGCTATCAAATGATAACACGAATTACAAACGCTAACTTGCCCTAACACCTTCAAACGCAAGCTTGGCCTTCAACGCTTTCAAACGCTAACTTCACCCACCTCCTTGCCTCTAAACGGGAACTTGGCAATGTCTTCAACACTTTTCGCCTCAATATTCTCTGTTACATGTATTATATGTATTCTCTGTGACATGTATTATATGTATTCTCTGTTACATGTATTATAAGTATTCCCTGTTACGTGTATTATAATGTATTCTCTGTTACATGTATTATATCTATTCCCTGTTACATGTATTATACGTATTCTCTGTTACGTGTATTATATCTATTCTCTGTGACATGTATTATATGTATTCTCTGTTACGTGTATTATATGTATTCTCTGTTACATGTATTGTATCTCTTCTCTGTGACATGTATTATATGTATTCTCTGTTACATGTATTATAAGTATTCCCTGTTACGTGTATTATAATGTATTCTCTGTTACATGTATTATATGTATTCTCTGTTACATGTATTATATCTAGTCTCTGTTACATGTATTATATGTATTCTCTGTTACATGTATTATATCTAGTCTCTGTTACATGTATTATATGTATTGTATATATTCTCTGTTACATGTATTATAAGAATTCTCTGTTACGTGTATTGTATCTATTCTCTGTTACATGTATTGTATCTATTCTCTGTTGCATGTATTATATGTATTCTCTTACATGTATTATATGTATTCTCTTACATGTATTATATGTATTCTCTGTTACATGTATCATATGTATTCTCTGTTACATGTATTATATATATTCTTTATTACATTTATTGTATGTATTTTATGTAAAATGTATTATATGTATTCTCTCTACCACAATATATATATTTATATTATGCTTACACAAATTTGATATATATTCTCTTTCCTATATATTGAACATGTACTGTAAGACTGCTCTCTCCTATATATTGAACATGTACTGTAAGACTGCTGTCTCCTATATATTGAACTGTCTGTAAGACTGCTTCCCTATATATTGAACATGTACTGTAAGACTGCTGTCTCCTATATATTGAACATGTACTGTAAGACTGCTCTCTCCTATATATTGAACATGTACTGTAAGACTGCTGTCTCCTATATATTGAACCTGTACTGTAAGACTGCTCTCGACTATATATTGAACATGTTCTGTAAGACTGCTTTCTCCTATATATTGAACCTGTGCTGTAAGACTGCTCTCTCCTATATATTGAACATGTACTGTAAGACTGCTCTCTCCTATATATTGAACATGTACTGTAAGACTGCTTTCTCCTATATATTGAACCTGTACTGTAAGACTGCTCTCGACTATATATTGAACATGTACTGTAAGACTGCTCTCTCCTATATATTGAACATGTACTGTAAGACTGCTCTCTCCTATATATTGAACTTGTGATGTAAGACTGCTCTCGACTATATATTGAACATGTACTGTAAGACTGCTCTCTCCTATATATTGAACATGTACTGTAAGACTGCTTTCTCCTATATATTGAACATGTACTGTAAGACTGCTCTCTCCTATATATTGAACATGTACTGTAAGACTGCTCTCTCCTATATATTGAACATGTACTGTAGACTGCTCTCTCCTATATATTGAACATGTACTGTAAGACTGCTTTCTCCTATATATTGAACATGTACTGTAGACTGCTCTCTCCTATATATTGAACATGTACTGTAAGACTGCTCTCGACTATTTCCTTTTCTGTTGATAATTATAGAAACTAGCCGTGTCACATATTTTTCCCCTCGCCATTATTAAATAATACAATGTCTTGGGACCATAATTTTGTCTGGTACATAGAAGAAGAAGAATATAGAACGTAATTAGGCCTCTACAATAGGGAATTGCAGGCGGGTATGTGATCTCTACTTTGACACAAGACTTGACAAGTGACCAATAGCTATACGCACGATACAGTCGATGAAGTTGATTCTTAACCCTTTCCATAACATGAATACAACTGCGTTCTGATCACAGATGTTTTAGGACACAAGATATTTTATAACTTAAAGATTTTGTGTTTACGCTATTGGCGAAACACGTAAAACAAATTACTAAATACTATATATTCTGTTGTATCCTTTGCTTGATAAAGGTAATTTGGTCAAAACGTCGCTGAGTATTGTTTTTTTACTTTGTAAAACTACAGTACTTTTGTATGTGTTTCGCCAATGTTACATAGTTTTACTACATGCTTCACTTATATCGATAATGTTTACGCTATTTGAAGTAATTATCATATTAATCAATCAATCAAGTGCCATGCCTGCCGGCGTAGGCGATCATATCTTCCACAATTCTCTCTCTCTCTCTCTCTGCCTGGTGCATGTGATCAGTTCTGATGTCGATCTTGTGTCGAACCATGATGTCAGGACATAAAACATCTTCTCCCTCTGTCTTCCACGATCTCTCCTTCCTGAATTTTACCTGCTGTCACCAAATGTTCTAAACCTTCTCTTCGCGTTATATGTCTGAAGAACCTTGATTGCCGAATTTTTATTCTTTTGATAAGGTTTTTTTTTTGGTGCAGCCTGATTTAAAACCTCATTTGTTTTCCTTGCTGTCCATGGAATTGTCAGCATTCTTCAGTAAAATCACAATTCTGTGGCATCTAATGATCGTATTGATTGTTTGTTCGTTGTCCATGATTCGCCACCATATAGAAGTATTGTATCATAATAGCACTGGGGTATTCATTTTCGCAGTGTCATTGGTAGTGAATTCACGCACAGTGTGTTTCTCATTCTCATAAATGCTGCTTTTGCTTATTTTTCATAAATGCTCATATTAATATATATCATTACAATTACTATATATATATCTACATTTGTTTTAATAGTTATAGCAACGTCATAAACTTGGAAGGTTTTACAAGTATTTATAATGGTTGATGGGGGACTGCCTAGAGTAGTTGATAGTAGCTCGGCCTGCTAGCTGTGAGACGCCTCATAGCTCGGGTTCGAACCTACTGTCCGGCATTTGTTCGAGTCCCCTGGTCTTACTCAGGACGATAACGTGAGTACCTCTGAAGTCGGAGAAAATCTGCCTGTATGGCGAGGGAATACTAATTACGAGTACATTGAGCACACGGCTGCCAGTGTAAAGTAATTTACAATGTGCACGCTGCTGCCATTGTAAGAAATTGAAAACAAACGGATTTTCACGCAAAATTCAGTTTCAGAGATGAAACTTCGTCTGAGTTGAAAGCGGACGAAAGAAAAAAAAAGAAAAAAAAGAAAAAAAAAAATGGTTGATGGTATGGAGAAGACCATCATGAAAGGAGGCATACCGGCAAAGAGAAGAAGAGGAAGACCACGGAGAAGATAGATTCAGGATGTAACTGATGGTTTGAACATCACGGCTGCAGAGACGGAACATCTGGCCTATGAGAGAGAGAAATTCCGGAGGACTGTTGGGGTAGCAAAGTTCTGCTCAGGACAAGCTATTTGATGATGATGATGATGATGATGATGATGATGATGATGAAGAGTGGAAAGGTAGAAAGATGCCAACCATTATAAAAAAAATAACGAAGATATTTATTAATACTGTAATATTAATTATTATTTGTTAACATGTTCTTGTGTGTATTATCACATGCTTGGTCTAGATGTGTTGTATGGGAAGGTAAACTTAACGATGCTGTCGTTATTTTCTTTATTTCCAATTTTGTTAATTTATGACTGATTTTTGTTTAAACTATTATTTCTTTTCTTTTCTATTTTGTTAATTTCTAAGATGGCTGGAAATTTCTTGTCAACATTCATTTAAACAAATTAAAATAAAATTCCGACTAAAGCTTTTAAATTATCAGTACGTCAGGAACCCTCGTCGGTGCTACGGAGTTTATTCACCGCCGCTGAGATCTTCATGTGTAAAAAAGAGATCAGAGTACACATGGTTACTTACTGAAATACAATGATGATGATGCAATCATTCAATCATTTTTGAAGTTTTATATTTTATTATTTCGTATGGCAATGTTTTCTGTTGTTCATTTTTCGTAGCTTCTGCTCAGTTTTACTATTCTTTGCGCTTGTCTCGACACTGAACTGTGTTGGTACCTGTTATGAAATACAATACACAGACGAGGTTGAAGTGAGATGAACACACATTTTTGTTTAGATACCTGCTGTTATGTGCGCTCACAAATCAGGTTATAAGACCTCGCGTGCGGTTCGACCGATATCAAGAGAACTAACATGTTATGTATGAGAATTAGACAGTTCGACCGATATCAAGAGAACTAACATGTTATGTATGAGAATTAGACCTTGTTCTCATTCTTTCAATCTAGGTAGCCTTGCTGTTTTTATAATTATTTTCATTTGGAAAAGTGTAATCTGTATTACGACTTCTTCTTCTTCTGCTGCTTTCATACGCGATGAATTCAAGTCTAGTCAGGGCGCTTGCTATGGTGCTGCTGTCTGATTTGTGCGTGAACGCCTGCTTTCCTTATTATCAGTGCCCCCTGCCATACAGGCAGACCTTCTTCGACTTCAGCGGTTATGTGTATTATTGTAACTAGACCTGTCACCACGCTTGGACAAGACACACTTAACTGACATCACACTAAATGAATTGAGTTTCTTTTCTATATTTTCTCTATTTATTTCTCTATCATCATTAGGCGTGTCCTTTGTAAAACATCGCCCTCATCTCAACCGGCCCGAAAGACTGATTCTCTAGACAATTCTCCTGCCTCCTCCATAGTTGTGTTAAAGGTTTCTTTAATATTCTGTTGTCACAGACTTCTGTCTCGTCTTCAGGAATCTTGATCTCTACTTTTATTTTCTCTAACCCATGTGACGCTTAATGTAAACCAAAATATTTAACCCTTTCGCTGCTACATACTTTTCGAAGGCTGAGCTAAAAATAGCTACTCTTTGTTTCTAGGTCACAAACGTGAATATACGCCTATAGCAGTGACAGTAGCAATGTAGAACGTGTTAACACGTCTTTAGCCCACAAAGGAGAGATAATAACAGACATGTTAATGCGTCTTTAGAAGTGAATGGGGAAACGTATATATACGTCCTTAGCAGCTAAAGGGTTAAGTTTCTGAAACATATTATTTATGTGGAAATGTTTCTCGAGAATTACATCTATAAATGTCTATAGTATTTTCTTCTGTGTTCTTTTCCTTTATATCAACTTGATTTCTGTCAATATTGTTGTGGCCCAAACATCTCAATGACAGCTAAACAACAGCTGATCAACAGCGTTTTCATGCATACTTTGTGTTACTAGGGTCAAACATGGACAATGAGCGAATAGCAGTCGCAAAAAATAATTACATGTGAAATGCGATGCAATCACAAAAAGTTACCAAAAGCACGAGAAAAGACAAGTCACCAACATCAGCTTAAGAAAGAAAGTTGGGACAGAGCTTTGCTTGAATTACATTGAGAAACAAAGAATGAGGTGATTCAGCCAATTAAGAATGCAACCAAACTTCACTGTATACAGAGTCTTTTACAACAGAACATCAGGAAAGAAGACTAGAGGAAGACCACGAAAAAGATAGTTAAATCGCTCAGTATAATCCTGTCAAAAAGCAAAAATAACTATCACTAAATCTACTAGAGCAGCGCAAGACAAAACAGAAACAACGACATTAGGTAAAAACTCCACAGTGTGACGACAAAAGAAAGAAAAGAAGAAAGAATATTGTTGTATTTCTTTTATCCTTTGTTATCTCAAAGGAATTGAACCATGCACACAGCTGCAGCCTTCATGTAACTTAGATTAAACCATATCTCTCGTGTGCACCTTCATGTAACTTAGATTAAACCATCTCTCTCGTGTGCACCTTCATGTAACTTAGATTAAACCATCTCTCGTTGCACCTTCATGTAACTTAGATTAAACCATCTTCTCGTGTGCATTTCATGTAACTAGATTAAACCATCTCTCTGTGTGCACCTTCATAGCAACTTAGTTAAATGTTCATCCCTCAGTAGGGGACCTTCAAGCAAACCCTGTGTGGTGAAATATTGCTCTCAGGCATCCTTCAGGTTGTAATATGGATTAACAATCTTTCCCATTTTCACATTCTATGTAAATTTTAGATTAAACCATTTCTCTTGTCATTCATCTAAGCTAGTTAAACCATCTCTCTCGTTGCACCGATCTTCAAAAGCAATATTAGTAAATGTTCAGTCCGCTAGTAGGGACCTGTTTCTCTCCCAAGACACCATAACGCTGTGTGGCTGACAGGATATGTGCTTCAGAGCTTCGTCTGTGGTTGTAAATATGGATACTGGAGTGACAATCTTGGTCCCAATTTTCACATTTTAAAAATAATGTAAACTTTTCAACATGTAATTGTTCCCTATTGTCAATTCACTTTTTCTAAGCTAGTCCGCTTGACCTCTCTTTTGTTTAGACAAGTCTATATGTGATATATATCTCTCTCTCATGCTTTTAGCCCCTATCATTGGGGCATTGACCCTCAACAAACCCATGCCAAGTCTTCATATCTTTAGCAGCTCCCTTCTGCTCTTCTGTATATTGTTAATCTCTGCCTCCAAATCTCTTCTCGATGTATTTATATCTTTAGCAGCTCCCTTCTGCTCTTCTGTATATTGTTAATCTCTGCCTCCAAATCTCTTCTAGATGTATTTATATCTTTAGCAGCTCCCTTCTGCTCTTCTGTATATTGTTAATCTCTGCCTCCAAATCTCTTCTAGATGTATTTATATCTTTAGCAGCTCCCTTCTGCTCTTCTGTATATTGTTAATCTCTGCCTCCAAATCTCTTCTAGATGTATTTCTTGGCTTCCTTTTATTTCACTTTCCATGTGGGTTTCAGAAAAGGGCCCTTCTTGTTATATTCCCTGTGGATTTTCTCAAAGTGTGTCATATTAAGAGTTAGCGTCTTTTTAACCTCTCTTGGTTCACTGAAGTATGTCTTGTTCTTTCTATAAGCTCCTCATTTGTCACCCTATCTGTGATGACTGTGTCAAAATCAAACACATTTAAATCTCGCTTACAGATATCATTATATCACGTTTGGGATCCTCCAATGGGTCCCTTCCCTGTGATTAATTCTTCATAAATGAGATCACAGAGAATACTGTCATCTTCTGTAAGAGAAATATGGCTCATCATCGAAGGTGTCTTTGCTTTGCTTCGGGAACGTGTACATGGGGGAAAGTTCTGCTCTCTCAGCCACACACGGAAAATGTATTGGTAAAATGCTAATTTCTTGATACACATTGAACAAGTTTCAGTTTGATAGATTTCCTTAACAATAATTTAAGCCGTAACAGTTATACCATTTGCCTGCTATTTTTTTAAACTGTATTTACTGCCTGTTTTTTAGTGCAGTGTTTGACACGGTGGACATGAACCTGAGGAATTTAATGGTAGCATGGCTAGTGCGGTCACCGTAAAATTGTTCAGGTTAGAATTTTTCTTTATGCATCCGACAGAAAAAAATTCTTTAGCCTTACCGGTGATCGAACCCGAAACTCCCGAATGGGAGCCTGCGCTCTAATCCATTCGGTCAGAAACTCATCGAGCTAAACAAATTTTAAATAAGTACATTTACACCATAGTTTAACCTACCATTGGTATTATCACAACCAAATTCGTGTGAGCAAAACGTGGACCAAGATGCTCAACCTCACCTTCTGGTATACGAGTCTTGTACAACTTGAGGTTTGTCATGTAATTATGCTTATTCATTAAAATAAAAGGTTTCAGAATCTATTTCTTAACACTGTGGGTCTCTCTAATGATATCAGTCATTTTCATCTAACTGAGTCAGCGGCAGAAAATTTACACAGTAGCTTCCACGACGATTTTTAAAGTTTTCAATTCACATCCAAGTACCCATTTTCAGGTATGTAGTCTATGGTATTGGGGCTGGCTACCTCACACTATTTTCATGTCAGTCTATGGTATTGGTGCTGGTTACCTCATTCCGCAGAAACTATAACCCAAAAAAGCTTTAACAAACATGGAAAGTGCAACTAACAGAAAGTTACCTAATTCAACCATCCGAACCAGGAGGAGACATCCCCCCTAACGGAGAGGAAAATGATGTATCGCCGGAAAAGCCGAAAGGAATACATGTAGAATAGGGCCGGAGACTAATACTAAAAGGATGGGCAAGACGGATAGAATTGGAAGTAATGGCAAGAGAGAAAAAGGGCTGGAAGAAGTTTATTGAAGACGTGTGCTCCGATGGGAGTTGAACGGTGAAGAAGAAGAAGAAGTCTAAGGAATCAATTGTATCAGAAATTGAACACTGAACATCTATGTGAACACATCCGTATATTGTACGTCCCAAAGACTTGTCAATATTTTGTCTAAAATGTATAAATGTAGTGGATAGCCAGTTCCCCCCCTCCCAGGTGGCAGCTGAGGAACAGACAAGTAGCTTTAGTTTATAGTATAGTTGGTTAGATATTTTAATAGCGGACTTAGTGTTTACTCTCTAAGCAGAAGGGTAACACTAAACGAGACAATGACGTTTTGCGTAGTTAGGGAGCGACGATATAGTAACAGTTAGTTAACAACAAGGATGGACTTCTAAGACGAATGGACGTGTCTGTCTTTATCAGCGAAACATTCAATAAATATATGAACCTGTAAATGAATCATGGTTGTCAAATATGTTGTGTTGTCTGGAAGTGAGAACAATGTTTTAAATACCATGGGATAATAGATCTAACAGGAGGATCATCCATATAAATGAAATATGAAATACTACAGGAGAAACACGCAGAATGAAGGGAAGGGATTAACGAAGAAAAAGGAAAGAGGAACTACAATGAAGTAAAAGGAAGCTAATGAAATAGGAAGTTACAATGTAAGGCCGACTAACACACCACTACCATCAAGCCATCCTGACCCGCCCCTGCCCCCTACTACAACATAAATGTTGTAATTTTGATTACTTTTAACAAACGTTTATTTACAAAATTATTGCAGCGCTTGTGCTTCATTTAAAATGCTTAATATAAAAATTCATCATATTTGTTTTGTTATTTCCTTTGTACCTTGAATAACAACTTCTAATTTATACTTTTGTTTATTCTAAGCACTTTTGCACAACTTCAACATTCTGTATTTCCTTATTATCTAATATCTAATTAGGAGTTGGTACACAGTTTCTAGCAGTCAATAAATACCTACATTTAATCAGTTTGGTGATTGTGTTACAACTTATCTATGAAGCTCTATCAACGTTTATTTAATGATACGTTTTTAAGTGTTGGGACTTGTAAACTTTTCGTAGATTTATGTTAAACATTAAGTCTTCCCTTATTAGTTCAAGTGCTTCTTTAGCGACAAGACTTCATTACTATTGAGAACAATATATATATGACACGTTTACCAATTTGATTTATATAAACAAAAATATACGATAGACTAATATCATATAGCTACTAATATAGAGTGTAATATAGCTACTGTGTTTTTACTGAGATGGCCCGGCGCACAGGCAGCAACAGCACCAACGGAAAAACAAAACGAAGGAGACGGAAGTTACATGTCAACAAATTAATTGATGCATGTCAGCATACGAGGAGCTTTTGAAACGAACAGACTGTGCATCCTTGGAGACCATCATTAAGAGACAAAGATGGAGATGGTTTGGACATATATGTCGTATCCCAGTATGAGCATTGGCTAGGACAGCTCTCATATGGACAGCGGATGGGAAGAAAAGGCCTGGACGTCCAAATGAAACATGGAGAATAACTGTAGAGAGAGTTGAAGGAGTGTGGCCTGACGTGTGAGACGGTTGGTAGAAAGGCAACAGAACGGCAACAGTGGAAGTCTTATGTGTCAATCGGGACGCGAAGAGAATATAGATAGAGGTTCGCATACACATAAAAATACATGTCCACATATATATAAATATATGTTCCCAAGCATAGAAAATACATGTCCACATATATATAAATATATGTTCCCAAGCATAGAAAATACATGTCCACATATATATAAATATATGTTCCCAAGCATAGAAAATACATGTCCACATATATATAAATATATGTTCCCAAGTATAGAAAATACATGTTGAAATGTATAACTACATAGAAAAATAAACGGACAAATTGCATACCCACAAGCTTAAAAAATGCTTGTCTACAAACGTATAAACACATGGAAACATACATAGAAAAATATACAAATAAGTTATCACAAACACAGAAAAAAAGGGAAGTCCACAAATTAGAAAATAAAAGAAAACAAAACATTTCTAAAATTATTGAAAAACAAATGTCATCAAACGTATGTAAACACACACATACAAGCACACAAATGTATGTTCACTAACATATACTAATATATTGACACAAATGCACATACATGTCAAAATACACGTCCAGGTTTACATGGTTTAATCTTTCTTTCTTTTGTCCTTCTCTGCTTTTTTGCCGCTAGGCGTACAGGTTTAACTGATGATCGGTTTCCGAGATAATGCACGCTCGGTAGCTTGATATGGTGTGGTATTGTGGAATTTTACTGTAACTCCATCAACCCATATTTTTCTTGGTCTGCCCTTTCCTCTTGATGATTCCATTTTCAGGTTGTACGCTCTTGCAACTGGTGTATTCGGTTCATTCTGACCAAGTGGCCAAACCATTTGAGTCTCTGTTTTTCAATAAATCTAATAGCAGGTGTTGTTCCGACTGTTCTTCTAATTTCCTCATTTCTTATATGGTCTCTTCTTGTTTTATTTACTGCTTTCCTCAGGCATCTCATTTCGCATGTGGTAATTTTCCTTTCTTGTTCTTTTGTCAGTGCCCATGTTTGGCTCTGGTAGCACAGTGTTGGTATAAAGATTGAATTTATAATCTGTCTTTTAGTCACTACTGGAATAGCTGGGTGTTTCAAAATTGGGTAAGCTGGTATGTAATGTTGTTGGCTTGCTGGATTCTAGTTTCGATCTCTCTGTCCAGTCTACTATCAGATGTGAAGATACTTTCAAGATATTTGAATTCTCTCACCTGCTTTAGCGTTTGGTCATTTATTTGTATGTTGATATCTTTATGTTCTCTGCTTATAGTCATGACTTCTGTCTTTTGAATGTTGATCTTCATGTTGTATTTGAGGCAGCTATTGTTGAGTAAGTTTATGTGTTCTTGAAGCTGTTCAATATTATTATGGAATATACACTGGTCGTCAGCAAAGAGCAGTTCATTTTGTTGGTCTGCGTTGAGTGATGCTTCATCTATTTTGGTGATACTATCCATGTATATAATAAAGAGGAGAGGTAATAAAACACATCCTTGCCGTACTCCTGATGTTACTGGAAACCAATTTGTGAGTCCGGCGCTTGTTCGTATGACACTTTCACTTTCTGTATATATGGCTCTAACACAGTCTAGCAGCGTTCCTTTTATTCCGTAGTTTTCGAGAACATCCCATATTATGTCTCTGTTAACCCATCAAATGCCTTCTCTTGGTCTATGAAGGCTATATTCATTTGATTTTGTGTTCTATAGTCTTTTCACTAATTTGTCTTAGGGCAAATATTGCATCTGTGCATCCTTTTCCTTTTCTAAATCCAAATTGTTGTGGGCTGAGTGTTGGCTCCACAATTGGTCTTATTCGTTGCTCCAGAACTCTTGCAAACATTTTTCCCACATGGCTTAGGAGGAAGATGCCTCTATATGTACTACAGTCTTGTTTTTTACCTTTTTCTTCCATATTGGTACTATAATAGCTTTTTTGCCAGTCTGAAGGGACAGTTCTTTCTTCCCATGCCTTCTTGAAGATGTAATGTACCCAGGTTACTCCAATCTCTCCACACGCCTTTATTGCTTCTGCTGTTATTCCATCAATTCCCGCAGCCTTGTTCTTTGGGCTTCTCTAAATAGCTTCTCTTACCTCACTTACTAGTATTTCAGGTTCTTCAATGTTTGCATGTCTCGGTTTGAATGATGTTTTATTCCCAGTATCTGGTATATTCAAGAGGTCTTTGAAGTATTCTTCCCATCTTTCTCTGATCTTAACTTCTTCATGTATAGGTTTACCTTGACTATCATTTATATATTCGGATGGCTGGAAGGGTTCATCCCTTATTCTCATTTTTGCTATGGCCTTATAAAATTGTCTGCTGGATTCTACACATAATCTACTGAGATTTTCACCATACATGGTCCAAGATTTTTCTTTCTCTTGCTTGATTACCCTGCCGATGTCTGCCTTGCTAGTCTGTATTTATCATAATCGTCTTCTGAGCGTGATCTTATCCAGGTCTTATATAGTTCTTTTTTTAATTTTTATTGCTTCTTTAACTTCATTATTCCACCATGCTGTTCTCTTTTTCTCTGTTCCTCCTTTAAATGTGGTGCCACAATGTGTTGTTAGACATTTCAAAAGAATACTCTTAAATTTTTGCCATGTTGTTTCAACGTTATCTTCTGGTATATATGCTTCTACTATAGCCTCTGTCATTTCTATATTTATTATTCTTTGTATGTCTGATTCCATACATAAATGTATGCCCCACTAGCATAATATATTTTCACATACAAAAATATAATTTGCTGACATATATGATGCTGTATGTCTTACATACATGAGTTTATGTTCCTGTGAGTCTCAACATACAGCACACTTGCATGTGTACACGGTAGACTCAGATATACACGGCACACCTACACATACAAGGCGCATGGAATACTCACATAAACGGCACGCACGCAAACACATGACCCAACAACACATACCAGCACACATACAAGGCACAGCTACACACACTCGAAGCATCCACATATGCAAGACACACTCATACATACACGAAACACCTACAAATGCACGAAACACGTATGCATACACAATCCAGCCTTCACACATAAACGACATAATAACATACACACTGCATACTTTGACATACATGGCACACATACACGAAACACCTACACATACAACAAACACATACAAAATACAACCACACACACACATACATACGCATCACATGCATGCCCACACAAAAACATCCAAACATACACGACACATCACCACATACACGACAAATCCAACGATACACATCACACCTGCACATACAGGACACACACACACACACAATCACTATTAGTTTTCCTCAAATGTCCTTCATTACTTCTCATCATTATCATTATCATTATCAAGTCAGTCTGGTTGATACTAACTCACTTGTTATTATTGTCCTGTCTAATTTCATTCATTATTCACCATCTAACTCGTCCCTTCTAATCCCCACTATCACTCTCTAAACCTATCTTATTCTTCCAACTGCCCTTTCTTCCTATCTCATCTCAGTTTAAACTTATATCCACATATTCATAAACGAAACTATTCAGATTCTCTCATTCCAATATTTACTTTGCTTTTGGAACCACTCATATCCCATTTTTCTTTCTTTCTTCTTTCATCTTAACGTCCCCGTTCTCTCTTTCTTGTGTCTGTCCACTATCTCTATCTCCATTTCTCAAAAGTACTTTCCCCAACTTTCTAAGATTTCTCTTTCAACTTCCAGACAGTTAACTCTATCGTCTGCCAGTCACACAACCCTAGCCAATGAGTACTCTGAAGTGAGTACACGTGACTGTTTGTACTTGCATGTCACCATCCACAAACGTTCTGAAGTTCTTCACGTTTGTGTCACTCGTCTGGAAGAACATTTTTCTCTCTTTTAATCCAATCTTTCTATTGCCAAACAATTGCTATCATAAATTCAATGAGACGCCTTATACATGTCAAGATACTAACGACAAGTATATATAACGACAAGATGTTATATATTGTGTCATTGGCAGGGGCGTATCCTATAAGATATTCTACTACAATTTGAGAATGTAATAATCTATAAAAATCCATGTTTCTAAAATGACTTTCTAAAGTATACGTTCTTTTTTAATGTAATATTATTTTTATTATTATTATTATTATTATTATTATTATTATTATACGACACTGGTAAACATTAAAAATGTATTTATAAGTAAAACTCGTAAAATACATTTCACACTATACACTGAAAGATTAGATGTTCTGCACAATAGTAAATAAGCAAGTATGTACAATTCTTTTAGTATAACACAAAGTTCTATTAAAGAGTGTGCTGTTTTCTCACAGCACACAAGTAAAGATCTGCAACACGCTGTTTCTAAGTCATATTTACAATTCACGGCTTTATTGATAACAAAACAACATTTTTTACAACAACATACAAACATTGTCTTAAATATTTAACGAAAAAAAATAAGAAAAAATTTGTATTTTAATTAATAGAAATTTTCTCATAACATACTCGTACTATTTTTTTTTAAACGCTTTAAAGAGTTTTACTTGGGTGTCGACTCACGTCCAGAACAGATAAAATATACGCCGCTGGTCATTCAACTCTTTCCATACCATGAACTTTACTGAGTTTTGACCACAATTTGTTTATGATACCTGGGGTGCGGATGGTAGCATTTTGAAAAGGCTTTACAATGGAAAAGTCAAACCAGTGCCTGAGTATAGCATAGTAGTCTGGATTACAATCTTCAAGACACAGTTCATAAAAGTTATCCGAGTACAAAATCAGGCATTACAGATAATTACTGGAGCCATGAAGTCTACGCACATAACTGAAACAGTGACATGACTTCAGCCTAAGGAAGACAGACGGAACAGGAAGGTACTACAACAATACAACAAGAACAATACAAGAGGTTAATGAACCTGTACTCAAGAATCAACATCTATGGTAGTGGCAGATTGGAAAGAAGTGACTTCGTGATTATTGATTATTGGTTATTGGGGACTGAACCAACGTGATTACACTCCGAGCAGGCCCATAGGTGCACAGTCTCCCCCAGCAGATATCGAAGTATATGCATACTGATGGCTCCTGTGGCTGGCTGGTTAAACACACCCCACACTCTGTCCCTCGGACATCCAGTTCTACTTGTATAATGGGTAGCTTCAAACTCTTTAAAACGCTTGATCGATTCAACAGCTATATTTTGTCTTCATCCAACAGACAGTCGTGAAGATACCCAAAAGCATTTCCCTTATCCATCTTCAGATCCACGACAATCAATGTTGTTAATGCAAGCATGTCCGCTCTCTCACTGCCGCAAAAAGGGAAAAATTGTAGTTTAATTAGCATAATAAACTTCTGATTTGACTACAGCTTGTTTTTCAATTTGCTAGATGATAGAAAAACTGAAAACATATTGTTTTGATTACGGCGTGTTTTTCAATTTGCTAGGGTTTTTTTTCGGAGGACCTGCAAATGGTATATCACAACAGTTTGCTATATGAAAGTCATAGAGAAAGAAATGGTATATCACAACAGTTTGCTATATGAAAGTCATAGAGAAAGAAATGGTATATCACAACAGTTTGCTATATGAAAGTCATAGAGAAAGAAAAACAGAGAGACACCAAACATGTACAGAAAAGGAGGCTGAGGAATGGAAGACATGTTGAGATATGGAAAGTAAAGACATGGACAGAAACGATTGATAAATATTTGTTGATGGCCTGTATTCCATAATAAACTGTGAGAGTTGTTATAATAACATATGTGTGTGCATACAAGCGTATAGTCTGCAGTAGTATGTATGTGTGAAGATTTGGTAAAGTTATGTATGTTGCAATGTTTACATAGCAACCAGATTACATCAGCAACAATTAGACAACAAAAGATTCACCAATCGTATGACCTATTTTTTTAGTCTCACCTGTAATCAAATCTTCATCTTCAAGATTCAGTAATTACTTAATTATGCTGTAATGTGTAAACAAAATTAGTGTGTTTATTTGTATGTGAATGTGTGTGTCTACTAGACTGTAGTTGTTGTAGCTGACATACACATATAGCAGCGATGGGCATGTGTAGAGTCGTGTGTTGTAATTTGTTCGTATGATTTCATGTACTAGAACTGTCCTGATGTGACAGTACGGTCCTGGTGTAACAGTAGGGTCCTGATGTAACAGCTGATGAAGTACAGTCCTGATGTGAAGTACAGTCCTGATGTGACAGTACGGTCCTGGGTGTAACAGTAGGGTCCTGATGTAACAGTACGGTCCTGATGTAACAGTAGGGTCCTGATGTAACAGTACGGTCCTGATGTGAAGGTACGGTCCTGATGTAACAGTACGGTCCTGATGTAACAGTACGGTCCTGATGTGACAGTACGGTCCTGGTGTAACAGTAGGGTCCTGATGTAACAGTAGGGTCCTGATGTAACAGTACGGTCCTGATGTAACAGTATGGTCCTGATGTAACAGTACGGTCCTGATGTAACAGTAGGGTCCTGATGTAACAGTACGGTCCTGATGTAACAGTACGGTCCTGATGTAACAGTATGGTCCTGATGTAACAGTACGGTCCTGATGTAACAGTACGGTCCTGATGTAACAGTACGGTCCTGATGTAACAGTAGGGTCCTGATGTAACAGTACGGTCCTGATGTAACAGTAGGGTCCTGATGTAACAGTACGGTCCTGATGTAACAGTAGGGTCCTGATGTAACAGTACGGTCCTGATGTAACAGTAGGGTCCTGATGTAACAGTAAGGTCCTGATGTAACAGTACGGTCCTGATGTGAAGGTACGGTCCTGATGTAACAGTAGGGTCCTGATGTAACAGTACGGTCCTGATGTAACAGTACGGTCCTGATGTAACAGTACGCTCCTGATGTGAAGGTACGGTCCTGATGTAATAGTACGATGCTGATGTAATAGTACGGTCCTAATGTAACGTAAAACATCTCTGATTTAGAAACATGTGATAGCTTGTATTTATGTGAAAAACTAGATAAATTGTTTAAAACATTTTCCAGTGGTCTTCAAATTCTTTTGTTCATCGGTACTCTGCTTTTCCATACGTAATCGTGTTTCAATTAGGCATAGACCACATACAAATTGTTACAACTCTCTCCTTTATGTATCAATAAAGGACATGAATTCGACCAGCATGCTACAGTAGATGTGACACGATAAAGTTTGGGTTTATGTTAGTAAAATATTTTCAGTAATTCATATGTACAGCTCTGATATGTTGAATAATATTTCCTCAAGTTAACATGAAATTGGATGTGACTAATAACCCAAATATATAAATATTACCCTGTTGCTGAAACTTTAATGAATTACTAACACAGTGTTACGAACAACATCAACATCTATCTGCGATTAGAAATGCTAATTGAAATCTAGTGTCTGTATGATATGGACAGAGAAAAAAACAAATATAAATATCGAGAGAAAAGAACAAATATAAATATCCAGAGAAAAGAACAAATATAAATATCCAGAGAAAAAACAAATATAAATATCCAGAGAAAAAACAAATATAAATATCCAGAGAAAAAAACAAATATAAATATCGAGAGAAAAAAATAAATATAAATATCGAGAGAAAAAACAAATATAAATATCGAGAGAAAAAACAAATATAAATATCGAGAGAAAAAACAAATATAAATATCGAGAGAAAAACAAACATTATCTCAGATTAGAAAGCAATTGAAATCGAGAGAAACTATAAATATGGACAGAGAAAAACAAATATAAATATCGAGAGAAAAAATAAATATAAATATCAGAGAAAAACAAATATAAATATCAGAGAAAAACAAATATAAATATCCAGAGAAAAAACAAATATAAATATCGAGAGAAAAAAACTAAAAAATTAAAGAAAACTGGCTGATGCTACAAATAACAGGGACATGATATAAGTATTTTGAGGCATATATAAATTTCAAATCAAAGAAAACTGGCTGATGCTACAAATAACAGGGACATGATATAAGTATTTTGGGTATATAAAAAAATAAAAGAAAACTGGCTGATGCTACAAATAACAGGGACATGATATAAGTATTTTGGGTATATAAAAAAATTAAAGAAAACTGGCTGATGCTACAAATAACAGGGATATGATATAAGTATTTTTGGCATATAAAAAAATAAAAGAAAACTGGCTGATGCTACAAATAACAGGGATATTATATAAATATTTTGGGCATATAACAAAGACACAAAGTGTTGGAGAAGGCCATTATGGATGGGAGAGGGTGGGGTGGGAACCAGGCAAATAGAAAAAGAGTATGACCAACAAGAAGATAGTTTTGTTAACAAGATGAATCTGTATCCGGGACGAACCATGAGTAATGAGGAAGTGCAGCTAGGTCGTGACAAATATGGGGTCTGGTCCTGACTACTCTTATGAAGCAGGAGCTGTCTCTTATCTTTTCAGATTGACAGGCAATATCAAAGAAATAATAATAATAATAATAATAATTCCTCTCGTACCGTTATACGTTACATAGGGCACGCAAGTAATTTCTCCATACCGCTCTATCCTGGGCAACTCGCTCAATCTCCTCCATGGAACTGAGACCGATATTTCCTGCCTCTCTCAGCAAAGTTCGTTTCAGGGTCTCCTTATGTCGTCCTATATGTGCCAATAGAAAAATATAAATGTTATATGGCCAGAGAATAAACGTAAGCTAAGTACAGAGAGAAAAAAACAAATATAAATGTTATATGGCCAGAGAATAAACGTAAGCTAAGTACAGAGAGAAAAACAAATATAAATTTCATATGGCTAGAGAATCAAACTGTTAGCTTACAAGGAAAAAAAATATAAATGTTTATGGTCAGAGAATAAACGTGCTAAGGCAAGAGACAAAACAAATATAAATGTTATATGGCAGAGAATAAACGTAAGCTAAGGACAGAGAGAAAAAAACAAATATAAATGTTATATGGTCAGAGAATAAACGTAAGCTAAGGACAGAGAGACAGAAACAAATATAAATTTCAAGAAAAAGCTAAAAATCAAAGAAAACTTGTTGATGCTACAATTAACAAGGACAGAATATAAATATTTTGAACATCTGGATATTTTGTCCAGAGATTCCTGATCTCAGTGTAGGTGAGATCGAGTTCCTAGTCCTGTCGGAGACGGACGATAAAACGTAGGTCCCGTGTTCAATTTGTGCACGTAAAATAACCCTTGGCAGTTCAAAATCCAGACGAGCAGGCTGGAAAGCCGCTGCCCCGGGGACAGTACAAAATCCAGACGAGCAGGCTGGAAATCCGCTGCCCGGGCACAATTCATAGAAAAAATTAAAAATAAAATTTCTACACGAATATCTTTGCCATGTACACATTTACATCGGGGACTTCCGCCGGTGTTACGGAATTCGTGCCCTGCAGCTGAGATCTTCCTGTGTAAGAAAGAGATTGGAGCACACATGGTTACTCACCGAAGGGCAATGATGATTGTCTAATCAATTAATCAATTTTGGACATATAAAAAGATATGAAGGGTTATAGAAAACCATTATGTAAGATAACATCCAGGCAAATAGAAAAAGAGTATGACCACGCAGAAGATTGCTTTGTTAACAAGATGCATCTGTATCCGGGACGAACCATTAGGAATGAGGAAGTGTAGCTAGGTCATGATAAGTATGGGGTCTGGTCCTGACTACTCTTATGAAGCAGGAGCTGTTTCTTATCTCTTCAGATTGACAGACAATATCAAAGAAATACTACAACAAAATGGGCTAACAACAACCTCTGCAACAAGTTTGTAATAACTACGAGAATTGGTACTTCTTATTACGTTTCATGGTTTAAGATTATATATTATAGATAATTAGTTGAAATATAACATATTTTGAATAAAAACGATCTTTACAAATTGTCTTACATGTTCATTTCATAAACATAATATCTGATTGTATGCGTTGTGTGAACAGTGTCATTTATAATTTACAACATTATGGCTGTAGTCTTTTTTTTAATGTTAGTCCCATAGAAAACTAAATAGATAATTCTTCATATATAACAATTAAACAAATGGTTGTTTATATGAAAATTGGATATTTTGGACATATAAAAAGACATGAAGGGCTAAAGAAGACCACCATGGAAGGAGGCATACCGGCAAAGAGAAGAAGAGAAAGACCACGGAGAAGATGGATTCAGGATGTAACTGATGGGTTGAACATGACGGCTGCAGAGGCAGGACATCTGGCCTAAGAGAGAGAAATTCCGGGGACTGTTGGGGTGGCAAAGTTCTGCTCAGGACAAGCTATTTGATGATGATGTTTATATATCTTCTTCTTTTTCTGCGTTCTCACTAGATTGGGATTTCGGATTCTCTAATAAAAGCAGCCGTCTGCCTCAGATTATCAGCCCGCCATACAGTTTGTCTTGGACGCTAGTGTAAGTGGGCCACCTCTTTCTTCTATGTCTGTATACTGGGGGCAGTTCTGTAGGATATAATTCATATGATTTCTGCTTCCCCGTTTGTGCCGACCTCTTCCGCAGTAAGTTTTGGCCACCCTCGTGATGGTAGGTCTGACATTCTTACTGCGTGGCTAAATCTCCGAGACAGATTGTTGACCATAGAATCCGTTATCCCATTCCTCATTGTGAGGGATCGTTGCACCATGTTACACGCCTGGTGCATCCGTTTTCTGCAAGCATTTGTTTTGGGTTAGCATTCCTAGCAGACATGTGCATCCGATTTCAACCAAACCGCCTTAATCGCCTCTTACGACATGCACGACAGGTAACAGTGATTCTATTCTTTACACCCCAAATTTTGGCTCCGGTAACCACTCGGGCAATGTTTATATATAAAAATTAATGATGATGATAACGATGACGATGATGATAATGATTACATTCAATTTGTTAGATAACGCAGAAGAAAAGGAAGAAGACAACTCATCCTATCTCTCTAAACAGTAAAATGAAGCGTCTAAGTAAGTAACTTATCTGCGTGTAAATTAAAACAATAAATACTAGATACGTTGCTAGAATTCTTGTATTCGTATTGTCGTCTGTATCTAAAATATCGATGCATGTACTTCTCTTAAAAATGTCACAACGCTGTCTGCTTACTAGTTATTTAGACTATCTCTAAGATCCCACTACCGGCATGACAACTGGCTTCATTATTAGAGACAGAAGTTTTCTACATTTATTGGAATCAATGAAAATTTGATCGATTAGTATTTTCTCACACGTTTCTTGTTGCTCCACATTCAAGCTATTTATTGGTTTACTTTACATATTACGAGATACTTCATGTTTAGTCTCATTCATACACAGATTCGTCAGGATAATGTCTACATATCTTGTTGTCCGTCAGGATAATGTATACCTTTGAAGTCGGAGAAGGATCGCCTGAATGCGAGGGACACTGATGATAAGGAAAGCAAGCTTTCATGCAAAAATCCATCATAATCGCCATAGTGGACCCACTGACTACGTCTGAATTCATAACGGGCGAACGAGAAGAGGAAGAAGAAGAGAAGAGAAGAAGAAGAGAAAGAATAATACATACCTTTTGTTGTAGATCAGAATAATGTATACCTATTTTGTTGTAGATCAGAATAATGTATACCTATTTTGTTAGATCGAATAATGATACCTATTTTGTTGTAGATCAGAATAATGTATACATATTTTGTTGTAGATCAGAATAATGTATACATATTTTGTTGTAGATCAGAATAATGTATACCTATTTTGTTGTAGATCAGAATAATGTATACCTATTTTGTTGTAGATCAGAATAATGTATACATATTTTGTTATAGAATAATGATCCTATTTTGTGTAGATCAAATAGTATACATATTTTGTTGTAGATCAGAATATAAGAGCCGTTACGGATGTAAGAAATTACACTCCCACTAGGAAAATGAATGATAAGAAGATAAGGGTATGGTAACTTGCTTAGACCAATAATTTGATGTTTACTATGACATCGATGACTATGTGCCGTGAAAGTTGAAGAAATTAGAATAAAACTTGACATGAAGAGCAATTACCAACTTCAATAAATCTATCTATATTTCTGTTCTCTAATCATGTTTTGCCTTTCAGCGCCAGGTTAAAAAAGAGACACATGGAGCGGGCCTATTTATGCGCCTTGTCTTTCTTTCTTTCTCCAGTCGTGTCTCAGTCAGCTGTTGTCTCACAGCTTCACCAGTCCTGATTTGTCTCACAGCTTCAGGGTAAGAAACGATTTCTAATACGGGTCTTTGTGTGCGATTCATAAACAGTGTCTTTCGTCGCCTCTGCTATCTCTGAGATCCATCTTTTCCGTGGTCTGCTTTTGCTTTGTATCCTCTGTATCGGAGTAGCATTGCTCTTTGTGGCGCATTGCCTGTTGGTAATCTGCTTATGTGGCTGAACCATATAATTTGTTGTTTCTTAATGAAGTTCAGTACTGATATTGTTCCAACTTCTGATCAATATGAGCACATAACATCCGACCTGCAGAAACAATGAATACTCCAAGAGATTTGGCATTGATATGTCTACCAGGAGAAAGATAACGATTATGTTGGCTTGTTTACTAACAACTCATTCATCCCCACAAAATATTCGCATACACATGCAGACACACGCACAAAAATACACACATGCACACCATGCACTCACACGGGAAAAAAATAATTTCCTACTTCAAAAAATATGCGCGAAGATGTGTAGCCCAAACTCATAAAGTGACAACATTGCCAGATAAACAATTTGTTCCAGTTCTTCCAAAATCCTTTAACGTAAATTAGATTTGGCAATAATTAAACAAGCTCGTTCGTCCAATAATGTCTAAATCAAACGAGTGTAGAACGAGCGATGCGTGTTCTAATCATAAATTTCAACTTTGTTTTTTTCTTTCTTTGAGAATTCGAAATCAAATCTCCATGTTAGCTAGTTTCGTTTAATTCTTGTTGGTTGGTTGGTTGGTTGTTGTTGGCTGGTTGGTTGGTTGAGTGGTTGGTTGAGTGGTTGGTTGATTGGTTGGTTGATTATATAATTAGTTAGTTAATTAGTTAGATAGTTAGCTAGTAGGTTGGTTGGTTGGTTTGGTTGGTTTGGTTGGTTGGTTGGTTGGTTGGTTGGTTGGTTGGTTGGTTGGTTAGTTGGTTGGTTAGTTGGTTGGTTATTGGTTAGATGGTCTGTCGGTCGGTCAGTTAATTAGTTAGTTAGAAGGTACGTTACTACTCACCAGTCAGATCCATATATTATTGATACTTCCTTACCAGTGACAAACAAATGCAGCATATGTTGATAGCTTCCGTAACTCTCTATTTATACATAAAATGTTACATCAATGTTCTTGTCATTTGACGTATAAAAAACCACCTAGGCCAGGGGATGTAACTGTCAGCAATGTCTTCCCTCGATGTATATTCTTCTTCTTCTTCTTCTTTCTCTAATTTATTTGGTCTCATTGCGTCTGGATAAAGAGATTCCTAGAACGGCATTTGTATTCGCTTCGTACATGGTGTCTTTCACAGATTATGTTTTTAAAGTGGTCCGTTTCTTGCGTGGAAAACCTTTTTCCTTGTAGCAGCTGTATCTGAGTAGCATTGCGCATTGAAGAGCGCTGTTTGTTGAGAGTCTGCTTATGTGACCAAACCGTTTAAGTATTGTTTCTTGGCGAAGTTTAGTACTGATGTTGTACCCACTTTTTCCTGATGTCTTCATTTTTAAATCTGTCTTTTCTTGATACTTTCAACACAGTACGTAAATATTTAATAACTGCAGTGACTAGTTTTCTTCCATAAAGTTGATGACAACGTACAGGTTTGAAATTCCTACCAAACCAATGTGCAACGTATACACGTTCTTGGCAAAGGTCAAATATATCACAAAGAGTGATTAAAATTGTTCGCAAAGAATGAACGCAAAGAAGAAGAAGAAGGTTTGAAATTGAAAGCATAAATCGGGAGAAAGATCGTGTTGTACTACATTATTTTGATGTTCATTGTGGCATGCTTGCATTTCAATATTGATGTCATTTGTCCTGTATGATTTGATTTACTTTGTTGCATCTATGTTGGCTTTCCTTAGTCATTCTTCCATTTGCCAAAAAAATGCTCCCTAGGTGCGTAAAGTCTTTAACTTAACTTGCTTTGATTTATATTTATCGAAGGATATATAAGTAGTGTTTTCCTCTCTAGCGAATGTCATTACTTCGGTTTTGTCGATGTTTATTCTCATATTGTTTTCATTGCATTTTAACTAAAGTCTGTTACGTTGTACATTGTATAAATGTAAGTATGATAAATGTTCTAAAAAAAACCCCACTAAATTCCATTGTTATAAATGATTAAGCAGAATGGTATGTTTCTGAAAAAGATTCAAAGATCGGATAAAAGAGTGGTGTGTTGCTGATGATGCTCAGGACATATTTTGAAGACTAAGCTATTATTTCTTCAAGCCAACTGTGTGTGAATCCGTAGTCATGAACCGCTTTACCGAGGTGGTTGACATCCTTGAGCTACTAGTATGGACAGGATAAATAAACAGGTCTCCATGGAGTTAAATGGTTGAGAGAGAAACGTGGCTCTCCATGGAGTTAGATGAAAGTGAGAGAGGAGAAACATGCATTATGTCGTTCATTTTTCTTTTTTTCTTTTCAGATTTATTCATCGAACACCGTTAGACGTGAACTTCAATAACTTTAAAGAGGGCTTTGATCTACAATATTTGAAAAAAATCATTGGTCAGTCTGTTGATATCATCAAAACAGGGATCAGTCTTTTGAGGTCATCATAGCAGTGGTCAGTCTGTTGATATCATCATAGCAGGGGTCAGTCTGTTGATGTCATCATAGCAACAGTCAGTCAGTCGATGCCATCAAAGCAGTGGGCAATCTGTCGATGTCATCATAGCAGAAGTCAGTCAGTCGATGCCATCAAAGCAGTGGTCAGTCTATCAATGTCATCATAGCAGTGGTCAGCATGTGCTCAGTCTATTGAGAGCATCATAACCATCGTCATGAAATAACACTCGTGATTGTCTAATAAACTTTCTATGATTCTGACATGTTGGACATTTCATCTGTAAAAAAGATCTAACACAGCTCTTTTCGTTAGCATAAGTTAATGAAACAAATCCAAAACATAAATAAAAATAAAGATTTCTGTGTCAACAAATAACAATCACAGAGGATATGTCAAAATGGCAGTCACTGGATGTATCAGTAACCGTAATGGCACAGGTGGTGTTGCTCGCGAAGAGAATGACAAAAACTTCAACATGCAGTCTCAGCACTTTACACCCGTAAAGAATGTTTCCTCACTACAGTCACATGTCCGATTCCTTTACGCTGTTGTTGTCTGCCTTATTGTAGTTCTTGTGGCATCAATGGCTATCTGCTACCTCGAAATCATCTCACTGAAAGAAGTACTATCTGATCAGTTGAATGATGAAGATCTTGTTAACCTCAAATTCTCAGACAGACAAGGATTTAACTATAACCTCAATATGCCTTATATTCGCAATGAAAATAATTTCAATCGGGGAGAATTGTGGGGAAATGAGGCTTTCACAACCGAATCAACTCCCGGGACTAGAGTCAGGAGACAGGCTAACCTAAACGAGAGATCGGAATCAGCAGAAAACTGGTTTTGGATGAGTTCATTCGATCGAATGCCGGTAAGTTCCTGTTTTGAACTTTTGTTTTCCTTTAATATTTCAATACATCATTTAGCTGTACAACAGTTATGTTTTGTTTCTTGTTTTGTTTTTAATTCTCATGAAACATTATAACTTCAGATTACAATATGAGTCCATGGCACACCAAAAAAACACCGTAATATATTGTTTGATTCTCGTACACATTAGACCTATAGAATACCAAATGAGTCTATGGCAGAAACTATAACAATTTTACATGTTGTAATGCAAAAATAATAAGTCAGTGTTTGTTTTTTGCTTGTCTATATATTTATTTATGTTGGTAATTTATTCCGAAAATTAGGAAATTTTGTTTTACATTGTAGAAGGTAATCATTTTGAGAGAGAAAACTATTCTTTTTTTTTAAATAGCAAGATGAGTTTCTATAATAAAAAAACTAAATTTATAAATGTTCACATTTTAAGAAATAATTCAAATGTGGTTACAAAAAGGGTTTACACTTTTGACGTAATACATTCAAACATCGTTTTAATTATTAAGTTTGGTCCACTCTTGCCGTTAAGCGTAAGGGTGGAGCTTTAATTTGAGCTCCAGGTGAATGCCTGTGAAAATGAAAATCGTGGCATATCCCAAAGGACGTAGCCATCAACCACAGTAAACAAGTCGTTGATTTTCTAGGCACCACTTATACGTTCAGTAGTTTGCCATTGCTTTCTGAACGGGTGGCGCCATCGTCCTTTGTTAAAAACTAATAAAACAATTTTGCAATCAAACTGTCCGCAGCGTGATTCGAACTCAGAACGTCGGGTTAATAAGTTGAGTCACTAACCTAGGTGAGCAGACGGCACCCGTACATACTTCTAATATAATAGTAAACCAACAAAGAACTAGCGTCCTTAGTCGCCACACGCTGAAAGACATATTAAGGAGGAGATCGAAGCAATTATAGACTAATCTTATCTTATCTTAACCATATTTGCCGTGAAGCGACGTGGGGAGAGTTAGTTTTCTATCTTGTGCCAGGTGTTTGCGCTTTAGTTGTCAGTTCATGCTTTCGCAGGGATTCTGAGATTGTTATCTATCCATCGTGTTCTTGGCCTGCCTCGTGCTCTGCGCCCTAAGTGTCGATTATTGTAGGCAGTGATGGTAGTAAATGTGGTTCCATTCTCATTAGATGGTCGAACCACTTGATTCTTTGCTTCTCGATGTACTGTATGCATGGTATGGTACCAACGATGCTTCTGATATTCTCGTTTTTCACTCTATCTCGCCTTGTAACGTTGACAGCTTTTCGTAGACATCTCATTTCACATGTTGTAATCTTTCTTTCTTGTGTCTTATTCATTATAGACTATTTGGTTCAATGTACATTGATGATGATCCGACGACTAAACTAAAACTAAACTAAACTACTAATCAGTTTTTGAAATATTTCTGATGAACTCATAGATGTTAGCGGTTCTCTGTGACGTAGGGGTTAGATATTCGCCTCTCGTTGCAAAGGTACTTGGTTCGCTCCCACGTAGAGCTGTCTATATATTTTTCCTGAGATCTCTGAGCTCAATTTTTAATTTAGATCGAGTTCCTAGTCATATCGGAGACGGACGATAAAACGTCGATCACGTGTACAAGTTGAGCACGTACAAGACTTGAGATTTCAAAATCTAGAAGAGCCGCTACCTGGGCAAATTCACTAGAAAGATTTTTGAAACATTCTTAGAAAATATTTCCATCATCTCCTAAACTACATCGGGAATCTTCGACGGTTCTACCAAATTCGTGCACTTCCACTGAGATCTTCCTCGCCGAGATAGACCTAGCCGTTCTGTTCACATGTGCATTTTTTCAAGAGACCCCTAGTATTGTTACCGGAGCTACGGAGTTCATGCTTTGTGCAATACTCTCGACAGGTAGCGTGCCACTTCTATAGCGAGATACCGAGCTATATGGAGATAAAGCCCGGCGTAATGAAGTCAATTCTTCCACTTTGGATGCTTTAAATTTATATTGTATTTTTGCAAGGATCATATATGACATAGTGAATATTGGTTATCATCACCAATCATTTTTGTTCCATATGTGTGTGCGTGTATGTGTGCAGGTGTTTGCGTGTGCGTGTGTGGGTGTATGTATGTGTGTATGTGTTTGCTCACGCCAGACCTCATTTTGTATTTCAAGTAAATATCTACATTATCTTCTCGTGAATGTAGACAGCAGAAGTGACGAAATTATGAAAGTTACAGTTTTGACGATATCTATTTTCAAAAATTGAGAGAAAATATTCGATTTCCCTAAAAACAAAGTGTCACTATAACCATCGATTACTTTGCAGTCTCAAGATATATCTTCCTGTAATTTTGCCAAATCCGTTAACAACAAGAAATCGATTACAACAACTCAGAGTATACGTATTATTGTATTCTTGTTCCACACTGCAATCGTATCGATTGTTTATTTGCAGTAATGAGACGCAGAATTATTGCAGATATATTTTGAAATATAAGGTTCATTTATCACATCTAAACAATACCTGTAATTTATTTGTTGGGACAAGTGTTGGTAAATATTGAACAATGTTTTTATGTGCAAGTTATTGCTTATACGTTTGTGTCTTCGAGACGATCTGTGTGGTTTCCGTAGTAGCGAAGAAAATGACAACCGTCTCCTCGTGCATACCGTAACATGTGGCTCAGACGGTCTGATGTGGGTACCGTCAGATCGTCCGCGAAGTCAAGATGCCAAGTCAGTCGTGTCCATGTTGCATGTCATTTATGCTGTATGAAATGAAAATTGTGGCATATCTTTTACAGGACTTAGTCATAAACAACAGTAAATGAGTCGTCGATTTTTCTAGACACCACTTATACGTTTAGTAGTTTGTCATTGCTTTCTGAAGGTTTAAAATAATCTCTCAACTCTCGTTCCACAATTCTTCTCCCTGCTTCATTTGAACGTTCAGATCTTCTTTTCCCATCCGTTTCCATCGGAGAGCTGTCCTAGTCAACTAAACATCTGATAACAAATGTAGATTTCAATAATAGAAGGTAAGCCGTCTGAATGAAAACTTCCTTTCGGGTTTGATCTCCATCCTTTATCAAAAATCAGTTGCCTGATTAACTCCGATTTCTTCACCGATGCACAAAGTTATCTCTTGCTTACGTTTCCTTCACCCAATGCAACAAAGTTATCTCTTGCTTACGTTTCCTTCACCTGATGCAACAAAGTTATCTCTTGCTTACGTTTCCTTCACCTGATGCAACACAGTTATCTCTTGCTTACGTTTCCAATAACACAATTATTTAAGAAATGGGTTTCTCCCCTTGTTGAAAAGTTTCTCTGAACTGGATGAACCAGTGGTACTCTTGTTTGTTTCCATACATCAATACAGTTTTCTGCTTAGTTTCCCTACTCAGAACAAAGACTGTTACGTTACCCATAGCTTCTGATGATACATTTATCTCTGCTACGTCTTCACCTGATGCAACACAGTTATCTCTTGCTTACGTTTCCTTCACCTGATGCAACAAAGTTATCTCTTGCTTACGTTTCCTTCACCTGATGCAACAAAGTTATCTCTTGCTTACGTTTCCTTCACCTGATGCAACAAAGTTATCTATTGCTTACGTTTCCTTCACCTGATGCAACAAAGTTATCTATTGCTTACGTTTCCTTCACCTGATGCAACAAAGTTATCTCTTGCTTACGTTTCCTTCACCTGATGCAACAAAGTTATCTATTGCTTACGTTTCCTTCACCTGATGCAACAAAGTTATCTATTGCTTACGTTTCCTTCATCTGATGCAACAAAGTTATCTCTTGCTTACGATTTCTTCACCTGATGCAACAAAGTTATCTCTTGCTTACGTTTCCTTCACCTGATGCAACAAAGTTATCTCTGCTTACGTTTCACCTGATGCAACAAAGTTATCTCTTGCTTACGTTTCCTTCACCTGATGCAACAAAGTTATCTCTTGCTTACGTTTCCATAACACAATATTATTTAAAGAAATGGGTTGTCTGCCCCTTGTTAAAACTTCGAACTGGAGGACCAGGAGGTCACATCTTGTTTGTTTCCATACATCAATCTGTTTGACATGGGTTTCCCTATCAGAAGCAAAGCTGTTGTTATCATAGCTTTCTGTAAGATGGAAGTACCCAAGCTCTCTATCACTACAAACTAGTGACCTCCTACAGATTGTGATTAGAGTTAAGTTACTGTTACGATTTCACAGCAAACGTTGCTTGCTCAGATGAAGGGATATTATTAACAAACATATTGCAGACAAGAATGTGGTATGTTTGTAACGCTGTACTGTTCTAAAATGAGCAGTCAATGAGCGATGGGATAATCCCAAAGGACATTCTACATGGTCAACTCGCAACTGGTATTAAACAGCATGGGCGCTCATTATTACGCTTCATTGACACCTGCAAGTGTGATCTAACTTCATGCAACATAGACAAAGAAAATTAGATGCGGTTGGCCAAAGACAGGCACACATGACGAGCGACAGTGAGGGTGATCCAAAAAAGAAAATAAGAAAAACCCCATCAGTATGGGGCAAAAGGGAGTGCAGAGGGCAGAGAGACCATCCTCTGTATCAGCTCCGTCTTCAAGTTTCACCTGCAGCAACTGTGGCGAGGATTGCCACTCCAGAGTAGGACATTACAGCCACAACGGACGTTTTGATTCAGCACAGAACAAACTACGTGACGCAAAACCTATTGTCTAATGAGACAAATAAACCAAAGGAAAAAGAAATGTTATAAAACAATAACAGTTCGTATAAGCAACACTATACCATCTCAGCAACTACCAGAATTATATTCATAATAAACATTTTGTTTATGCACAAATATTTTGCCTGATTGGACAATATCAAGTAACATAATCAAGACATCTCCAACCACTCAAAATCACAAATCCCAAAAAGCCGTACACTAATGTACAATATGTAATATAATTACTGCGAAACGATACAGGGAAAAGCATAGAATGTTCGCTTTCCAAACATAACAAAAACAAACTGCGAATTAAATTCTTGCAACCGACTTTCCACAAGTGGGGAAAAGAAACTGTGCTACCTTCCTCCTGTATACTTTGATTTAGAAATGCAAAGTGACAAGCAGTTCACACCTTTCTGTCTCAAAAACAACAGGCATTTTCGTTTCAATATAACAACTACAACCCTTCAATATAACACTGAATTATGCAAGACATATTCAATTATAACTAGGAACCCGTGACATATATATATATATATACGATGTATATATATATATATATACATACACATACAACTTCGCAAGCAGTCTCTGGTTCTTAGAAAGCATTTCACCAGAAATCATGTTAATTCTTGTAGACAACAGTTCTAATTACAATGCATTCTACTGCTGTTGTTTAATGCTGTCTATTGTTTCGTCCACGTTACGATGGATTCTATTATAGCGTGTAGCGTTTCATTCGATCTTGCAAGATTTGACTCGTTCGACAGTCCTACCGAAAACTAATGTGGTTTAGACTTCAGATTTAGTGGTTGTATGCTTATTGTTTGTTTAGTGGTTGATCGATTGCTTGGTTAGTTAATTAATTAATTAACTTCTTTTTATTGTTGCGGTCGCCCGCTATAAATTCAGATGTATTCTTCTTCTTTTGCGTTCGATTGGGATTTCGGATTCTCTAATAAAGGCAGCTGTCTGCCTCAGATTATCAGCCACGCCATACAGTTTGTCTTGGACGCTGTTGTAAGTGGGCTACCTCTTTCTTCTCAAATCTGCATACTGGGGGCAGTTCTGTAGGATATACTTCCTATGATTTCTGCTTCCCCGTTTGTGCCGATCTCTTCCCGCAATAAGTTTTGGCCACCCTAGTGATGGTAGGTCTGACATTCTTACTGCGTGACTCAATGTCCGAGGCAGATTGGCGACCGTCAAATCCATTATCCCATTCCTCATTGTGAGGGGTCGTTGAACTATGTTAAATCAGTTTTATCAGTTATATGAGGACTATCATCATAGCACTCCGGACATGTCCATAGGTGCTCCGATCTCAGCTTCAGCAAATCCAGCAGCGTCCAGCGACCCAACACACCAGTTCGATGTTGATTAATCAATCTCTTTGCATATTTAGTATGTCGTTCTTTTCGGTCTGCACCAATATTGACACCCATCTCTTTCAATCTGGTCAGCTAGTGGGATTCACAGCCCTGAAACTCCTCTGTTCGGAAAGATTCTCTCAATGCGTGAAGAATGTCACTTCGATCCATGACAGCTCCCTCTGATATTGTAGCCAAGCCAGCCAATCTATCAGCTCGTTCATTACCCCTAACTCCTCCGTGCCCAGGGACACAAAAGGAGATTTCTCTGATCACTGTCTGTACCAGTACCTCCACCCAGTTGCGTCTCACCATACCTGATTCGACTTTACGATGAATACAGCGCAGTTTTTTTTTAACATAACTTACATGCTATTTTTGGTAGTGTATATAAAATATTAAAATATTTAAACACTGTGTATTTATGTGCATGTATGGGTATGTGTGCGTGTGTATGTATGTGAATGTACCTGTGTGTGTACGTGCACGCACGTCTACATGTGTGCGTTCGTGTATGAGTGTGTATGTGTGTACGAGAATGGCTTTACTTTAGCTGTCTATAATTTTTTGAAAAATAGCCACCTACATTTGCTTCGCATGAACAGAAAAAATTAATAGCAGAAAAGTTAACAAAATACATTTGTTTAACTGAAACAGTAATAATTAATAACAATTTGTTTTTAAAACTTATAACTGTTTTGTATTATAGTATACATATTGCTTGATTTGATTGGCTAACACTCAAACACTCAATGTCAAGTGCGCTGCAAAATAAAAAATGCAATCACTAAAAAATAGCGAAAGGTATCCAACAGCGACATGATCTCAGCTGTCTATGTTTCTTCTCTCAGAATGTCAATAACAATATTTTAAAAACTAGAAATATGAATAACAAGAGAATTAAACCTAAATAACAAAGATTAAAAACAGATAGGATAAATGTTAAATGTGTTATATTACAGTGTTTGACATTTGTCCGTTATTTGCTAGCGATGAAATGTTCATATCAGATGCAGTGTCGTCTTCGCAACGACGACTGTCTTCAATTTATATCCAATTTTGTTTTTTGTTTTGTACTGGCCTAATGGAGTATACTAGAAATATGACGTCATATAATTGTTGAAGGGGAGTCACGGACGATAATCCAAAAAATAATTATAAATAAGAATATTAAAAATCTCCTGGAATGCTAATAAAAACCGAGGCCCATATTTATGTACTAAAATAGATCAACTCACAGAAGAAGCTCATTATCAACATTAGAAATAGACAATCGTTATTGTTGGGAAACGGATGTAAATGTGAGGTTTAGAACACAATGTGACAACAGGTAAAAATCGATGAGAGACGAGACAGAGAAGATTATGTCTCTGTTATTAGAATCGATGTCTTCTAATGGAATTAAAGAGTCTAAAGTTGTAGGATTTACTGTGTTTTCTCATAGGACTCAGTTCTTCTGTACATAAACTACACGTCATTTGTCGAGAGTATTGCACAATGCTCGAACTCCGTACCTCCATGAGCAAAAATCATAAGGATGGCCGGACAAAATGCATTCTGAACTGAACGGTGTGAGCAGAGCGGTGTGAGCAGAGCGGTGTGAGCAGAGCGGTGTGAGCAGAGCGGTGTGAGCAGAGCGGTGTGATCCGGATTCAAACCCCCTATCTTCGGAACGCAAGACACTCGGCTTAACCCCTTATCCACAAAGACCCTTTCCTGTTAAAATGGATGTTTTTTTTTTTATTAGAACTGATGTCCCTGGATTTAGATGCTATTTTCTTTTAATACGTGTTGTCTGTATTTGAATCTACGTGTTGTCTGTATTTGAATCTACGTGTTGTCTGCATTTGAATCTACGTGTTGTCTGTATTTGAATCTACGTGTTGTCTGTATTTGAATCTACGTGTTGTCTGTATTTGAATCTACGTGTTGTCTGTATTCTCTTTTAATACAACACAAATGGTATTAACCCATTCGATCTTCTGAGCTGATACACTTGTTCGCAGTATTTTTTCAAGATAACACGAAACCAGTATACTGGCGTATTTAGTATACATTGCAAAATAAGTCCATCTGAATCATAGATTCCCAAACTTTTTCGGCCCATCGCCCACTTTGCACAACATAAACTTTGTAACGCCCCTCCCCATTATAACAGTTTTCCAACACCCCCATATATATACATGCTCTACTTTTCTTTGACATAGAAAAAATTGATATATTTTAGTAATACATGGTCAGTACTCAAATTATTATATGCATGAAATATAAAATAGATGAAAAATGGATCGTGTAAGACGGGCATAAGTTAAATTAAAATGCAGAAATCAAATTTTAAATGATTATTCAATCCCAAAATAACGAAAATAATTTATTTAAAAATATTTCTTCCTAATTTCTTCTTTAAGGAGCCACCGACCCCTAATCGCCTGAACACACCCCAAATTCTTCTGAACCCACTATCGCCCCCTCCCCACTAGAATGCTTCAGCGCCCACTGGGGCGCTACCGCCCACTTTGGAAACGCTGATCTAAATGTAAAGAAATGTATGGAGTAAAAGGATAACAACCCTTAAATATTATCATATGCAACCTACCAGGAGACATACGAGCTAACGAAAATAGATAAATATCATGACGTTTGAGATAAAGAAGAAGACGAAGACGTAGAAAAAGATGATGAGGAAAATGAACATGGATCAAATACACTTTCTTAGTTATTTAACCTTTTTTTAAGAATCCTTATTTGTTGCTCAGTTATTCAGAAGTTCATGGGTCACGTAGATAGTTTGTGATGTTCAGACAAGTGATCTCCCTTGCAGCTGCTGTTCGATGACAATTTTTTGTTGTCAAAACTGAACCTGTAGCAGACACGAATTTAAATTAATACACGTCTGTTAGACCAGTCCGGCTGAGACGTACATAGCATGTTGAATGTTGCATTTAAATGAGTTGAAGAGAAACGTAAAAACCAGCATGTTCATCAGACTAGTTCGGTTGAAACTTACATCACATGTTGAAAAATGCATTGAAGTAAAATAGAAAAACAACTAGAAATAGGGGGTACAAACTGAAAAAAAAGTAAAAAAACTACTTTTTGAAAGATGTGCATAGCATCTTAAAATTTGCACTGAAGTATCCAAGATAAAAACTAGAAAACTTGGAAAAAACTAGAGAAAACAAATTATAAAAATCTAGAGAAGAGAAAACTATAACACTGGAGAAAATTGAAAGATTGAGAGAAAACTATAACATGGGAGAGAAAATTAGAAAGATTGAGAGAAAATTGTAACATGGGAGAGAAAATTAGGAAAGATTGGAGAAAACTATAACATGGAGAGAAAATTAGAAAGATTGAGAGAAAATTGTAACATGGGAGAGAACATTTGAAAGATTGAGAGAAAATTGTAACATGGGAGAGAAAATTGGAAAGATTGAGAGAAAATTGTAACATGGGAGAGAACATTTGAAAGATTGAGAGAAAACTATAACATGGGAGAGAAAATTAGAAAGATTGAGAGAAAACTATAACATGGGAGAGAAAATTAGAAAGATTGAGAGAAAATTGTAACATGGGAGAGAAAATTGGAAAGATTGAGAGAAAGAAGAAATTTCAACATGGGAGAGAAAATTGGAAAGATTGAAGAAAACTATAACACTGGAGAGAACATTTGAAAGATTGAGAGAAAACTATAACATGGGAGAGAAATTTGAAAGATTGAGAGAAAACTATAACATGGGAGAGAAAATTGGAAAGATTGAAAGAAAACTATAACACTGGAGAGAACATTTGAAAGATTGAGAGAAAACTATAACACTGGAGAGAAAATTAGAAATATTGAGAGAAAAATGTAAAATGGGAGAGAAAATTTGAAAGATTGAGAGAAAACTATAAAAGGAAATTTTAAAAAACTATAACGGAGAGACAAAAATTGAAAAATTAGAAAAAACATAAAAGAAAACTAAGGAACTAGAACGAAAATTAGAAAACTAAGTACCGTTTATATTAATGCTGCCCTAGTGTTCCATTTGTGCTCAGTCTCTTTCAGTTAACTGAAACAGCAGCAGCATAACACTTAAACTCCGGTGACTATTCAACATTTTTCTCCAACTGAGAAAAAAACTCGGGTGTCAATTTTCAGCTGTGTAGACTATTAAAAAAATAAACACCGTGCACCAGTACACTATATTATATGTGTATCGGAAACAGTAGAGTGTCTACTTATCTGGTTCTTCGAATGATCAATGAAGCTCACTTGAAGTGAACACGCGTTGATAAACAGGTATCATACTTGAACTCAATATATCCCAAATCCGAATGTGGTCACTAGTGAATTAGATACCTTTTAACAGCACCATGATCAGAAATATAAACATATCATGGACAGCGAAAAGAAACAAATGATGAGATTTTAAAAGTGGTCTGCACACAAAGAAACCTGATCAAAAGATTAAGAATCAAGCAATCAAGTTCGACAGGAACATAAAACGAAGAGTAGGTTTGAAACATTTGGTAACAACGGGTAAAATAACAGGGAAAGAGATATGGTGGAAGGCAGATAGAGAAGATGTTGAATGAACTGACATGAAGGTTCGACAAGAGATCGAACTCAGAACTGATTAATTGCATCAGGGAGAGAGATTTGAAGAGAGACATGATCACATATACCAGCAACCATGACACTTGATCCACTGGTCTCTGCTTAGTTCTTTTTCTCTGAGTACATCGTTCGTAATCTTATCATACCATCTGATGTAATTGCACTCCAACTGTCGTCAGTGTAGTTAAAAACGGTATTTTGTTTAGATAAATAAAATCGTGCCTAATTATCGATCATATTTAAGGATGTGGAGAATAATTATTTGGGCGTAGTGTAATAAAAGAAACTAGAGACCAGATTCTAGAAGTCCCATCCAAAAGAACAAGAATTTAGCGCCTCTGATTCACAGTTCAGACCACATGCTTATTCATTACCCATATTTGAAAAAGAGCAATGTCAAACACAAATGTTATCCTGTCTGTTGAGAAATGAGTGGCCGTTAAACGGCTTCAATATTTTCCTTCCTTTTCATCATCATACCGCCCTTTAGACACGACGCCCCCTAGATGTAAGAGATCTTGCCATCCTGACGACCTGTTTAAATGGATCGATCACTGTGCACACAACATCTTCATTATATGACTGAAAAGATCAAGTCTTATTGAATCGTTCGATTTTTATTGTGTCCTCTTAGACAAAAAGTCATCTTGATAAAAGCTTAGATAAATACGAGATGGCCCGTGTTTGTTCCCTGTTGTTATTCCTGCTCTTTCAACAACTGAATCTTGCTATTTTCTATTCATAATACACTTCCTGAATTGCCCGAACCCAATAGAAGTATTATGATAATGCAAAACAGTAGTTAATTAATTTCTTAATATGATTTCTAGTCGAAATCTTATATTTTCTTCTCCGATAAAGTGGTGTCCTTTCTTTATTGCACAAAAATGCACGTTTATAGAAAGAGAAATGATCATTTATTTATTTCCAATTATTTCAAGCACTATATATGCACGCTCGTGCCGTCTTGCGATTTTGGTTCTGTCGGGTTGATTCATTGAGAAATATAATTACTTTAGCAGAACAATTAACCAGGCCTTTCGTTAAAGCAGTGAACGGAAACAGATGGTTTATAAAACTGTTTCATGCACGTGAAAATGTCTCGGTTTGAACAAAAGCTTCTCAGTCGATCGTCTCTATCCAGCAAAATGCCATTTATTTCTAGAAACATCCATTTATTTGCAGACAAACATGTACACGTAGGAGAATGTAGCGTGTATGTTTGTGTGTACGCATGTACATATTGCTTAACTCTTTGTGAGCGCACAATAAAAGCACGTTTTTACGCGCTATTTTTTAGAATTACAATTTTGTATTAAATGTGCTCCAACAATAATAAATTGTACGTTTCTTCTGTTAAGCACTAGAAAACTATTTGATAAACCAAAATGTGTGTAGCTAAAACGTCTCTTTGATAAACTCAACTGCTGAATTCTACAAGGAATTATACACAAATGCACATTGATTATAGTTTCCATTCCATTGAATGGTTTGGCTCGTGAGATGGTTTTTCGGAGAAATGTGTATTTCTATACCAGTTTGTTATGTAATTTTAGGTATCATAAGAGTTAAGAAAAGTATGCTCGTAAAACTGAATGTTTTCTGTTTTATATAACAGAGATATCCGATGTCAGTTTTAGAATGGCGAAAATCGCCCGATTGGTTACCGGGGCCCAAATTGGGGTGTAAAGAATAGAACCACTGTTACCGACCACGCATGTCGTAAGAGGCTAAGAAGGAGGATGGTCGTTGGGCTAGCTACCCCACACCGTAAAAAAACAGAATGGAGAGCGAACCGAGTAAACGCTGGCTGAAACCGGACACATCGCCGAAGGATAAGCACCAGAGCTCCAAATGGTGCTGAAGATGTGACGTAAAACACACCAATGTTAAGGCTGCATGAATCAGATGTCCACATGAATATAATTTATGGGAGATCTGGTACATCGGTCTGGGCGGTGATCGATAGAGAGAGAGAATGGAGAAAATTTGTTGGAATTTTTAATCGATTTGTAATAATGATAATAATGATTATTTCCCGGGCAGCTGATGTCCAGCCTAATTGTATTGATATCCAACTGCCATCGATCTACATGCTCAACAATCATGGAGCATAGCTTTTATCGTCACTCTCCAATGGAACAATGAACTCGAGTTCACAAACATAGTGATCAGGGATCATTGGAAAATAACACGATTGTTTCTAACCCTTTCGCTGCTCCATACTTTCCGAAGACGGAGATAAAATAGCTACTCTTTGTTTCTAGGTCACAAACATGAATGTACGTCTATAGCAGTGACAGTAGAATGTATAACGTGTTAGTACGTCTTTAGCCCACAGAGGAGACATAATAACAGGCGTGATAATGCGTCTTTAGCAGGGAATGGGGAAAACGTCTATACACGTTCTTAGCAGCTAAATAATGGGACACGAACCGAGTGCTATTGGAGCGAGATTTGAGCATCATACCTAAACGCCACAGTGATCCTTCCTTACAGAGATTTAACATTTAAGATATGACATGTACAGTCAGACAATAAATTCCAAACAGCTCTAAAATATTGTAATGCCTCATTTTAGGGCCATTAGGGATTTATTGTCTGACGGTATACGTTATATCTAGGGTGTTAAAATTAAAATCGTGGTATATCGTTTACAGGACGTAGCCATCAACCACAACAATGAGTCATTGATTTTTCTAGGCATCACTTATACGTTCAGTAGTTTGCCATTGCTTTCTGATCTGGGGTATAGGAAGTCTGAATTTCTTTGCTTCTTTTCTATTCTTTGCTTGATAAAGACCTTTTGGTTTAAAAGTTGCTGTATCTTTTTGTTGCGCTTTGTAATACTATCTTACTTCATTTTTACGAGTTTCGCCTATGCTAAATAGTTTTACTACAGTCTTCCCTTATATCGTTTGCTAAATAGTTTTACTGCAGTCTTCCCTTATATCGTCATTGCTACATAGTTTTACTGCAGTCTTCCTTATATCGTTTGCTAAATAGTTTTACTGCAGTCTTCCCTTATATCGTCATTGCTACATAGTTTTACTGCAGTCTTCCCTTATATCGTCATTGCTACATAGTTTTACTGCAGTCTTCCTTATATCGTTTGCTACATAGTTTTACTGCAGTCTTCCTTTATATCGCTATGCTACATAGTTTTTCTGCAGTCTTCCCTTATATCGTCATTGCTACATAGTTTTACTGCAGTCTTCCTTATATCGTTTGCAACATAGTTTTACTGCAGTCTTCCCTTATATCGTTATGCTACATAGTTTTACTGCAGTCTTCCCTTATATCGCTATGCTACATAGTTTTACTGCAGTCTTCCCTTATATCGTTTGCTACATAGTTTTACTGCAGTCTTCCTTATATCGTTTGCAACATAGTTTTACTGCAGTCTTCCCTTATATCGTTATGCTACATAGTTTTTCTGCAGTCTTCCCTTATATCGTTTGCTAAATAGTTTTACTGCAGTCTTCCCTTATATCGCTATGCTACATAGTTTTACTGCAGTCTTCCCTTATATCGTTTGCTAAATAGTTTTACTGTAGTCTTCCCTTATATCGCTATGCTACATAGTTTTACTGCAGTCTTCCCTTATATCGTTTGCTAAATAGTTTTACTGCAGTCTTCCCTTATATCGTTTGCTAAATAGTTTTACTGTAGTCTTCCCTTATATCGCTATGCTACATAGTTTTACTGCAGTCTTCCCTTATATCGTTTGCTAAATAGTTTTACTGTAGTCTTCCCTTATATCGCTATGCTACATAGTTTTTCTGCAGTCTTCCCTTATATCGTCATTGCTACATAGTTTTACTGCAGTCTTCCCTTATATCGTTTGCTACATAGTTTTACTGCAGTCTTCCTTTATATCGCTATGCTACATAGTTTTACTGCAGTCTTCCCTTATATCGTTTGCAACATAGTTTTACTGCAGTCTTCCCTTATATCGTTATGCTACATAGTTTTTCTGCAGTCTTCCCTTATATCGTTTGCTAAATAGTTTTACTGCAGTCTTCCCTTATATCGTTTGCTAAATAGTTTTACTGTAGTCTTCCCTTATATTGCTACATAGTTTTACTGCAGTCTTCCTTATATCGTTTGCTAAATAGTTTTACTGCTGTCTTCCCTTATATCGTTATGCTACATAGTTTTACTGCAGTCTTCCCTTATAACGATGATACATGACTCGTTCTTACAGAGATTTGAAAATTGAAACATGACACATATATATACTTTTAAAGAAACAGATTTAAAAAAAGTATCCTTTCTTTTTTTCAGTTGATAGTTCAATGGTGGTCAGTTAGGTTAGACGTGGCTAACACAATTTACATTTTAATGTAAGCAAGTTTATTACACGTCTTTTAAGAACAGTCATTTCTAACTATCGCTCGAGATCGCTTCGAGACGTGAAAACGCTTGTAAGATTTCATATATATATCGTCTACAACCGTTACTCCAGGAAGACGAAGATTGTCTTAAGGGTGTTCATTTTGATCAAATGTAGGCAGTCTAACGTAGCGTGAAGGCATAAACGTGTACATGATGGGAAAGATGATATTCTATCCCCAAGTTATCTCCCTTCGCAAACACAGTGTCCATGAAGTTATCTCCCATCGCAAACACGGTGCCCATGACGTAGCCCTGATTTAAGAAGAAGGAGAAGCAATAACCAGGACATTGGACGCAATGAAGCAGACAAATACATCCTTAGTTTAATCTCATTTAGCATCTTAAGAAGTAGATACAGACTCTTCCCAGACACGAGATCAGGAACTTATGAAAACGTTCTATGAGTTTTACTTAGCTTCAAATATTTCTTATGTCTAACATTCTTAACGCACTATTTTCTTGTATGACTCATTGCATGACATATATCGTGCTACTAGTTTGGTTTTTTTATTGTTTTAACGAATGTCTGGACATTCTGTTAAATTAAAAGTACATACTTTAGTACAGCCGTTTTAACAGAAAATAGAGACTTGACTTCAGTTTTTTCTTCTCATTGTCATTATCTTTTTCTACATCTGACTTCTTTCAATGTAGTTTTTAAAATTAAACATACACTTTGTTATTTACATTATACAGGATGTTCAAGATAAAAGCGGCCCCATCGACAAATCGAAAGTTGCCAGTTACCTATTGCGCTGTATATATTTACTATTTAAACCGGTTCTGACTAGCACGTCCTACGTCCCATTTGTTCATCGCCCCTTCCAGCACTACAATTACACACCATTACACAACCTAGACCTATACTACGTAATAACTGAACCTTCTCATTTTCATAAATATATGTCAGATTAGCTCCATTGATAGGCCGCTTTTATCTTGAACACCCTGTATAATTTTTTATAATTTTTTTATTGGGGGTTTAAGGAGTGGGGGAGGTGTTCAAATTCTGATCAAAACTGTTATTTGTTTTATCTTCTTTGCTCTTTGTCTTTTCATCTTTCCCTCCTTATTCACTATTTTCAAACTCATTCTCTTATAAGTAAATAAGTAAAGGAACTCTTCTTCATTCCTCAAGATAAATTGGGTAATACGGTGTTAGGCTAGAATTTTTCATTGCCCCTCAGCAGACTATGTGTGATGTTGTCAACATCACGCTGACCCGGTCACCTTTACTTTCCAGTGCTTTTCCTGGTATCTAGTTGAGGATGGGTCGACCTGAGAGTCGTTACGGTGGGAAAAATATTCCATGCTCACTGTGGAATTGAGCCCGAACCACGCACCTAAGAAGCGAGTACACTAACAACTACGCTACTGCAACTCTCTCATCTTATTGGTATTATTTATTATTAGTATTATTATTAATATTATTATATGTTTGCTCTTCCCCAACCTTCTATTTCTTGTAGCCTCAAGTAATATTATTATATGTTTGCTCTTCCCCAACATTCTATTTCTTGTAGCCTCAAGTAATATTATTATATGTTTGCTCTTCCCCAACCTTCCATTTCTTGTAGCCTCAAGTAATATTATTATATGTTTGCTCTTCCCCAACCTTCCATTTCTTGTAGCCTCAAGTAATATTATTATATGTTTGCTCTTCCCCAACATTCTATTTCTTGTAGCCTCAAGTAATATTATTATATGTTTGCTCTTCCCCAACCTTCCATTTCTTGTAGCCTCAAGTAATATTATTATATGTTTGCTCTTCCTCAACCTTCTATTTCTTGTAGCCTCAAGTAATATTATTATATGTTTGCTCTTCCCCAACATTCTATTTCTTGTAGCCTCAAGTAATATTATTATATGTTTGCTCTTCCCCAACCTTCCATTTCTTGTAGCCTCAAGTAATATTATTATATGTTTGCTCTTCCCCAACATTCCATTTCTTGTAGCCTCAAGTAATATTATTATATGTTTGCTCTTCCCCAACATTCCATTTCTTGTAGCCTCAAGTAATATTATTATATGTTTGCTCTTCCCCAACATTCCATTTCTTGTAGCCTCAAGTAATATTATTATATGTTTACTCTTCCTCAACCTTCTATTTCTTGTAGCCTCAAGTAATATTATGATATGTTTGCTCTTCCCTAACCTTCTATTTCTTGTAGGCTCAAGTAATACATAATATATTTCTTTAATTGGTTATTTCTTTATGTCTAGCTGTTGTGTTCATGACGACAGTTTATGGTGATAACTTTGGACCAGGTACTTGTATATCTCTGGTTCTCTTAATTTATAACTCATATTTATTAGTCTACATGTACGTGATGTGTTTTACCTTTTCTCTTTATCCAGAATTATCAATCTATGAAGATGATGTCATTCTCACCGGTGTTCCACTTGTACAAGACTTCAGATTTGTTTTCCATTCAATTTAGTATTCTCATGCATACCCAACTGCAATTTTCTGTATATTTATGTTATTTGCCATACATTTTTGACGGTTGAATTTTGTTTAAGGTCCGGAATTTGTTCCTTGCTTTCAAATTGAAGGGATGCAGCATACACAATACGTGACGATAGTGTTGACAAGCTTCATTTATGTGGCATGTTAAATTAACCCTCCGACAATCTTATAACCGAGTTAATATATCCCTCTCGTACCGATATACGTTACATGGGGTCTGCAAGTCATTTCTTCACACACATATATATATATATATAAAATATATATCTTACTCAATATCATATATATATATATATACTAGTTACATGAGGTCTGCAAGTCATTTCTTCACACACAATATATATATATATACATTAATGAAGGTCTGCAAGTCATTTCTTCACACACAATATATATATATATATATATATATATATATATATATATATTATATACGTTCAGTTTAATACGAAGTGAAGGAGATTACAAAAATCAGGGTCAGAGAAACAAAGCTGATCACGACCCTCCCTTTTGGCTAGCATCAACGTGTAGTGCCCTACTTGATCGCGGTAAACGGTGGGCCTTCATAGAACCAATAGATAGCTAAACAATTTTGTTTATTTCCGAGCAGCTCTTGTTCGAAAGAAAGATGACGTTTGGCTTTTTTACACGTTAAAACTGAGTACCACCCTTTGCGGCACTAAAGGATAAAGGTCCAACACTGAAAATAAAATTAAAAATTAAAAACAATTTTTTAAAAAGTTGCTCCCAAATTGATAGTGGCAAAACGTTGGGGGCCTTAAAAACACGAAATGGTACAATAAAACTCACTTAAGCAAACTCCGAACAGCTCTTATTCGAACGAATGCCGATGCTCTGAGTTTACACGCTCAATCGCACTGGTCTACTCGTTGTGACACTTCCTAGTAGGGCAAACAAAAATCATCTGACTTGCACCTGTCGGATCTTGGCTTCCATGACAGCGACTCTATATGCCTCTCTGTCCTACATCAGGTGTCAGGCGTCTGCCGCCGTCATACTCCACTCGTCTGTGGCATTCTGGTCACCTTGGTCTTCCTCTCCTTTGTATTCCCGATATCTGCACGCCAGTACTTGAAGTCGTCAAGTACATCCACAAATGTATCTGAAGTGGAGCAAAGTTGAGGTGGTTGAGGTTGAAGATGATCAATGATGATCCAAGATGAGATCGCTACGTTTATTTATTAAAGATACATTAAAGCATCATCATCGCTATTGCGACAGCTTGAATCTAGGAGGGTCAGTGCACAACCGCTCACACGCAATAATTCGTTTACCATTCTATTTACATGACGCACAAACAACTAGATCTACTATCATCTTGCGCCTAAAACAACCGGCAACCCAGATGCAGAGCCCAAGGAATACCAAGAGCCCGATGGATAGATAATTTCACATATATCCTTCAACATCATAGACTAACAACTACAGATGCAACACAGCTAGCACAAGATAGAAAACTGAAACTCCCCACGCCGCTTCACGGCACATGTGGATAAGACAAGAGACAAAGAAATCATATTCCAACAAGAACATGAACAGGCAGACATGTTTTCTCCAGCAGGTAACAACACAAAGCTCATAGCTTGGTCTCGGTTAAATTATTTCAACGAAGAGGTCACTAATTTTGAGCGATATGGTCAATATCATGCTAGCAGGCTTTACTTCACAGAGTTTAATTGGTCCTCACATGAGATTGGGTTGATCTGCGAGCAGTTACGATTTTTTTTTTAAAATCCCACTTCAATTTTGCAAGAATTCGAACATGAGACAGCGCGTCTAGTAAGCAAGTACACTATCCAATATTCTATCACAGCTCTCTAGAGTACGGTAGGTCGGTGATATAAAGCCATCATAAAACAGAAAGTCATAGAAACCCCAGAAGTCTGTCGAGACTAACTTGATGCCACATGCAGCCTTAAGTCTCCTGTATAAGCTGTGCGCTTGACACGGTCAATGTATTCTGCCCTATCAAGGTTACACGTAGAGTAAATTTTCTTTAGCACATACGTATAACCATGGTCGACAATTGTGTTATTGTTACTCAGTTACAGTCAGCTTTATTTCCCCTAGCATCGAGTCTCTCTTTATTTCCTAGCGTCTCCTTTATCAGCGAATTAATCTAACATACGCCCCCATGCACATTTATAACTGCATTGCATTTATATGGAAAATGATAACTATTACATTAGGCCAAGTACCATAAAATAGCAATTTACAACTGTTCTCATAAGATAGCAACCATATATTCAACACGATATATGGAATTGTTATAATTGTATTTCTCAAATTATTTTGTAATTGCAAACCACAAAGTGATTTTAAACTTGAATGAGAGAGGTGATAGATTTAAATTCTCATCTATCAGAGTCTCGTTGTTCACATACTCATCCGTGAGAGAGCCTCGTTGTTCACATACTCATCAATGAGAATCTCGTTGTTCACATACTCATCAATGAGAGAGTCTCGTTGTTCACATACTCATCAATGAGAGAGTCTCTTTTTATTCATATTCTTTTCATCCAATGTTCGTTTATCCATCTAAATGATTTATTTCATCATATCTCCTCATCGCATTCCGTTTGACACACTCAAAATAAGAGTAAAGGAACACTTTTAATACCTCCAGGTATATTGGGTAACACGGTGTTAGGCCCGTTTAATTCAATGGCCTTCGACACACGATGGGTGATGTGGTCAACATCACGCAGACCATTTTACTTTCAGTGCTTTTCCAAGTACCTAATTAAGGCTGAATCGACCTGATTGCCATTAAGGTAGGAAAAATATTCCACGCCACATAAGACTTACACAAAAAATTGTCATTGTTGTCATTCTTCCACCTTTCTATTAATTGTTTCTTAAGTCAGGCCACAATCTTTCAACTCTTTCCTAATATCTTCTCCATATTTCATTTGGAGTCCATTCCTTCTCATCTGCTGGCCATCAAAGAGTCCATTCCTTCTCATCTGCTGGCCATGAAAGAGTCCATTCCTTCTCATCTGCTGGCCATGAAAGAGTCCATTCCTTCTCATCTGCTGGCTATCAAAGAGCTGACCTAGTAAATGGCCCTACTGACATACAACATACGTCTCCATCGTCGTATTTTATTGATGGTCTTCAATGATGCACATTTCTTTCGTTTTAAATCTCTTTATTTTGCCACAAAATGTGCAGGATTGTTCTTTATTTTGCCACAAAATGTGCAGGATTGTTCTTTATTTTGGAACGTTTCTAGTTTGTGTATGATGTTGTGGGTCATTTTCCAGCACTCAATACTGTATAATAAATAACATTATCAGGACACAGTAAGTACAAGCCGATTTGGACAGTTTAGCAACTGCTGAAAATGCTCTCTCCATCTTTCGATATTTCTTCCTATTTCTTCAAAGATCATTTTTTCCAATATTTACATTTAATTGACAGTCTTGATTTGATACAATGTCTCCTTTCAACTTTGTTGATTATGGTGTACAGAGTTTTAATATCATGTTTGTTGACTGATTATTCTGCATCGGTTTCTAGTCTTTAAACATTCATCTACGTTTCTTCCTGTTTTAATTTCTATGAAACCAGTTTCCTGATTTATCTCGCTCCTTTCACCCGATGCAACAAAGTTATCTCTCGCTTCCGCTTACATAACAGAATATTTTTTTACAGAATTAGATTGTCAGCCTCTTGTCCAACTCCCAACCTAGAAGACCAGGAGGTCACATTCTGTCTGCCTCTTTCTTCAACGTGTCGGACATGGTATCCCTACCCTACATGTGCAAAGCTCTTTTATCTATATATATATATGCAAGTTCACCAGAGAATAAAAAATCTTTAACAATGCTTTAAGACTGATAGCATCATCTATTTCAAGTTGAGACTTATAAGGTATTGTAGAATGATGAAGAAATCTTCAAACTGTCTAAACTGCACGGGAAGCAGGTCAATAAACTCTGACGTTGTAACATGGTTTAGTTTCTAGTAACCTGAACACATCAGCTGTGGTTTTCCAGTCAAGCCAACATTTCTTCTTCTTCTTCGTTCGCTACTCTGTGTTGCGATTTGCATTTACATATTGAAGCATGAGTTCGTTGTGTTAGTTAGACGTCTATATATCTATAGATCAGCACATCTGTTTTTGGAATGCTTTTTGGGGGATTCAGCTCTCTAAGTCACGAAAAAAACTGACCTAAGGGAGTACATTTCCCTAGGCGAGCAAGAGCCTCGTTAATTTCCAACCTCGCGATCAATGTTTTCCGGTCTACGGCACTGAAATGTGGGGGATATCTTGTGTGATGTACAGGTCATTAGCAAGTTACTTATTTTAACTTTTCGCCCATCCTGAGACTAGATGACCCCAACTTTGTTGAATGCAGTCAGACGCAGATCACACCTTGTGGACCGGCCAACATCTCTCTACCGATTTGTCTGCCTGACTGTGATATATGCCATAGAATGTATTGTATACATCTACCTGACTGTGATATATGCATAGAATGTATTGTATACATCTCCTTGACTGTGATATATGCCATAGAATGTATTGTATACATCTGCCTGACTGTGACATATGCCATAGAATGTATTGTATACATCTCCTGACTGTGATATATTCCATAGAATGTATTGTATACATCTCCTTGACTGTGATATATGCCATAGAATGTATTGTATACATCTCCTGACTGTGACATATGCCATAGAATGTATTGTATACATCTCCTGACTGTGATATATGCCATAGAATGTATTGTATACATCTCCTGACTGTGACATATGCCATAGAATGTATGTATCATCTCTTGACTGTGACATATCCAGATGTATTGTATACATCTCCTTGACTGTGACATATGCCATAGAATGTATTGTATACATCTCCTTGACTGTGATATATGCCATAGAATCTATTGTATACATCTCCTTGACTGTGACATATGCCATAGAATGTATTGTATACATCTACCTGACTGTGATATATGCCATAGAATGTATTGTATACATCTCCTGACTGTGACATATGCCATAGAATGTATTGTATACATCTCCTGACTGTGACATATGCCATAGAATGTATTGTATACGTCTCCTTGACTGTGACATATGCCATAGAATGTATTGTATACATCTCCTTGACTGTGATATATGCCATAGAATGTATTGTATACATCTCCTTGACTGTGATATATGCCATAGAATGTATTGTATACATCTCCTGACTGTGACATATGCCATAGAATGTATTGTATACATCTACCTGACTGTGATATATGCCATAGAATGTATTGTATACATCTCCTGACTGTGACATATGCCATAGAATGTATTGTATACATCTACCTGACTGTGATATATGCCATAGAATGTATTGTATACATCTCCTGACTTGACATTGTGAAATATTATACATCTCATAGAAAGTAGATGTTATACATCTCCTTGACTGTGATATATGCCATAGAATGTATTGTATACATCTCCTTGACTGTGATATATGCCATAGAATGTATTGTATACTTCTCCTTGACTGTGATATATGCCATAGAATGTATTGTATACATCTCCTGACTGTGACATATGCCATAGAATGTATGTATTACATCTCTGACTGTGAATATGCCATAGAATGTATTGTATACATCTCCTTGACTGTGATATATGCCATAGAATGTATTGTATACATCTCCTGACTGTGACATATGCCATAGAATGTATTGTATACATCTCTTTGACTGTGATATATGCCATAGAATGTATTGTATACATCTACCTGACTGTGACATATGCCATAGAATGTATTGTATCATCTCCTGACTATATGCCATAGAATGTATGATATTCTGATGCTGCATAGAATGTATTGTATACATCTACCTGACTGTGACATATGCCATAGAATGTATTGTATACATCTCCTGACTGTGACATATGCCATAGAATGTATTGTATACATCTACCTGACTGTGATATATGCCATAGAATGTATTGTATACATCTACCTGACTGTGAAATATGCCATAGAATGTATTGTATACATCTACTTGACTGTGACATATGCCATAGAATGTATTGTATACATCTACCTGACTGTGACATATGCCATAGAATGTATTGTATACATCTACCTGACTGTGATATATGCCATAGAATGTATTGTATACATCTCCTGACTGTGATATATGCCATAGAATGTATTGTATACATCTACCTGACTGTGACATATGCCATAGAATGTATTGTATACATCTACCTGACTGTGACATATGCCATAGAATGTATTGTATACATCTCCTGACTGTGATATATGCCATAGAATGTATTGTATACATCTACCTGACTGTGATATATGCCATAGAATGTATGTATCATCTCCTGACTGTGACATATGCCATAGAATGTATTGTATACATCTACCTGACTGTGAAATATGCCATAGAATGTATTGTATACATCTCCTTGACTGTGATATATGCCATAGAATGTATTGTATACATCTACCTGACTGTGACATATGCCATAGAATGTATTGTATACATCTACCGACTGACATATGCTGAATGTATTGTATACTCTCCTGACTGTGATATGCCATAGAATGTTGTATACATCTCACCTAGATGTCGACATATGCCATAGAATGTATTGTATCTCTCTGACTGTATATGCCATAGAATGATTGTATACTCCTTGACTGTGATATATGCCATAGAATGTATTGTATACATCTCCTGACTGTGACATATGCCATAGAATGTATTGTATACATCTCCTGACTGTGATATATGCCATAGAATGTATTGTATACATCTCCTGACTGTGACATATGCCATAGAATGTATTGTATACATCTCCTGACTGTGATATATGCCATAGAATGTATTGTATACATCTCCTGACTGTGATATATGCCATAGAATGTATTGTATACATCTCCTTGACTGTGATATATGCCATAGAATGTATTGTATACATCTCCTGACTGTGATATATGCCATAGAATGTATTGTATACATCTCCTGACTGTGATATATGCCATAGAATGTATTGTATACATCTCCTTGACTGTGATATATGCCATAGAATGTATTGTATACATCTCCTGACTGTGATATATGCCATAGAATGTATTGTATACATCTCCTTGACTGTGATATATGCCATAGAATGTATTGTATACATCTCCTGACTGTGATATATGCCATAGAATGTATTGTATACATCTCCTGACTGTGATATATGCCATAGAATGTATTGTATACATCTCCTGACTGTGATATATGCCATAGAATGTATTGTATACATCTCCTGACTGTGACATATGCCATAGATATGTGTTAGTATCATCTACCTGACTGTGATATATGCCATAGAATGTATTGTATACATCTCCTGACTGTGACATATGCCATAGAATGTATTGTATACATCTCCTGACTGTGACATATGCCATAGAATGTATTGTATCATCTCTGACTGTGATATGCATGAATGTTTATCATCACCTGACTGTGATATATGCCATAGAATGTATTGTATACATCTCCTGACTGTGACATATGCCATAGAATGTATTGTATACATCTCCTGACTGTGATATATGCCATAGAATGTATTGTATACATCTCCTGACTGTGATATATGCTACATAGAATTGCATTGTATACATCTCCTGACTGTGAATATGCCATAGAATGTATTGTATACATCTACCTGACTGTGACATATGCCATAGAATGTATTGTATACATCTCCTGACTGTGATATATGCCATAGAATGTATTGTATACATCTACCTGATGTGATATGATGCCATAGAATGTATTGTATACATCTACCTGACTGTGATATATGCCATAGAATGTATTGTATACATCTCCTGACTGTGACATATGCCATAGAATGTATTGTATACATCTCCTTGACTGTGATATATGCCATAGAATGTATTGTATACATCTCCTGACTGTGATATATGCCATAGAATGAGTATACATCGCCTGACTGTGACTATGCAAGAATGTATTGTATCATCTCTGACTGTGATATATGCCATAGAATGTATTGTATACATCTCCTGACTGTGACATATGCCATAAAGTATGTAATGTGAATATGTATTATCATCTCCTGACTGTGACATATGCCATAGAATGATTGTATACATCTACCTGACTGTGACATATGCCATAGAATGTATTGTATACATCTCCTTGACTGTGATATATGCCATAGAATGTATTGTATATCCTGACTGACTATGCCATAGAATGATTGATACTCTCTGACTGTGATATATGCCATAGAATGTATTGTATACATCTACCTGACTGTGATATATGCCATAGAATGTATTGTATACATCTCCTTGACTGTGACATATGCCATAGAATGTATTGTATACATCTCCTGACTGTGATATATGCCATAGAATGTATTGTATACATCTACCTGACTGTGACATATGCCATAGAATGTATTGTATACATCTCCTGACTGTGACATATGCCATAGAATGTATTGTATACATCTCCTTGACTGTGATATATGCCATAGAATGTATTGTATACATCTACCTGACTGTGATATATGCCATAGAATGTATTGTATACATCTCCTGACTGTGACATATGCCATAGAATGTATTGTATACATCTCCTTGACTGTGATATATGCCATAGAATGTATTGTATACATCTCCTTGACTGTGATATATGCCATAGAATGTATTGTATACATCTCCTGACTGTGATATATGCCATAGAATGTATTGTATACATCTCCTTGACTGTGATATATGCCATAGAATGTATTGTATACATCTACCTGACTGTGATATATGCCATAGAATGTATTGTATACATCTCCTGACTGTGATATATGCCATAGAATGTATTGTATACATCTCCTTGACTGTGACATATGCCATAGAATGTATTGTATACATCTACCTGACTGTGAAATATGCCATAGAATGTTGTAATCTTGACTGTGACATATGCATAGAATGTTGTACATCTCCTGACTGTGACATATGCCATAGAATGTATTGTATACATCTCCTTGACTGTGATATATGCCATAGAATGTATTGTATACATCTACCTGACTGTGATATATGCCATAGAATGTATTGTATACATCTCCTGACTGTGATATATGCCATAGAATGTATTGTATACATCTCCTGACTGTGACATATGCCATAGAATGTATTGTATACATCTACCTGACTGTGACATATGCCATAGAATGTATTGTATACATCTACCTGACTGTGACATATGCCATAGAATGTATTGTATACATCTCCTGACTGTGATATATGCCATAGAATGTTGTAACATCTATCGACTTGACATATGCCATGAATGTATTACTCCTGACTGTGACATATGCCATAGAATGTATTGTATACATCTCCTGACTGTGACATATGCCATAGAATGTATTGTATACATTCCTGACTGTGACATATGCCATAGAATGTATTGTATACATCTCCTTGACTGTGAAATATGCCATAGAATGTATTGTATACATCTACCTGACTGTGACATATGCCATAGAATGTATTGTATACATCTACCTGACTGTGACATATGCCATAGAATGTATTGTATACATCTCCTTGACTGTGACATATGCCATAGAATGTATTGTATACATCTCCTGACTGTGATATATGCCATAGAAAGATGTTACTCTGACTGTGATATGCCTAGAATGATTACACTCTGACTGTGAATATGCCATAGAATGTATTGTATACATCTACCTGACTGTGACATATGCCATAGAATGTATTGTATACATCTACCTGACTGTGAAATATGCCATAGAATGTATTGTATACATCTCCTTGACTGTGATATATGCCATAGAATGTATTGTATACATCTACCTTGACTGTGATATATGCCATAGAATGTATTGTATACATCTCCTGACTGTGATATATGCCATAGAATGTATTGTATACATCTCCTTGACTGTGACATATGCCATAGAATGTATTGTATACATCTACCTGACTGTGAAATATGCCATAGAATGTATTGTATACATCTCCTTGACTGTGAAATATGCCATAGAATGTATTGTATACATCTCCTATGACTTGTGAATATCATTCCTATGAATGTGTTGTAGTACATCTCCTGACTGTGATATATGCCATAGAATGTATTGTATACATCTCCTTGACTGTGATATATGCCATAGAATGTATTGTATACATCTCCTGACTGTGATATATGCCATAGAATGTATTGTATACATCTCCTTGACTGTGATATATGCCATAGAATGTATTGTATACATCTCCTGACTGTGACATATGCCATAGAATGTATTGTATACATCTCCTGACTGTGACATATGCCATAGAATGTATTGTATACATCTCCTTGACTGTGATATATGCCATAGAATGTATTGTATACATCTACCTGACTGTGATATATGCCATAGAATGTATTGTATACATCTCCTTGACTGTGACATATGCCATAGAATGTATTGTATACATCTCCTTGACTGTGATATATGCCATAGAATGTATTGTATACATCTACCTGACTGTGAAATATGCCATAGAATGTATTGTATACATCTCCTGACTGTGATATATGCCATAGAATGTATTGTATACATCTCCTGACTGTGATATATGCCATAGAATGTATTGTATACATCTCCTGACTGTGATATATGCCATAGAATGTATTGTATACATCTCCTGACTGTGATATATGCCATAGAATGTATTGTATACATCTCCTATGACTGTGACATTATGACTAGCATGATGTATGTATACATCTCCTACTGTGATAATGCATAGAATGTATTGTATACATCTTGACTGTGAATATGCCATAGAATGTATTGTATACATCTCTTGACTGTGAATATTTCCATAGAATGTATATCTGTATGCATTAGATCCTTGACTGTGATATATGCCATAGAATGTATTGTATACATCTCCTGACTGTGACATATGCCATAGAATGTATTGTATACATCTCCTGACTGTGACATATGCCATAGAATGTATTGTATACATCTACCTGACTGTGACATATGCCATAGAATGTATTGTATACATCTCCTGACTGTGACATATGCCATAGAATGTATTGTATACATCTCCTGACTGTGACATATGCCATAGAATGTATTGTATACATCTACCTGACTGTGACATATGCCATAGAATGTATTGTATACATCTACCTGACTGTGACATATGCCATAGAATGTATTGTATACATCTCCTTGACTGTGACATATGCCATAGAATGTATTGTATACATCTCCTGACTGTGACATATGCCATAGAATGTATTGTATACATCTCCTGACTGTGACATATGCCATAGAATGTATTGTATACATCTCCTTGACTGTGACATATGCCATAGAATGTATTGTATACATCTCCTGACTGTGAATATCCATGAATGTGTATCATCTCCTGATGGAATATGCATGAATGTATGTATACATCTACCTGACTGTGATATATGCCATAGAATGTATTGTATACATCTCCTTGACTGTGATATATGCCATAGAATGTATTGTATACATCTCCTTGACTGTGACATATGCCATAGAATGTATTGTATACATCTACCTGACTGTGATATATGCCATAGAATGTATTGTATACATCTACCTGACTGTGATATATGCCATAGAATGTATTGTATACATCTCCTTGACTGTGATATATGCCATAGAATGTATTGTATACATCTCCTGACTGTGACATATGCCATAGAATGTATTGTATACATCTCCTTGACTGTGATATATGCCATAGAATGTATTGTATACATCTCCTTGACTGTGATATATGCCATAGAATGTATTGTATACATCTCCTGACTGTGATATATGCCATAGAATGTATTGTATACATCTCCTTGACTGTGATATATGCCATAGAATGTATTGTATACATCTCCTTGACTGTGACATATGCCATAGAATGTATTGTATACATCTCCTGACTGTGATATATGCCATAGAATGTATTGTATACATCTCCTGACTGTGACATATGCCATAGAATGTATTGTATACATCTCCTTGACTGTGATATATGCCATAGAATGTATTGTATACATCTCCTGACTGTGATATATGCCATAGAATGTATTGTATACATCTCCTGACTGTGATATATGCATAGAATGTATGTATACATCTCCTGACTGTGACATATGCCATAGAATGTATTGTATACATCTCCTTGACTGTGACATATGCCATAGAATGTATTGTATACATCTCCTGACTGTGATATATGCCATAGAATGTATTGTATACATCTCCTGACTGTGATATATGCCATAGAATGTATTGTATACATCTCCTGACTGTGACATATGCCATAGAATGTATTGTATACATCTACTTGACTGTGACATATGCCATAGAATGTATTGTATACATCTCCTGACTGTGATATATGCCATAGAATGTATTGTATACATCTACCTGACTGTGACATATGCCATAGAATGTATTGTATACATCTCCTGACTGTGATATATGCCATAGAATGTATTGTATACATCTACCTTGACTGTGATATATGCCATAGAATGTGTATTGCGTATACATCTCCTGACTGTGATATATGCCATAGAATGTATTGTATACATCTCTTGACTGTGAATATGCCATAGAATGTATTGTATACATCTCCTGACTGTGATATATGCCATAGAATGTATTGTATACATCTCCTGACTGTGACATATGCCATAGAATGTATTGTATACATCTCTTTGACTGTGATATATGCCATAGAATGTATTGTATACATCTCCTGACTGTGATATATGCCATAGAATGTATTGTATACATCTCCTTGACTTGACATATGCCATAGAATGTATTGTATACATCTCCTGACTGTGACATATGCCATAGAATGTATTGTATACATCTCTTTGACTGTGATATATGCCATAGAATGTATTGTATACATCTCCTTGACTGTGACATATGCCATAGAATGTATTGTATACATCTCCTGACTTGAATATGCCATAGAATGTATGTAACATTCTGACTGTGACATATGCATAGAATGTATTGTATACATCTACCTGACTATGATATATTGCCATAGAATGTAGTTGTATCATCTCTCTGACTGTGATATATGCCATAGAATGTATTGTATACATCTCCTGACTGTGATATATGCCATAGAATGTATTGTATACATCTACCTGACTGTGAAATATGCCATAGAATGTATTGTATACATCTCCTGACTGTGATATATGCCATAGAATGTATTGTATACATCTCCTGACTGTGATATATTCCATAGAATGTATTGTATACATCTCCTGACTGTGACATATGCCATAGAATGTATTGTATACATCTCCTGACTGTGATATATGCCATAGAATGTATTGTATACATCTCTACTGACTTGCATGATGTATTATATCTCCTGACTGGAATATGCTCATAGATGTATACATCTACCTGACTGTGACATATGCCATAGAATGTATTGTATACATCTCCTGACTGTGACATATGCCATAGAATGTATTGTATACATCTACCTGACTGTGACATATGCCATAGAATGTATTGTATACATCTACCTGACTGTGAAATATGCCATAGAATGTATTGTATACATCTCCTGACTGTGACATATGCCATAGAATGTATTGTATACATCTCCTTGACTGTGACATATGCCATAGAATGTATTGTATACATCTACCTGACTGTGATATATTCCATAGAATGTATTGTATACATCTCCTGACTGTGATATATGCCATAGAATGTATGTATCATCTCCTGACTGTGATATATCCATAGAATGTATTGTATACATCTCCTGACTGTGATATATGCCATAGAATGTATTGTATACATCTCCTGACTGTGATATATGCCATAGAATGTATTGTATACATCTCCTGACTGTGATATATGCCATAGAATGTATTGTATACATCTCCTGACTGTGATATATTCCATAGAATGTATTGTATACATCTCCTGACTGTGATATATGCCATAGAATGTATTGTATACATCTCCTGACTGTGATATATTCCATAGAATGTATTGTATACATCTCCTGACTGTGATATATGCCATAGAATGTATTGTATACATCTCCTTGACTGTGATATATTCCATAGAATGTATTGTATACATCTCCTTGACTGTGAATATCCATAGAATGTTTGTATACATCTCCTGACTGTGATATATTCATAGAATGTATTGTATACATCTACCTGACTGATATATGCCATAGAATGATTGTATACATCTCTTGACTGTGATATATGCCATAGATGTATTATACATCTACCTGACTGTGATATATGCCAAATGTATTGTACATCTACCTGACTGTGAATATGCCATAAATGTATTGTATACATCTACCTGACTGTGACATATGCATAGAATGTATTGTAATACATCTCCTGACTGTGATATATCCATAGAATGTATTGTATACATCTACCTGACTGTGAATATGCCATGAATGTATTGTATACATCTCCTTCACTGTGATATATTCCATAGAATGTATTGTATACATCTCCTTGACTGTGATATATGCCATAGAATGTATTGTATACATCTCCTGACTGTGATATATGCCATAGAATGTATTGTATACATCTCCTGACTGTGACATATGCCATAGAATGTATTGTATACATCTCCTTGACTGTGATATATGCCATAGAATGTATTGTATACATCTCCTTGACTGTGATATATGCCATAGAATGTATTGTATACATCTACCTGACTGTGACATATGCCATATAATGTATTGTATACATAAACACTGATAATAATAAACACATTTTTCCTGTAGCCTTTTCAGACCTTAGAGTAGGAAGTGCATGTAACTTCATATTACTAGACTCTAGTGTGCAGGACATAGGCGGGCCAATTCCTTTCTTCGTGTGTGGAACGTCCTCTTGTGATTAAACCCACAACCCTCGAGTCCGAGTTGATAGGCGAAAGCTTTAGTCATTATGCTTGATTGATTGATAGGGTCATCATCAGGGGCGGCTCGTCATTAAGGCCAGTGGGGCCCAGCCCCACCACTAATCGAAAGGGGGAATAACTTCCCGGAATAGTAAATACTAAAAAAACATGATTTTTCCAAACATTTATGTCTGGCCCCACCAAGAAAAATGACCACGAGCCGCCACTGGCCATCATCATTGCACTTCGGTTAGTAACTATGTGTGCTCCGATCTCTTTCTTACACATGAAGATATCAGCTGCAGTGCACGAACTTCATAGCATCGGCAAGAGTCCCCGATGTAAGTTTGAAGATGATGAAGATTTTTTTTTTAATGAATTTTATTTTGTAATCTTTTCTAATGAATGTACGCTAAGCCGTCCCAACAAACACAGATAATTAAACTTAATTATCGTTATCATCATCATCATCATTAATCCTCTCCGCTCCTCGTGGAGCATAGGGCCTCAACAGTTGTTTGCCACTCTTCTCGGTCTCTGGCTGTTCTTTTTATGTTCTCCCAGGTCAATTGAGCCTTCTGTGTAATCAACCTGGGTGCTTCTATCTTTGTTGTCTGCGGCCGAAAAGGGTCGTCAGCACATCAGCTTCCTTGCGGGTTTGGCTGCTGCGCGTCATCTGTCTCCTGCATAGAGCCCTAGTCCTTCCGAGACTCGAGTTAGTTTTGAACAATTTGTTTTTGGTTTCTGTAACTACTGTTTTTAATTATCGTTATACTTACACTTAATTGTTTCAATATTTCTCTCCTCATGAATAAGAGATATCTGCTCAAGAGCTTTGTTTATGAAAAAGAAAGAAAGAATCTATTTTAATACCATGTGGTATAACGTACACATGGTATTCAGAAATATACCAGATTAGAGGATCTGTCTGTGGTGAAGTGTTTAACACGTTTACTTTGCGTTGTGAAGGTTGTGCTTTTCAATTCGGACCACGTAGTTCAATTCACATTTGTGGGGTTTTTTCTGGAGGTCTCTAGGATTGATGATGGAGCTATAGAGTTTCAGATTTGTGAAACACTCTCGGCAGGAGGTGTGCTATTTCTACCAAGATATACTGAGCTATTTCTACCAAGATATACTGAGCTATTTCTACCAAGATATACTGAGCTATTTCTACCAAGATATACTGAGCTATTTCTACCAAGATATACTGAGCTATTTCTACCAAGATATACTGAGCTATTTCTACCAAGATATACTGAGCTATTTCTACCAAGATATACTGAGCTATTTCTACCAAGATATTCTGAGCTATTTCTACCAAGATATACTGAGCTATTTCTGCCAAGATATTCTGAGCTATTTCTACCAAGATATACTGAGCTATTTCTACCAAGATATACTGAGCTATTTCTGCCAAGATTACTGAGCTATTTCTACTAAGATATACTGAGCTATTTCTACCAAGATATACTGAGCTATTTCTACCAAGATATACTGAGCTATTTCTACCAAGATATACTGAGCCTTGTGGAGGAACCCGTTGCAATGAAGCTAATCCTTCGCCTTTAGAACAGTTTTCATTGATGTATGCAGTGTTAGCTCAACACTTTCTTGTCGACACTCGTCACATGACGGAGAATGTGATCAACTCAACACTTTCTTGTCGACACTCGTCACATGACGGAGAATGTGATCAACTCAACACTTTCTTGTCGACACTCGGCACATGACGGAGAATGTGATCAACATCACGATGGAGGTCCACGTATGCTATATATTTGAAAGCGGTCAGTAGGAGATTTGAAATGCATTGGAATGAAATGACAGCAAGTCAATGTGAAGGACAATGAACAAAACAGGTCAAAACTGTTCTTTACCTCCAAGTGGTGACCCCATTGACAAGCTGCTTGTTTGCAGTCTGACTAAGAGAACATATATTTAATAGAAGAAAAGCCAGGTCTCACAAAGACCTTGCTGAAAACGGATGCGACGAAGATTCGCTGTAAACTGAGAAAAAAAGTGACAAGAGCCCGTTATTCCCATAATATAACCACAAACTCTAATATCTCTGGTTGTAAATGCCGTGATTCATGACACATGACGAAGAACTTTGTTCTTGTTCTGATTACTTCCTTAATATAACCACAACTAGTACTGTCTATGGTTGTAAGAGCAGTGTTTTATTACAAATTACACCAACTTTGTTTTGGGTCTGATTACGTTGGATCAAATTAGTGAAGAATTTATTAAATAAACCAAACCCAGCTTCCTAGTAGTCTTCGGAAGACTATTCCAGAAAACCTTACCATAAACTGTAGCTATTTCTTACTGGTACGGATCTCAGACTTTGTCCTTTCAGTACTGACTAACATGACCACTGTTAACAATATATTTGCATTGTAAAACTAAACAAAATTAAGTTCGGCAAAACATCTGAGTCCAACGCATCGATCAACCGACTGTAACCATCTTAAGAACGTCAGCATCATGTTTTATTCAAACACATTTTACCTACATTTCCCTTCTACTAAATGAAATGCGACCCAAGCCTCGGCAGCAAAATCAAATTAAAAATCTGTCTAGGGTTAAGACCCTTAATTGTGGTCCCTCTGTGACGACGTCCTTCGTGCAGACTAGGAAAACAGAGAGAAAAATCTTCTTTGGAGACTCCTAGATGTCATGCGTATGTGTGGTCTCCACAAGAGAGAAATTTTTCCTCAATGTTGTCAGAGTAAAGAGGTTTTTTTGTCGTCTACACAAGAGAAACATTCTTTCTCAATCTTGTAAATGTGAAGTTATTTGTCGTCTCCACAAGAGAAACCTTCTTTCTCAATCTTGTAAGTGTGAAGTTATTTGTCGTCTACACAAGAGAAACATTCTTTCTCGATCTTGTAAATGTGAAGTTATTTGTCGTCTCCACAAGAGAAACATTCTTTCTCGATCTTGTAAATGTGAAGTTATTTGTCGTCTCCACAAGAGAAACATTCTTTCTCAATCTTGTAAGTATGAAGTTATTTATCGTCTACACAAGAGAAACATTCTTTCTCAATCTTGTCAATGTAAAGTTATTTGTGGTCTATACAAGAGAAACATTCTTTCTCAATCTTGTAAATGTGAAATTATTTGTCGTCTACACAAAAGAAACATTCTTTCTCAATCTTGCAAATGTGAAATTATTTGTCGTCTACACAAGAGAAACATTCTTTCTCAATCTTGTAAATGTGAAATTATTTGTCGTCTACACAAAAGAAACATTCTTTCTCCGGCTTATAAGTCATGTAATGTATCGTCTTCCCATAGTATAACATTTTCCACAGAAGTTTAAGTCAAACGAGTAATGAGAATCATCATTATTGCACTCCGGACATATACATAGGTGTTCAAATCTCCTCCCCAGCATGTCCATTAGCGTCAAGTGACTGTTCTCACCAGTTCTGTGTTGATTAAACAAAACTTCTTGTCCCACTAGCAAAGTGTTCATGTCTGGCAGTTTCCGGTTTCAGTCTAATCTCCTTCACTCTGGACAAGGATAAAAAAAAGTTAATTGTATATCATTTACAGGTCTTTTGCGAATCAACCCCAGTTTTGTAACGCTGTTTGTGATTTTTTACGTTCAGTAGTTTGCCATTTCTTTCTGAACGGGTGGTGCTATCGTCCTTTTCTAAAAATCCACGTGAAACAATTTGCAACCAAACTGTCCGCAGCGTGATTCGAACTCATAACGTCGGGTTAATAGACCAAGTCATTATCCCCTAAGCCACGACGCCACCCTGGATAAGGATACGGACTCATAATTTTCTGTTTAAAAAAAATCATCGATTCAATCAAAATACAGGGTGTTCAAGATAATTGCAGCCCCATTGATATATCGAAAGTTGCCAGATAACCTATCGCGTTGTGTTTATTTACTATTTAAACCGTTTCTGACTAGCTCGTCCTACGTCACATTTGTTTATCGCCCCTTCCCGCACTACAATTACATACCGTCACACAACCTTGACCTATACTACGTCATAGCTGAACCTTCTCATTTGCATACATGTATGCCAGATTAGCTCCATTCACATGCTGCTTTTATCTTTAACACCCTGTACATATAATAAGAAATTAAAAATGTATGTCTAATTAGATATGTAGAAGAAAGTAATTATGTTCTAATTCAGATGATGTTTCTGTGTCGTGGAGGAAGAAAGTAATATATGTTCTAGATTTTCTGTGAGAAATGATGTTTCTGTGTCGTGGAGGAAGAAAGTAATATATGTAGTCAGTCTTCAAGTTGTCTATTGATGATGTTTCTGTGTGAGGAAAGTATTGTTCTGTTCAGATGAGTTTCTGTTGGAGTTAGATACTCGTCTCTTGCTCCAATGGTAGTCGGTTCATTGCCTTGTGGAGAACTCGAGATATTTCCCAATGGTAGATGCTATCAATATAAGTGAGATTGTCGGAGACGGACGATAAAACGTAGCTTCCGTGTTCAAATTGAACACGTAAAAAATACTTGTCAGTTAAAGAATAGAATGCCAAGCGGTTGCACAGCGAATTCATTTAAAAAAGATTTCAATAAAAATTCCTACACACCTTTTCACTGTCTTCAAAATTTCTTTGTGGACCCTCACTAGTGTTGTCAAGTTCAGGCACTAGCACTGAAATCTTTCTGTGTGTGAAAGAGATTTGAAAACACATGTTTATTTATCGAAGCTGACTGTTAATTGTCATATCAGTCAATCTATCAATCTAGAGCAAATATAGATCAATAGCCGTAGAATTATGATTGTTTGTTCAGAATTTAGGAATGACACGCAAATTCGTAAAGTGTTGCATATTTTTCCTAGTCCTATCAGAGACAGACGATAAAACATAAGTCTCGTGTTCAAGTTAAGCACGTAAAAGAACGTTGGCAGTTCAAAATCGAAAAGATCAGGATGGGAAGCCACTGCCATTGTAAAATTCATTAGAAAGATTAGCAAAACATATTTCCTTAAAACATTTTACCATGTTCAAAATTACATCGAAGACCCTCGCTTGTGCTACGGAGCTCGTGCATTGCCGCTGATGTCTTCCTCTGTAAGAACTAGATCGAAGCACACATGGCTACTCATCGAAGTGCAGTGATGATAGTCTTTTCTATCAACAATCAGAATGTGTACATGTTTCTCCCTAAGTGTATCACACACAAGATGTCGACCAATGCTAGATAGACACGCATACATACAAATACATATACACCTGTAATTATAACGTGTATCCTTTCTTCCCTTAATCTAACTTATACTATTCTAGTCGTTGTCAACACTAACCACTTTTTATGAAGTGCACAGAAAAGCTCATTCTACAAGGTGTTCAACTTAAAAGCAGCCTGTGAATAGAGCTAATCTGGCATATATGTATGGAAATGAGAAGGTTCAGTTATGACGTAAAATAGGTCAGGGTTGTGTGACGGTGTGTAATTGTAGTACGGGAAGGGGCGATGAACAAATGTGACGTAGGACGAGCTAGTCAGAACCGGTTTAAATAGTAAATAAACACAACGCGATAGGTTATCTGGCAACTTTCGATTTGTCAATGGGGCTGCAATTATCTTGAACATATTCTCATTCTGACGTTGTTAGACAAACCAGGATTAGGGAAAAGAAGTAGTTGTTGTCAACAAGAATGCTGTTGAACTTTACCCCAACCGATATCAGGGATTCCCCAGTCAGTTGTATGGCTATGGCTTAACTGTCTTATGTTACCGGGCGTCACGGCTGATACTAGTATGTAGAGAGATGTGAATTAACCTTGTTTTTTTCCGATCCAGAATCACTTGAGCTGAAAGCTCTTCGGCTCGGTGTCATGGACATCGTAACCCTTCGGTTCGTGCCACGAACACCGTAAATCTGGAGAACCTGTAGCTTTTCTGCCAGTCCGCGGAGTTGAACCCGCACTTACAGAGGACTAGTCACCCGTAGTCCAACGCGCTACGAACACGCTGGGCACGCGGGCGTGCACTAACCTAAAGATCTGAGACGATCAGATCTAAAGGAAACAAAGAAGAAACTTCAGTAAATATAAGTAAGCAGAAGATACACACGAAAATAGGTTGATTATATTTTTTACATAAGCAAGGAACAAAAAAATCATCATGTACGAAAAATAACAGTCGACGTGTCCATATAGGAAACTAGTTTCTCTTACATCGCAATGGTATTACAACTGTTAGTGGCGTTCTATCCATACCTGTTTTACCTCGAGCTTCTTGAATCTGCTCACAATGGTATTACAACTGTTAGTGGCGTTCCATCCATACCTGTTTTACCTCGAGCTTCTTGAATCTGTTCACAATGGTATTATAATTGTTATGGGTGCTCTATCCATAAATGTTTTACCTAGAACTTCTTGAATTGCTCACAATGGTATTACAACTGTTAGTGGCGTTCTATCCATACCTGTTTTACCTCGAGCTTCTTGAATCTGCTCACAATGGTATTACAACTGTTAGTGGCGTTCCATCCATACCTGTTTTACCTCGAGCTTCTTGAATCTGTTCACAATGGTATTACAACTGTTAGTGGCGTTCCATCCATACCTGTTTTACCTCGAGCTTCTTGAATCTGCTCACAATGGTATTACAACTGTTAGTGGCGTTCCATCCATACCTGTTTTACCTCGAGCTTCTTGAATCTGTTCACAATGGTATTGCTCAATGCTCCTGTCGTATTTCTAAATATCATTTTTATTATTACCGCATATAAATATCCACTGTGGGCGTCTGTAGCTTAAGTGGTAGTGAGCTCGATCATAACCTAGTTCAAACTCCGCGTCGGGCAATTTGGAAGCAAGTTTGTTCCCGTTGAGTTTTAGGAATAGTAAAACTAGAATCACCGTTCAGAAAGCAATGGTAAACTACTTAACGTATAAGTGGTGTCTAGAAAATCGACGACGACTCGTTTACTGTGGTTGATGATGAAGCCCTGTAAAGTATATGCCACGATTTTCATTTTTTCAATCATCCACTACTATTAATCTCATTTTTCTCTCCGTTTGCCTTAATCCATCTTCTCTAAATCTCTTCGAATTATTTTAGTGTCGTCCTTTAATCTTCTACTTTACGTATATCAAAGTATGTCCCTCTACTCCTCCCTCAATGTTTTTGCTGTCCGTGTTGTCAATGTGAGACAATTCTTTGAGACAGTGACCAGAGACAGGTAAAATACGAATACGGTATTAAGGTCACACTTAACCTAAAATCAATACTCAAGACATGCGACAGGTGATTGACAGCTCACGGTTTTTCTTTATTCAAAAATGCTGAAGTCTAAAACTAAATAAGTATAAGGATTTATTATTTACAATTTTAAACTAATTTCAGAACTAATTATTCATATTATAACTACTTGAGAGCGTGGCATGCTGGTTCCGATAGAGAGATTTCTTAGAATTTAGGACGATTTATCTCACCAAATTTAAAATACATAAATAAGCCCATTTAACATGCTGTCGCATTCAAAGAATAAGGATTTCAAATGAGAAAAAATATGAGAAATATAATCGATATGAAAGAAAAATTCCTATAGAATGAAAAAGATGATTAATTTAGTTGGAGATGTAGGATTGCATAGTTTATCATTCCTATGTTTTGCAATCATATATTGATGTACATCGTCATTTAGAAAAGCACTTTGTGGTTGCATGCGTGATTGTGAAATATTTGTAATGGAATGAGTGGCTGGAGACATAACAAAATGCAGGGATAGATAACCTTGCACGTGATTGCGCATCAGTTTCCTTCAGAAACTCTGAACATTGTCTCTCGCGGCTTGAGAGGTTCCGAGCTAGCGTTCGGGGTCCCAGATCTTAATTCAATCGACTGAAAAGGATAACACCAGGCCAGGCAAGGCAAGAAAGACGATAAGTGATCGCACACTCTTTCTATCAAGCTCTAAATCAACACTTAATATTGTTATTGGTCCTAGAGAAAATTTCACAATGAAAAACGAGAAGTCAATTTGGCAATTCATTTGCATTTCCTAGCAACCAATCTGACGTGGTATTGGTATCACAGCGTATTTCAAGTCGACTTTGGTTGCCAAGGTCAACACTGAAACACTGTTCTGCTTAGCAATGATCCTGTAGACTGTAATTTAATTATCTTGTCTTCCTGGCGTTTATCTGAAGGCGCCAGTGCTGTTGTGATGGAGACTCTATTCTGTAATATATGATCAGTTATATACCAGACTGATATCTTCCCAAAAAAACTACCAAATAATTTCTATATTGCTAGCTAAAATTGGTAAGCTACTTTAGAGAAACAATGGCTAGAAAAAAGGAATTACATTGACCTCAAGATGGCCACTGTCGATGTGATCTTTTGGCACATATTTTTTTTTATATCCCAATGGTATAAATATATAATGGAGTGATTTGCCGCGTGAAGTCTAAGAGTATGTCGGGAGACCTCGGTGTTCGTGCAAAGATAAAGTTCATGAGTAATTGTAATTTTTGTCACGTGAGACCATTGTTGCTAGTCATGTATCCTAGACACTCAAATCATATTTCCAATTATATATATATATATGTGTATATATATATATATATATATATATATATATAGAGAGAGGGGGTATATATATATATATATATGAGAGAGGTGTATATATATATATATATATATGAGAGAGAGAGGGGTATATATATATATATATAGAGAGAGAGAGGGGGAGTTTATGTGTGTCGCTTTTTTCGTTTTTATCAGCGGTCAATTGGCTAGTGTTTTACTGTGATAACTTCTGAGTTTGCGATTGTCTCTCTCTTGCCTTTCAGTTCATCACCAAATCTCTTTTCAAAAGATTCTGCACCTTTGCGTAATGTCTTTTTCAAACTAACTTGGTCATCATCTAGTTTTTCCCATTTGTTGGGCCCGATAGAAAAGTTCATAATTTAGGCCTTGAATACATTCTTATATCAGAAACACGGGTCTGACGTGGTGCACCTTCCCTTCCAAAAAGTTCCAGAACCTGTTGTGGTATGCGACTATTGCGGTATGCGTACATTCTTCAAGTCTGTAAGTTTGCAAGTTGCAGTACTTCAGAGTTCTATATATATATATATCTATATATATATATATATATATATATATATATATGTATATATATATATATATATATATATATATATATATATATATATATATATATATATATATATATATATGTACAATGTCATGAAAGAACGTTGAAATCTAATTGCTTTCAAGTGTGGTAAGTTCACACTCATAACCATCCAATAGCTTGTTCTGAGCAGAACGTTGTCACTCTAACAGTAGTTTGAAATTTTATCTCTCTCTTCCTATCTCTCTCTCTCTCTTCTCGTCTTTCTGTCTTTCTCTCTCTTTTCTCGCTCTCTTTCTCTCGCTCTCTCTCTCTCTCTCTCTCTCTCTATCTCTATCTCTTAAGGTCAGGTGTCGCCTATGTAGCCGTCATGTTGAAATCATCAGTGACATCATGACTCCCTTTTCTCCGTGGTTTTCTTATTCTCTTCTTTAATAAGTTCACACTTCTGTCCGTTAATCAACATTATGTGCTCAAGTCGAGAGCTGCGATAGCGTAGGGGTTAATACCCTCGCTTTTTTTGGACATCTGATTCGGGTTCCATTCCACAGTGGGAGTGAATTTTGTTCGTACCTCTCAGGTCGACCCAGACTCAATTGCGCACCGGTAAAGCGATGGGAAGTAAAAGTTGTCGACGTGATGTTGACCACATCTCCAATCGTGCGCCGATGGTCAATAAAAAATACTAACCCAACACCGTATTCCCCAGTATACCTCACAGTATTAGAAAGTTTTCCTTTATTTGTTAATTGTATATATAAGTAAAGGAACCCTTTCATACCTCGTGGTATATAGGTCAATACAGTGTTAGGCCTGTATTTTTCATTGACCGTCGTCACACGATGGGTGATGTGGTCAGCATCACGCCGGCCGCCTTTACTTTCCCAGAGCATGTCTGGTACCCAGTTGAGGCTGGGTCGACCTGAGAGCCGTCCGGAAAAATTCCACGCGCATTGCGGAGCTGAACCCAGACCACCAGCCTTGAGAAGCGAGTTCACTAACAACTACGCTACAGCGGCTCTCAATTGTATATATGAACAGGATAATTGTATTGTATTGCTTTAATGTTGTGTTTCTTGTATGTCTAAAATATGTTTGTTATGTTGCTCACAATGCAGAATGATGTTTCTGTGGCTAAGAAGTTAAACCGTAGCCTTGAGTTATAAAGATCGTGGTTCGAATCCGTACAACACAATTTTGTTCACAAATACATTTTTCCCAATGATCTCTAGAATTGTTGCCGTAGCTATGAAGTTCGGGCTTTGATTAATATCCTCGATAGGGGCCTGCCATTTCTGTGGAGAGGGGCCGAGTCATACGGTGTAAAACTCGGTGCAGTGTAGTCAATCCATCGGTTTTAGATCCTTTAAACAAATATATAAAAGCACGACACTGGGTTAACAACTCGGTAACAGTGTGCTGACAAAACAAGAAAAATAATGATGTATTACAGTAACCCAACGAAGTGCGTTGATATGAAAGACTGATAGGGATATGCCAGTGTCCACATCCCATCACTTGATGAGAATAAAAAAAAAAAAATTAGCATCTATGTTTACAATTTATTTAAATTAAAACTATTTCTACCATTTAGAAACAAATGGGAGAGCGACGCAAACAAAATGTGCATGGCGAAATCATATGAGATGGATAAAAAAAAACCCAGATATCACAGCTTTGATTTAAATATAACACAACATGTGTGTGTTCAAATAGATCAAATCGTCTAAAACTCACAACAAAGAGTGATTTATAAGCAACTACACAAGAGCGATCGAAGAAGAAGAAGAAGTGAAAGAAAATGAAATGTTGGATAATTATATTTGGAAATATAGTTCTGAGAATAGTATATCTATTGTTGAATGGCATTGATACTAGTGACATATAACAGGAGACAATTAGTCTGGAAATAGATATACCAAAATTCATCCTATAATCACTAAGATTCTATAAATAGAGGGTCTAAGACGAAAGATTTACTTCGTTGCAACGAGTTTCCTCATATCACTTGGCTCTCTCTTCTCTTCTCTCTCTCTCTCTGCAGATAGGGCACTCCTTGTAAAGAGAACTGCACAAAGAACTAACTATATAGCTACAGCAACTATCCTAAGGGTCTTTGAAAATAATTCATCTGTAAACAGAACGTCGTGGATTTGAACCCGCGACCCTCGGAACGCACGATAACGTCTTGACCACTTAGTCACCAGCTAAAAAATGTAACATTTCAAACAATTATTTTTTTTTAAATATGTATATATATATATATATATATATTCAACATAGTGAGATAAATATTAACAATTTTATTTGTTAACAAACTAGCATTTTACAGTTAAAATTTTCTGAACATATAAACAAAAATTGAAAGCTGAAGTAAGATATATTTTTTTAAGCGCTTAAAACAAGATAACCACGTTTCGACCAAAAGATCTTTATCGAGCAAAGAATACTTCTTCTTTCTTCTTCTGCATTCTCACTAGATTGGAATTTCGGATTCTCTAATAAAGGCAGTCGTCTGCCTCAGATTTTCAGCCACGCTATATAGTTTGTCTTGGACGCTGGTGTAAGTGGGCCACCTCTTTCTTCTCAGGTCTGCCTACTGGGGGCAGTTCTGTAGGATATGTTCTGTTGTCATACTTGCCAAGCCACAGGGTCACAGGTCGTTGGTGCTGATATTGAATTTAGTGTACAGGTGGTGTCTCATTCTGTTGTGACCCGTCCGGAGGCGAAGTATGGCTGTCTGGTCCCTTCTGGACAGTTGGTAATATTCATCGTTCTTGTGTTTTTGGTGGTCTTTATCCCATTTTGCTTTGTATTGCCATTTGGCGATGGTGTTTGCTTCTTCATAGCTAAACAGGTTGTCATCTTGGGGCATTCCTGCTCCCTCTTTAGCCAGTCTGTCAGCATTTTTATTCCTCTTGATCCGAGCAAAGAATACAAGAACAAAGAATACACATCGAAATAATGATGATGATGATGGTACAGATGAAGATGCAGAGGATTATACATATCATGGTGAGGAAGATGATCACCGTTGAGACTGATATATTGGTATCTGGTCAATCTCGAGAGATAATGTCTGATCAAGATGTAGGGGGAAAAGGGGATTTGATATGAGTTTTTGTTTTCTCCTGGCACGCTTTATATCTGCGAGCTGTCTGATTATACTTCACCATTTCTCAGATCACAAGTCAAAGCCTGCTTTTGGATAGGACTGTCCCTCACAAACTCTTCCAAGTTTAAATGTGAGATGATAATGATGATCCTTGTGATTGTGTTTGCTATGAAAATGATACCAGCGATGGTGGTGCTGCTGCTAAATGATGAGAATGTCGACGATGGTGATGGTGATTGGGATGACGATGATGATAATGACACTGTTGTTGGTGATGATTTAATAACGGCGTTTATGTGATTATTGCGTTGATTACAATATTAACGGCACTGCTGCTGGTGATGATATTGAGAGCCATGATAATAACGATAATGATGACGATGATGGGGATGATTTTATGACGGTGATTGTGATGTTGCTGATGATAATGGTGATGATTTTATAACAGTGATGGTGATAATGATGAGGGTGATGGTTTTATTACGGTGATGCTGATGACGATGATGATGATGACAATGATGGTCTTGCTGACGATGATGATAATTTCTTCTTCTTCTGCGTTCTCACTAGATTGGGATTTCGAATTCTCTAATAAAGGCAGCTGTCTGCCTCAAATTATCAGCCAAGCCATACAGTGTAAGTGGGCCACCTCTTTCTTCTCAAGTCTGCATACTGGGGGCAGTTCGGTAGGATATAATTCCTATGATTTCTGCTTCCCGTTTGTGCCGACCTCTTCCCGCAGTAAGTTTTGGCCACTCTAGTGATGTTAGGTCTGACATTCTTACTGCGTGGCTAAATCTCCGAGACAGATTGGTGACCATAGAATCCGTTATCCCATTCCTCATTGTGAGGGGTCGTTGCATTATGTTATGCGCCTTACGGCCTGATGCATCCGTTTTCTGCAAGCAGTTGTTTTGGGTTAGCATTCCTTAACGGACACGTGCATCTGATTTCAGTCAAACCTCCTTAGTCGTCTCTTACGACATGCGTGGCAGGTAACAGTGGTCTATTCTTTACACCCCAAATTTGTGCCCCGGTAACCACTCGAGGCGAGATGAAAATATTAGTGATGATGTCAGTGGTGGTTGGTAGTAGCGGTAACTACGATGATTGCAAACAACTTTTAAATAAAATTGTCTACAAATTTCGAATTTTTTCACTTAAACATAAGAATGAGTGGTTTGTTTAATGTCTCCGTGTCTCTTGTCATGGCAGCCAGAGTTAGCAAGAACAGCTATGTAGCAAGCAGATTGGCTTTATGACAGCTCTAATTTGTCCAATCTACGCCCACTAATTGCATTTGGCCAGGTCCTCAAAATCGCGAGAGACCAACTCTAACCACCAGAATAAAAAGTTCAGCTGCTAAACCGATTACTTGTCAATCATTTTGCACGCCTTCGTCCCAAGATGCATCTACCAATTGTCTTACCACGCTGTTTTAACTTCATTTCAAGCACACACCAACAAAAGAGACAACTTTTATTATATATAAACCAGTGTATATTGTACACTTGAGAAGGAATGTATCACTTTCTAACATTTTTCCAACCGTCTTTATTTTATACAGTGTTGTTAATTACTTAATTTAAACATCTTGTCTCCTGGGGAGAATATGACAAGCAGAAACAAATGTGGGTCTGGAACTGAACATATGCATCAGGAGCATGGGACGTCTACATACTTTTTTTCGAGATTGAGGTGGAGGTAGGGGATGGGTAAATGAACAATTGAACTATTAGACACAGTTGAAGTTAAACCCCAAGGAAAGAAATAGGTTTTGTTGAAAGAGAATTTGAAACACTGCCCTGCCAGTCATCATCTTCCTTGGACGAGAGTGTAGAGAGGGCATGTTAAATGAAAGCAAATGTTATCATTAGACAATTACTATCTGAATAGCAATAATGATAATATAAAATAATGTAGTAAAATACGAATACCAAAGACTAGATTGCAACACATAAACAAAGTAGTTTTGCATAGTTAAAAAAAAACCGAATAAATCATCGTTTTAACCAATAAGCCTTTACCAAGCAATGAAAATAAAGCACAATATGGAACAAAAACAATGCTTTAGAATCATCATCATCAAGTAGCTTGTCCCTTCCTGAACTTGGCTCACATGACAGCAGTCCTGAAAAACTATATTCTATGCAAGTTGACCGGCGTCAGCAGCAGTAATTCTCAGATCGTCAATGACATCTTGCACCCATCATCTTCTAAGTCTTCCTCTCATTCTTCTTCCAGGCATCATTCCTTCCAAAATTATCTTTTTAGGCACCCATCGCCTTATAGTATGCACTGCAAATACACAATAATAGCAAGGATAAAGTGAAGATGCGATAACATAAAGAAGATACAGTAAAAACTTAATTTAGTGCCTCTATTCCATGCAACATGCACAGACACACACACACATATGTACATATATTATGTCTATATTTTCATATAGCATGACATTTGAAGTAAATATTTCTCGTCACAGTTCACCTGAAAGATTCACTAACTCTAGTCAGTTCTTACATCTCCTCCATCGGCGCCTTTTATGTTAACTTAATTAATACCCTGATGCCAACGTCGCACCATAAATATATATATATATATATTATTCTAGTTTCGTCTATCTATGTTTATTTTCGTTTTGTTTTGAATCCCATCTTTTTATTAGTCATGCCTATTGGTTTTATTTAGTATATTTCATATATTGATAAGTAAGTTTTAATGTTGTCTAAATCATAAATTTGGCAGTTGTAATGTTGTTTAACTCATAAATTTGGCAGTTGTAATGTTTGCTTAACTCATAAATTTGACAGTTGTAATGTTGCTTAACTCATAAATTTGACAAACATGTTTAATGTTGTTTAACTCATAAATTTGACAGTTGTAATGTTGCTTAACTCATAAATTTGGCAGTTGTAATGTTTGCTTAACTCATAAATTTGACAGTTGTAATGTTGCTTAACTCATAAATTTGGCAGTTGTAATGTTTGCTTAACTCATAAATTTGGCAGTTGTAATGATGTTTAACTCATAAATTTAGCAGTTGTAATGTTGCTTAACTCATAAATTTGGGAGGTGTAATGTTATAACTCATAAATTTGGCAATTGTAATGTTGTAATATAAATTTGGCAGTTGTAATGTTGTTTAAGTCATAAATTTGACAAACATGTTTAATGTTGTTAAACTCATAAATTTGGCAAACATTTTTAATGTTGTTTAACTCATAAATTTGGTAGTCATGTTTAATGTTGTTTAACTCATAAATTTGCACAACAGTTTAGCTGCTGTCTACAATAGATTGAATGAAATAGAATAATATGACAAGTCAACTTGACCAACCGTTGGACAGTAGATATCAATTTCTATACAAGGTTCTCTCAAATACCAATATTTTAAAGAAGACCAAATATTTAGCGGATCCAATATTTGTTTACAATTCTTTGTTAGAATACAGCAGTTGAATTTATAAAGTAGATCTTACAACTTTACATATATTGATTAATCAAATAGTTCTCTGAAGCTCCATTACAAATTGTATTCTAAATAACAGCACTTGAAAAAAGAGGTTCTATTGCACGTACACTAGGAGTTAAAGTTATAGAAAGCAAGTTGAATGCATTTGAAAATAGATGTCTGCCAAAAATAGTGAACATAAAATGGAACGAATTCAGGAGAAGGGATGAAATCAGAGACATGTCTGGTCAACCACTAGTAACAACTGTTATAGAAAGAGAAGATGGTGATATGTTGGGCACACCTTGAGAAGAAATGATCAAAGAATATCAAAGCAGGCATTGAAGTGGGATGCAAAGGGTTCAAGAAAAGAGGACGACCTAAGGAGACCCTGAAACGAACTTTGCTGAGAGAGGCAAGAAATATCGGTCTCAGTTCCAAGGAGGAGATTGAGCGAGTTGCCCAGGATAGAACGGTATGGAGAAATTGCTTGTACACCTATGTGTATAACGGTATGAGAGGAAGTATCAATTAATGCTAGGAGTTACGGTAAATATGTATTCATGTAAAGATGTCGTTGTTATGAAAGCAGATAAAATGAAAACTCGACATTTATTATGAGAATGTCAGGAGAAGTTCTTACAAGTTTGAACGTCGGAAACTGATTCCTTGATCTCTTAAAATTAATCATATTGTCGTAACGTCGTTTAGATGCTTTGATGGTCTTAGTTGATGTTTGATATGAAAAATTGATTGGGTCCAGTCTGACAGAAAAATGTTTTATTTTATGGATATTCTACTTCTTGTATATCAAGGACGAATGTAGTAATTAAGTGAGCAATAAACTACAGTTGTGTGATCTGATATATATATATACATCCTCTCATCTCTTCTTGTTCCTCTTATACCCTTGCGGTGTCGAGGGTGAAGTATAGAATGCCAGATAGGGTCCTCTTATACGTTTCATATGTATATGCATTCAGAGACTGCTATTCACGTCCTCTACATTTATATATATATATAGTTAGTTAGTTAGTTTATTCCTTTCGAGCCAAAGGCGGCACATAGGGCTGAGGTTTTAGATCTCCATGTGATACGGTTCTTTGCTAGCAGTTGGAGATCTTGTATGGTTTTACATCCCAATAGTTTACTTTCTTGTTGGATGGTTCTTCGAAGAGTGGTCTTTGGTCTTCCACGTTTTCTTTTCCCAACTGGTGACCACATAAGGACTTGTCGATTTAGTCTCTTTTCGTCTGATCTAAGAACATGACCTAAATATTTCCACCTTCGTTTCTTATAATATTTGATATGGGTTGTTGGTGTGTTCTATCTCTCACTGTGTTGATAGAACACACCAACAACCTATATATATATATATGGCCTTTTTCGTCTTTACAGACGGTCAATTGACAAGTGTTTTACTGTGACAATTTCTGAGTTTTCGTTTTTCTCTCTTGTCTTTCAGCTTCTTCTTCTTCTTTGCGTTCGTTCTTTGCGACCAATCTTAATCACTCTGTGATATGTTTGATCTTTGCCAAGAACGTGTATACGTTGCACATTGGTTTGGTAGGCCCTAAACGCAGACTTCTACACGTTTAGGACATGTGCATCCGATTTCAGCCAAAAGCCTGGACAGCTGAAATGGAGAATGTGCCTTGCCCATTTTGCACAAACCCCCTCTCTACCGTACTGTTTCTTGCAAAAGAAAGACAGTCTATACTTTTGAAATCAAGCAGGGTCTGGAGGAGATGCCTGAAGATGGCATATATATATATGGCCTTTTTCCTCAATCGGCAAGTGTTTTACTGTGACAATTTCAGAGCTATCGTTTGTCTTTCTTGTCTTTCAGCTCATCCCTAAGTCTCTTTTCAAACGATTTTGCACCTTTGCGTAATATTGTTTTCCTCATAACTCGGTTATCAGCTATTTTTCCTCATTTGTTGGGGCTGATAGAAAAGTTATTCATTGAGGCCTTGCAGACATCCTTATATCTAAGCAGTTTTCTGCCTTGGTGCACACGCACACACCGTTTTACTTGGATTCTAAGGCGTACACCTTTACCCGGATACGTGGCCTTTTTCGTGTTTGCAGACATTCATGAGGCAAGAGTGTAACTGTGTCTTCGTGCTTTCTTCTCTTGAATTCAAGTTCGTCCCGAAGTTTTTCTTCGAAACACTTATGTTAATGTCTTCTCTCCTCCAGACCTCTCCAACTTGGTTAGCCCTGTCAAGAGCATAAGCCATACGTCGGCATAGCTATGAGAGTCAATGAAGTATTCAAGCCCTACCGCCACTGCATGGCACTAGCACTATTCGTTACCATCATAACAGATATACTGATGTTATTAAACAGGTCTGTACTTTAGACTAGCTGAAGCATGGGGAAGAATGGATGCCTGTATCAGAAGATACGATTGATTACACCAGGGTTGTCAGTACACTTGGGCGCTGCTGTAGGGAATGGGCCACTGGATTCGACAATGCGGAAATTCTTGCACTCGTCGATCAGCACTGCCAGCCAAATTATGGCTCTGTCAGACGCGGAACTAGATAATCGTGGGCTTAGTCAGCACAACGAAAAGGTAGAACACTTCATGAGGGCTACGGAGCTTTCGAGACAACAATATCGAGCATGACTATGGAGATCAGCGCTGACTTCAGGGCTCTCCCATAGGGGGCTGAGAGACAGGTAACCCAGACGATTCGATGATTCAGACTCGATAAATATGCTTCAAAGGATTGAATCTGGAAGTCTGCGCATGGAATGAGAGCACAGCATTCGGAGATCACATCTCAAGACACTGACTTGGCTGTACGCACCTGGACATGCTGGAATGCAGGGTAACGAACGTGCTGACTTTCTTGCAAACAAATCCCCAACTCAAGCCAGCAGAATTATGGACAGAATCGATGTCATCAATGCGATACTCTCTCATTTATGTGATATGGGCGTGTCTCAGACACTGGAAGGAGTGCGAGAATTAGGAGTTAGGTTTGGACATGCCAAACGGTGTCGTCTTCGTGGTAGAGAGAGAAGATATACTAATCAACTTCTCATGGGTCGGTAAGCAAGGGGACTTTGGGATAGCTGCTGCAGCGGAGGACAGAGCACGCATGGGAATGTCCAATGTGCCATGACGTCGATCGTATAACATAACATAACAGCTATACTATTCCATTTTGTAGAAACTTCTTTTCATAACTTATTGTGAAATTCTGAAAAGGCAGGAGACCCAGCCAGAATAAAGGTTGTCTTTTTTTTTTATTAACAGAAAACCAGATCAAACATAATGAGTGCATAGAATGCCAAACTGGCATATGATGTACATATCACCCATTATTATAGCATGAACCTCCCAAAATGTCTAACCCAATTGGTTTTGTAGATATGACTCTTGCAATATAACCCTTCCAGAAAAAATGTTCAAATTAGAACAGCAATATCTCTGCTTATATACAGTTTTAGACAGAAAGTAGAAGTTAACCTTGTTATAAGTTCTATGGAGAATATGTACATCATATGCTAGTTTGTACATCTTTGTCCTGCTTCTTAGTATATATTGAAATCTACTGCACGTGAAAGTGGAGTTTTTACAATATATTTTCAAGAAAAGTAGTTATTTTAAAAATAAATAATTGCAATGCATATACTAAACGTTGTTTATCATCAAAAACAATGTCTTTTGCAATAGGTGACCAAATTGTAAGACAATATATTTGTTAGATTTTTTTTCTGTAATTAAAAAAAAAAGACATCCCTTGTTCTGGATGAGTCTCCCGCCTTTTTAATTAAGATACAGTTGTTGGTATGACCGTTCTTAGACACTCATTTATGTATACTCAAGTCGGTATGCTAGACGTGTGATGTTGCTACTTATGGTTAATTCAATGTAAGATGCTCAGCTAAATGTCTGTGCGCTAGACATGACAGACAGTTGGTATGGTTTACTTGACCTCGACCATCATACTACGTTCAGTGTCCGTAACAATGAAATAAATGCTCTCCAGATCTGTAATTATTTCAAATATACCTTTACTTCCTTCAAGTTGGCCTCAATTTATATTTTATTCCCAACTAGCGTTTTATTGTAAGTCGGAATATTTTTTAATCTATATATATGTAAGAATGGGTTGAATGCAATTGTATCTATATCTGTCTCAATTGTTTGAAGATATCTGGACATCCTATGGACTGAAATTTGGCAAGAGTGTAGTTTTCATAGATGGGAAGAGGTAAAAATTATAAAACTAGACTATTTGTACGTTTCTATAAAGATATTCCAACTTAAACGGTATGGTCATGAACAGAATTCGTCGAAAAAGTATATCAATGTTGTACCGACGTTCCCGGTCACGTGATACACAGAGGTCATGTTGTTATATTCCAGTGACGTCTTACGCGCATCAGTCACGCGAATACTAATATATTTATTGATATTTCAGCATGTCTGTTCTGTTGTCGAATGCATAAGATTCTCGGCTGCTGCTATCCTGAAGACAACATGTTCAATTCACGGGAAGGTCAACAATTTTTTTTAACATTCTACAAAATTTCAGTTGCATCGATAGAACTGACTCTGAATAAATTATATTTGCAAATTGTTATTTGTCAACTTTCACGGGAACGGGAATTCTGTTGTATCAGGTTTTACTGACAATCGGAATGAGAGACATGTAATCTTATGTGATCAACCAACAAATTTTTCAAACCAAGCATGGAGAGAAAACGTATTGTTTTTAATGGGAAAGAAGTGATTTTGAGGCAACGGGGCATGTTTCTTTAAGGGACTTTAAAATAGATTTAAACTAAATTCTCCGTGCGAAGAACGAGTAAAACTGCTAGTTAACCATACAAGTCGCCCTGTGTTGCTGGGACTCGTAAGGGGAGCACAGGATAGTGCCACTTCGACCTACACGGCATGTCGTAAGAGGCGAATGACGTAGGGGCCTACGGAAGCTGCCATAGTAAATAAAAAGAATCGCAGAAATTGGATGTGCAAGCCTACTTACTTGTAGGCGCATAACTAGCACAACATACAACCGTTGTTAGGCTCAGATAACATAAAAATCACAAATAGTGGATAACAAGTGGTCAATATGAAGCGTTCGTAGAAGAACCATACAAGTATCAACGTTGTTTTTATTGAATCAAAGAGTTTTGTATGCAGTCTAGATTTTTATATAATACGGTGATTAATTTGCAGATCTGCATGTCCATCTGGTTGGCACAAGACATTTTCCTACTATTTTCTCTGCAGAAAATTAATCTAGTAAGAAGGTCTTTAAAATTACACAAATGGACCAAAAAAAACATATTTGTGAATAAAATCCAATATTTATTTATAATCCACATTTTTTCCACAAGAGTTTCCGTTGGTATGAAAATCATGACACATTTTCGTACAGTACGTTGTCATCAACCATAGTGAACGAGACAGAGAGAGGGCACATCGTGTATATTATACTATATAGCGCTCAGTACAACCGGACTGAAGAGAGAGACTGCATTATATGATATATATAGAGAGAGAGAGCTCAGTGCAACATTACTGGAGAGAGAGACTGCATTATATGAGAGAGAGAGAGAGCTCAGTACAACGTGACTGGAGAGAGAGAGACTGCATTATATGAGATATAGTACAGTGCAACGTGACTGAAGAGACTACATTATATAAGATAGAGTACAGTACAACCGGACTGAAGAGAGAGACTGCATTATATGAGATAGAGTACAGTGCAACGTGATTGAAGAGACTACATTATACAGGGTGTTCAACTTAAAAGTAGCCCAATTTACAGGCTTTTATTAGTCAATTGGGCTACTTTTATCTTGAACACCCTGTATAAGATAGAGTACAGTACAACGTGACTGGAGAGAGGGAATACATTATATAAGAAGAGTATAGTACAACGTGACTGGAGAGAGAGAGAGCGCACACTGTAGTATATAGAGTTCAGTACAACATGAATGGAGAGAGAGAGAGTTCACTATAGTATATAGAGTTTGAGTACAACATGAATGGAGAGAGAGAGAGAGAGTTCACTATAGTATATAGAGTTTGAGTACAACATGAATGGAGAGAGAGAGAGAGAGTACACTATAGTATATAGAGTTCAGTACAACATGAATGGAGAGAGAGAGAGAGAGTACACTATAGTATATAGAGTTTAGTACAACATGAATGGAGAGAGAGAGTACACTATAGTATATAGAGTTTAGTACAACATGAATGGAGAGAGAGAGAGTACACTATAGTATATAGAGTTCAGTACAACATGAATGGAGAGAGAGAGTACACTATAGTATATAGAGTTTAGTACAACATGAATGGAGAGAGAGAGAGAGAGTACACTATAGTATATAGAGTAAAGTACAACATGAATGGAGAGAGAGAGAGAGAGAGTACACTATAGTATATAGAGTTTAGTACAACATGAATGGAGAGAGAGTACACTATAGTATATCGAGTTTAGTACAACATGAATGGAGAAAGCGGGAGTACACTATAATGACACACCGTGACAAGGTAGAGTACACTGGAGTTTTGATGCCATTTTCTAGATTCGACCAGTCAGTTCCACTAACAAAAACTATTCTCGTGAGACCAGAGAATTCTACGATAGAAAACCACATGGTATTGATGATGTCATTGCAAGATGGCCACCTACTGCCTGGACGTGTTCCCCTATCGGTGAAGATCGCGTGATAACGATATAGATAATTTTGATGAACAGAATCGTTGTTGACGCGACAAGTTTTACCATTTATAGTACAATAATACATTTCACTGTCTACAGGACGCTCGCTACAAGAAGTTAATTCCCATCTATTCTTAGTGTATCAGGTGCTGGTTATTCTTCATAACTGCTTTACAAAATACAATGTACGACTATGGCCCTTGACTAAGACACAAGAAAGAAAGATTACAACATGTGAAATAAGATGTCTACGAAAAGCTGTCAACGTTGCAAGGAGAGATAGAGTGAGAAACGAGAATATCAGAAGCATCGTTGGTACTATACCATGCATACAGTACATCGAGAGGCAAAGAATCAAGTGGTTTGGATATATAATCCCTCCTTCCTTTCGTTCACTTGAAATATGTCTATATATTCAATGTTGTCTCTTGTTTGAACTTCACTGTCTTTTGTAGCTCACACAGAGGTCCGTGTAGTTATCTGTCGAGTGTTGTTTCGTTAAGGCCAGTGAGTTTGCCTCAGTGTATCATATTCAGGGCAGTCTTGAAGTATGTGCTCTGCAGTCTAGTGTGCCTGTTCACATGTGCACATGGCTGAATTGCCAATCTTGAATTTTGTATACATGTGGCTAGGGAGTCGATTGTGTCCTGTTCTAAGGCGCAGAATGACAACTTGTTCCAATCTGCTCATATTATAGTAATCGTCTTGTGTTGCTATTTGTGGTTTTCTCATTGATTTAATCATCCTTTTCTTTTGGTGGTAGGTAACTGGCACATCGGCTGCTCTTCTGCAGCACCTTCCTTGCCAATCGGTCTGCTGTTTCATTTCCTGGTATTCCACAGTGAGAGGGTATCCACTGCAAGACGACCCTGCGCTGCTTGTACAATTTAGACAGTAGGGTCTGTAGACCTGGCAATTTTCTGGAATGGAGTGCTTGGAGTGCTGATTTTGCATCAGTCAAAAATACAACAGGTTGAGGATCGGATCTGGTATTCAACAGTTTTTCAGTTGCCACCTTGATTGCCTGAATTTCTGCAACATAGTTGTGACAGAATTTCCCCGTTGGTACTTTAATCGCATCTCTATCGTTGTTTGAGTATTCTATGTACACTCCTGCTCCTCCATTCTTCACTGCATTTTCTACTGATCCATCCGTGTATACCCGGACCCATAGATCATGTGGGTATTCTTCATCAAGTAAACTGAGAGTGACTGTCTTGCGTTGTATGCTGTTCTGCTCATCTTTGTCGAGTATTCCTTTAACTTCTGTCTGGATACATACTTCGGATATCTAATGAGAATGGAACCACATTTACCACCATCTCGTGCCTACAATAATCGACACTCAGAGCGCAGAGCACGAGGCAGGCCAAGAACACGATGGATAGATAACATCTCAGAGTCCCTGCGAAGCATGGACTGACAATGTCAAGCGCAACACACCTGGCACAAGATAGAAACTAAATCTCCCAACGACGTTTCGCGGCAAATGTGATTAAGATAAGATAAGATAAGATAATGTACGACTCAAATTTTTTTATTTTAATTTTAGCTGTTATGATGGTAGAGAAAATGTTCAATTACATTTCAAACATGTTTAATTGCTATTTTATTGAGATAATCCAAAGATTAAATATTCAGTTCTTTTCAGTTCGAAAAGAAGATGAAACTATGAATACCATTGTAGATGTATGTATGTTCATTCAAATGTCGTAATTTCTTTTATTCAAATGTCGTAGTCTCGTTCATTCAAATATTGGGCTTTCGCTTATTCAAATATCGTAATTTTGCTTATTCAAGTATCGTAATTTTGCTTATTCAAATATCGTAATTTTGCTTATTCAAATATTGGGCTTTCGCTTATTCAAATATCGTAATTTTGCTTATTCAAGTATCGTATGTTAAGTTGTTAAGTTATGTTATGTTAAGTTGTCCAATTTTAGACAACGAAATACACAACATGTGCAGAACCACAAAAGTAAACTGGTTAGAAACAAAATGCAAGGAAATAGAAGATATGGCAGAAAAACACAGGACTAGAGATATGCACAGAGAAATAAGACAAATGACAAGTAAGAAAAATACTATAAAAAGTGGAGGATGTATCAAAAACAACAACAACCAACTTTTGTTTGATAAAACAGAAATATTGACAAGATGGACAGAATATGTAACGGCTCTATTTGATGATCAAAGAAGCAGTAAACTCAGTATAAAGTGTAATGACGGCCCAAGAATACTAACATCTGAAGTTGTAAGAGCAATCGAAACAATGAAGCGAGGAAAGGCTGCAGGATTGGACAATATTACTGTGGAAATGTTAACCTCCTTAGAGGATTTTGGTATTTCAACCATTACAGATTTGTGCAATGATATATAACACAGGATATATACCAAGAGACTTGAAGACATCAGTATTCATACCATTACCCAAAAAGCCCAAAGCACAGGAGTGCACAGACTATAGGACAATTAGCCTGATGAGCCACATAACAAAAATACTACTCAAGATCATACATGAAAGAATTAAAACAAGATAGACATAGAAGTAGGAGAAGAACAGTTTGGCTTTAGAAAGAACAGAGGAACAAGAGAGGTAATACTTTGTATAAGACTACTCGCTGACAAGTATATAGAAGTGCAAAAAAGTATCTACTTGTGTTTCATCGATTATAGCAAAGCTTTTGACAGAGTCCAACATGAAAAGCTAATCATATGTCTACAAGAAATAGGCCTAGATGGGGATGATATCAGACTAATAAGTAACATATACTGGGAACAGACAGCAATAATAAAATATGAAAATAGCTACTCTCCATACATAGACATAAAGAGAGGAGTGAGACAAGGATGCATACTGTCACCAAGCCTATTTAACATCTACACAGAGAAAATCTTCAAACAACTAGAGGGAATGCCAGGACTCAAGATCAATGGAAAAATAATAAATAACTTAAGATATGCAGATGACACAGTATTGGTAGCAGAAAATAAACAAGATCTACAAGAATTAGTGGACCAATTGGACAGAACTAGCAAGGAATATGGATTAGACATTAACATACAGAAAACAAAAACTATGGTAATCAACAAGGAAATGGAAAAACCTAAAATGAATATAAAAATACATGGAAATTACTACATCAAGTAAAAAGCTTCTCATATCTCGGTCAGATGATAACAGATGACGGCAGATGTATAACAGAAATTAAAAGAGAATAGGAATGGCCAAGGATAATTTCAATAGTATGAGAAAGTTACTGACATCCAAACAAATCACAAACAGGCTAAAAATTAGAATGATCAAATGCTATATATATCCTATATTAATGTATGGCTCGGAAACATGGACAATGAACAAGCAGTTAGAAGACAGAATTGATGCATTTGAGATGTGGATATATAGAAGAATAGGCAGAGTTTCATGGACAGAAAAACAGACAAATAACAAGTTTTAGGAAAACTAGGCATGAAGAAACAATTATTAAGAGAAATAAAATTCAGACAAGTAAAGTATTTTGGGCACATAAAAGGCATGACACCATGATAAAACATTTACTAGAGGGGAAAGTTGAGGGAGAAGAGCAAGAGGAAGACCGAGAGATAAGTGGGAGGAAACTTTAAGAAATGGACAGGTTACAGTCTGGCAGTGTGCAACACCAAGGCGAAAGACAGAGGATGCTGGGGATTCATTGCAGCCAACCTTCGATGTGGAGACGGCACCTGATGATGATGATGATGATGTTAAGTTATCCGAATATCGTAATTTTGTTCGCTCAAATATCATAAATTCGTTCATTCAATTATCGTAATATTATTCATTCAAATATCGTAATTTTGTTCATTCAAATATCGTAGTTTCTTTTACTCAGATATCATATTTAGCCATGTATAGTTGTGGGTGGTTTCTGTAGCAATACGTTATATAATAGTAGTAGAGGTTCCTTTAACAATCTGTATATTTGTCTCTCTCTCTCTCTCTCTCTCGCCATCACCCTTAAACTGATGTACCATATTTTCCCATCAATCACATTCATGTGAAAACCTGATTCATGCAGCCTTATCATGAGTGGGTTTCGTCCCATCTTCAGTGCCATTTGGAGCTCAGGTGCTTATCCTTCGGTGATGTGTCCGGTTTCAGCCAGCGTTTACTGGGCTTACTCTCCGTCAGCCTTTGGCTGTCCCCAGCCGATCTGCAAGGCAGCTGGTTCTTTTAGCTTAGCTACCCTTAGACAACCTTCCCTCCCGGGATGTTGAGCGTCATTTGCCCAGGTTACTAGTCATTTTTTGGACTACTTGGTTTGCCTGCCGTCAAGTTTTGTGCACGGTTTGCTCCTCTAGACTTTGATTGTCCCCAATCAAACTACAATGCAGTAGTGGTTCTCTGCGATGAGAAACGCGACTATTATTCTCTGGATGGAGATCCCATCTTCGAGGATGCACTGAATTCAAGCCTCTGCTGGGCTTTCCAGTCTCTCTGCACACCTGGGTGGTCCGCTCACCCCTACATCTGCCACGCCCCTTTGTCGCTCCACCATCAGCACCGTGCATGCCTGCCCCACCTGTGTGCCTTCCGTATGCGTGTTCGCTCCACCCCGGTGCCTGCTCACCGTATTCATCAGGTCTCTCATCGTGCTCACACCCATCATGCCTCGGGACTGTCAGGACAGGCAGCTCAACTCCGGCCACTACGTCACGACTCCGGGTCTCGCCCCGTGTTGGCACACGTGCAACTTAACTCGGGCCGCCACCTCCGGACCCGAATTTCGCCCCACGCGGGCCCACGTCTTTTCTCTGGATGCACCCCTCGGAGTTCAATTCGAGCATCCGCCTCCGAGCTCGAGTTTCGTCCCACGTGGACCCACGTCCAGACCAGGTACTTAGCTAAAATCTTGCAAGCAGGTAACAGGAAATAACCATCGGGTTCCATACCAGCAACTTAGCATAAACATTTTAAGTCAGTGTGTTCAGCGTTGTGATCGCGGACGCCATGGCACCCGTTTGATACATACCTTGCGCCCCATTTTGCTCCACCAAGTTAACAATAATCAAAATTTTTTTAAAATAGCTATTTCTATATAACAATATGTTTCATAGACACACAATATGTTTCATAGACACACAATATGTTTCATAGACACACAATATGTTTCATAGACACACTATATGTTTCATAGACACACTATATGTTTCATAGACACACAATATGTTTCATAGACACACAATATGTTTCATAGACACGCTATATGTTTCATAGACACACAATATGTTTCATAGACACACTATGTTTGTTTCATTAAAAGTGTAAGTCATGATTGTGGTCAAAGTTTCCCGGTCTACACCGCTGGGAGGTGGGGGTTGACTTGCATGTTCTGAGGGTCATCAGCAGGCTACTAATTTTCAATTTTCGTCCCTCCTAAGAGAGACTAGACCAGTGTTTTCCAACCTTTTTGTGCCATGCCCCACATAAGCCTTTCTAAAATTCTGATGCCCCCTATGTAATATATACATAATTTTTAATATTTGAAAATTGAATTGTTCACTGAAGAAACTTCAATTATAGGTTTTAGAAAGAAATCACTAGGAAATTGTTGAGGAAACACAGTAAGTAATTTTTTCAAAACATGTAACGGAGAACTGAAATTCAAGTACGGAATAATTTTAATGAAAGATTTGTCTATATTATTTTAATTATTAGTAATTATTTATATTTTCCATTTGACAAATTGGCCCCCACATCTTAAGAATCATTGCCCCTATGGAGCTGGGCCCCACGTTGGGAAACACTGGACTAGACGATCCCAACCCTGCTGAATGCATGGCCAGGCTCAGGACAACGTTTTCATATTATTATTATTATTGTTATTAGTATTATTATTGCAATTACAACACGGCATCCGCGCGTCCCCAGTTATTAGTCAGATGCATCCCAATAAATAAAAACTTTGGATAGCGCTGTCCTAAATGGAACTGTTCTAAGGTGTACTGTCTTAAGTTGATGCAAACCATTGCAAGACTAGTGGTATGAAAGTATGGCTTTCATTTCTTACTTTCTTTTGAAGACTGTTCTTGACTTTATTATTAAATATTTGTTTTCCACATCATTATTCATATCCACACAAACTACATTGATTGATTGATTAATTGATTGATAGGGCCATCATCATTGCACTTCAGTGAGTAGCCATGTGTGCTACGATATCTTTCTTACTCAGGCTGCAGTGTACGAACTCCGTTGCATCGGCAAGGGTCCCCGATTTAATTTTGAAGATAGTGAAGATATTTATGTCGAAAATTTATTTCTACTCTTTTCTAATGAATTTTGCCTCGGGCAGCGGCTTTCCAGTCTGTTCCTTTAGATTTTGAACTGACAAGGGTTCTTTTACGTGTTCATATTGAACATAGGACCTACGTTTTATTGTCCATCTCCGATAGGACTAGGAACTCGATTTCACCTACACTGAGATCAGGGATGTCTGAAAAAATATTCAGATGACTCTTCAAGGGAGCAAACCTGGTACCTTTGACACGACAGACGATCACCTTACCTCTATGCCACAGAGATCTCCACCTGTATTTATTGTTTGCTCCGTCTACCCTCCCTCCCTCCCTCCTTTCTTCTTTATTTTGCAATTTCTATTACAAATCTAATTAGGCACTTCACCATATCTGTTAGTTAGCAATTGTAAAAAAAAAGGATTATTCTCTGATTATATTTTCTTTCTGTCATGCAGCGAACGAAGGAAGGAATGGTAAGATTATGTGTAGCACTATCGTTTGATGTGTTGTGATCTTGTGGCCCAATAATACGCCTGTTTGAGAGAACATGGCCAGGTAATTGAAGTGTTATCGTTCTTCATCAAGGCGTTAAATCAAGAGGAAAAAATCATAGCTGTTGTTAATGACCCCGGCGTTTATCTGGCCAGTTTTTTGACAGGTCAAACCTGCACGTCGTGAACATAGATAATTCGGAAATACATCAGCTTTGGTGTAAATGGAACGAGAAAGTTGCGATTCATATTGAATATGGTGCATATATATATGGATATATATATATATATTGTCAAGTAGCATGTATATTACTGAAAGTCGCCTTCATCACAGCCCGCCTGAGAAAGTCTGTCTCTAGCATGTTCTCTCGCCTCATCCAGCTTTCAGTGGCGTATTAGCCATGCGTGGTAGATGTGCAGCGCACACCTACGCCAGGCCAGAAGGAAAAATAAATATAGTAATTATTCTGTTAAGTATTCACATCAATATTTAATATAAAATATATAAAGAGTAGCTATAAGTATCTGTAAATTGTTGAATTCAAGTGGTCTCTCAAGTAGTAGCATGTTCCTTACGGAACGTCACTTTCATCACAGCCCGTGTGAAAAACTCTCTATCTCTAGAAAGTTCTTACGCCTCCTCCCTTGTCATATTCAATGTTTTTTAATGTCCTGTTGCGACCTTCGTCTTGATTCTTCCCTACCTGTACTTCAGGAACATTGTCTTCCATTACCATTCTCTCCAAAGCAATGTGACGTTTAGAGTGGCCAACATATTTTATCTTGCGGGACATGATGTTATTTATGAGCCCATGATCCTCAATATGCAGGTCTTGTAGGATGTCTTTGTGTTTTCTCTTCTCTGTCCAGGATGTTCTAAGACATTTTCTGTTACACCTTGTTTCAAAAGCTTCAATGTAGTTCTGTAATGTTTGTGCCATGTCCACGATTCATATCCATATACACAGGGAATGTGCATCTTCTCCGAGGTCTTACTTTTGTTTCTTTGCTTGTGTGGTGCCAAAATTTCTTCCTATATATATATATATATATACTGCAAAATCTTTAATATAACACACACAATTTGTACTCACTTTTGCTTTTCAAACTTTGGTGTGTCTTATGAAATTAAAATGAAAATCGTGGTATATCCTTTACATAACTTTGCCATCAACCACAGTAAATTAGTCGTCGATTTACAAGGCATCAATTACACGTTCAGCAGTTTGCTATTGCTTTCTGAACGGTGATACATCTTATACGGGAAAATGCGTCATTTTGTTTAATCAAAAGTAATCTACATTTGAAAGTCGTTCACGTTCTTGTTACCAATTTTAGACAGTGAAAATGATGCAACAATAATCATGCAGTGTTCTTTCTTGTGTGTCAGTAATTGTTGCAAAACTTCTTGTTCTCAAATTTGTTTTATTATTAAGCTTGAATGTGAGGTTTATCATTTATTGTTGTAAGTTCTAAAAATAAATTTGAGAAACGGTAATACTGTATCAGGAAAGATTTTAGTGGATAAACATGACGAATCTAACGCCAATCTGGCAGCAAATCGACAATTTTCCATTAACAAATGATACATTCTATTACGCAACAAACCAAAAAACAATCAAAGACGTGTTGCAAGTGTTTCCTGGAAGAAATTGAATCATGAGTCACCACCAGATTTCTCAGACCTAGAAAGAAAATTGTTTGGAGTGTCTAGTGGACAGACGGCTACAATGCATGAGTTATTTATGAATTAAAACCTAACAGAAAAGTCAAAAACAAAATCTTGTAGAGGCATAAAAGCATTTAAAGCGGTGATGACCAGTTCATTTTATGAATGGACATGACCATTCAGTTCTTCGAAGAACTAATTTCACGTAGTATCTTCTAGACGACAACGAAAACAAAGTTCATCAATTTCAGAAGGTCGTAATCAAATTGAAAAAACAACAGATCTATGACCTTGCCCAGACTGAAAAAGTACATCAAATGACTCCAACATTTGATATGCCTACAGCAGGACTCTTAGACTAAAACCAAAGTACCTTAAGTTTACAGTATGTTTTGCGTACATATAACTATTTGTTAATATGTTTTTATTTTTTTTAGAAATGTTTGTTTATATGTCTTCACGTTTTTTTAGAACTGTTTGTTAATATACCTTCAGTTTTTTTAGAACTGTTTGTTAATATGTCTTCAATTTTTTTTTAATGTTTGTTAATATAATAATAATTCCTCTCGTACCGTTATACGTTACATAGGGCCTGCAAGTAATTTCTCCATACCGCTCTATCCTGGGCAACTCGCTCAATCTCCTCCATGGAACTGAGGCCGATATTTCCTGCCTTTCTCAGCAAAGTTCGTTTCAGGGTCTCCTTAGGTCGACCTCTCTTTCTTGAACCCTCTGCATCCCACTTCAATGCCTACTTTGATGTTCGTTGATCATTTCTCCTCAAGGTGGGCCCAACATATCTCCATCTTCTCTTTTTATAACAGTTGTCACTAGTGGTTGACCAGACATGTCTCTGATTTCATCACTTCTCCTGAATTCATTCCAGTTTATATTCATTATTTTTCGCAGACATCTATTTTCAAATACATTCAACCTGCTTTCTATATCTTTAGTCATTTTCCAACTCTCGCTGGCATATGTTAGGATTGATACAACATTTAGAATGAAAATTCGTAATTTAGTTTTAATACTATATAACTTGCAGTTTCATATTTTATTTAGACTTTTAAAAGTTGATTTGCCAACTCGTATCATACGTTTCAAAATCTTTGAAAAAAGATCTTGCGTCTTATACATGAATTTCCATTTTATCAGAACATTTTGGGACATATCAAACAATTATATTATGAACAAGTGCGTATTATACGCGAGATGTTACAGTACACACAAACATATATATATATAAATATATAGTATGATGTATTATCTTCTTAAAGAAACTTTATACATTTGATTTGTGTATAGTCAGACGTGTGGCTCAATGGTAGAGTGCCGAACTTTATTTTTATATCACAAAACTACTTTGAGAGCAACGCGTCGTATATTATTTATTATCTGCGTTGGTATTTCTACGAGAAGTAAATACAAATGTACATGATAGAATTTACTTTTTTGGAATGTAAAATTATTAATAAAAAATTAAACAGATAAAAGCTATACTAAGCGCAACGAAATTGATGCGTATTTAACAAACATTTTAAAAAATAAAAAATATTGCACATAGTGTTGCTTATGTAAGTAGCTAGCTTCGTACGAAGTTTTCAAACAGGTTGTAGTGTTTTTTTTTAAACTTGCTTTTCAATTTAAAAGCACTTCCGATACTTTTGTTTTAAGTACATTTGGTAACGATGTGGCCATATTTGTTTTCTTGTCTATGTAGAAAGTAATAGTAAGGTATTTCAAACGTCTGAATGTTAGTATCTGTTCGGCGGACCGAATAGAAATACGTTGCGGACCATATCTGCCCCACGGGCCGAGGTTGCCAACTTCCTGCCTAGATATTTCAAGTTCCATGATTCTCCAGAAATTAGGTCCATTTGGCAAGATAGCACTTCAGTATAAATTCAACTTGATTTTTTCAGTGTATATGCAACACTTTCAGGCTTGCTTCATCCTTGCGTTGGTAGTTCTTGTCATCCCAAAACGTGCTTCTATATCTTCATCTGTAAGGTCCTAAAGTTTTGCTACACTATCAAGATATGTGAAAATATTCCAATTATTTGTGATAATTCGGTTTTTACTTCATCTTAATTTGTCCTACCTCACTTACAACATTGTTTAGCTCATTTGTTTTGTTTTTTCCTCTACAATGTTTTTCTGTGACAGACGAGAATTTCGTTAGCAAAGTCCTGTCTTCTAGTGTGGGGGAAGGGCGTCCATCTAATACGCATTCCTTTCCGTCTGAGGGTGTTTTTCAACATCCAATCATTTGTCAGATTAAACAAGAAAGTCGACATCACACGACCCATGACTTACATCAGATGTCACTAGGAATGTCTGGCTAGCATTTATAGTGATTAAGACAAAAATATTATTGAGAGCCGCAGTAGCGTAGTTGTTAGTAAACTCGCTTCTTAGGCAAGTGTTTCAGGTTCAATTCCACAGTGGGAGTTGCATTTTTTCCGAACTTAACGGCTTTCATGTTGACCCAGTCTCAATTGGGTACTAGGAAAAGCACTGGGAAGTGAAGACGGGTGGTGTGATGTTGACCACATCATCATCATGTGCCAACGGTCAATGAAATCTAACATCGTCTTACCCCATATTCCACGTGGTACTAAAAAAATGTTTTAAAAAAATATATAGATAAAGTTGTTTCGTAGAATATCTACTTCAGTATGCTATAATGCCGTAGTATCTTCCAGTGAAGTCTATCAAGTTCATGTATATTTTCTATTGCAACTCAATGCATTGTTTCCAAATATTTATGATGGTAAATACATGTTCATTTGTTCTGCTTTACCTTCTTAAACTCGTCTAGTCCGTGTATATATATAAAAGGCCTAACGATTGAACTAATTGCATAGGGTTTTACCGCATATGACTCGGTCCTTTTCGGAAGACAATGCACGCTACTTGTCGATAGTATTGCATAAAGCATGAGCTCCGTAGCTTATGCAACATTCCTAGAGAAGTTTTGAAAATATGCACTCGTGAAGAAAATGACGCGTTTCGGATTTGAAACCACGACCTTCTGAACTCTAGGCAACGGCTAAACCACTTAGCCACAGAGTCCCCTTCCCCTCCTCCTGTATATATGTTTTTTTTATATTTGTTTCTTGTAATCATATTACATGTATAATAATTTGTAGAAAACCTGACTGGCAATACTAATTCTTGCATTATCGTCTTATTATTTCTCTTATTATTGCATCCATAATTCTTGAATTATCGTCTGACTAATTCTTGTATTATTGTCTCACTAATTCTTGTATTATCATCTCACTAATTCTTGTATTATTGTCTCACTAATTCTTGTATTATCATCTCACTAATTCTTGTATTATCATCTCACTAATTCTTGTATTATCATCTCACTAATTCTTGTATTATCATCTCACTAATTCTTGTATTATCATCTCACTAATTCTTGTATTATCATCTCACTAATTCTTGTATTATCATCTCACTAATTCTTGTATTATCATCTCACTAATTCTTGTATTATCATCTCACTAATTCTTGTATTATCATCTCACTAATTCTTGTATTATCATCTCACTAATTCTTGTATTATCATCTCACTAATTCTTGTATTATCATCTCACTAATTCTTGTATTATTGTCTCACTAATTTTGTATTATTCTCACTAATTCTTGTATTATATCTCACTAATTCTTGTATTATCATCTCACTAATTCTTGTATTATCATCTCACTAATTCTTGTATTATTGTCTCACTAATTCTTGTATTATCATCTCACTAATTCTTGTATTATCATCTCACTAATTCTTGTATTATTGTCTCACTAATTCTTGTATTATCATCTCACTAATTCTTGTATTATCATCTCACTAATTCTTGTATTATTGTCTCACTAATTCTTGTATTATTGTCTCATAATTTTGTATTATCATCTCACTAATTCTTGTATTATCATCTCACTAATTCTTGTATTATTGTCTCACTAATTCTTGTATTATCATCTCACTAATTCTTGTATTATTGTCTCACTAATTCTTGTATTATTGTCTCACTAATTCTTGTATTATCATCTCACTAATTCTTGTATTATTGTCTCACTAATTCTTGTATTACCATCTCACTAATTCTTGTATTATTGTCTCCCTAATTCTTGTATTATTGTCTCACTAATTCTTGTATTATCATCTCACTAATTCTTGTATTATTGTCTCACTAATTCTTGTATTATTGTCTCACTAATTCTTGTATTACTGTCTCACTAATTCTTGTATTATTGTTTCACTAATTCTTGTATTATTGTCTCACTAATTCTTGTATTATTGTCTCACTAATTCTTGTATTATTGTCTCACTAATTCTTGTATTATTGTCTCACTAATTCTTGTATTATCGTTTCACTAATTCTTGTATTATCATCTCACTAATTCTTGTATTATTGTCTCACTAATTCTTGTATTATCATCTCACTAATTCTTGTATTATTGTCTCACTAATTCTTGTATTATTGTCTAATTCTCTTATTATCGTCTCAGTAATTCTGAAATTATCGTCTCACTAATTTTTGTCATATCCTTGACTATCCTATGGTTCCTATTTATCTCCTGTCTACTTAAAAATTTTCACCAAAAAGATAATCAAAATTCAACCATCTTTGATGTGCCTGACATTACATTTTGCTAGTAATATCTTAACATATAGTACTGGTTCGGATAGAGACACACAAAATATTCCAGGTAGGGTGACATTGCGTGTCACTCTCAGTTTGCGTAAATACTCTAGCTTCTACGCCAATCTTGAAACGCCCTGCTCTTTGGACAACATTATAAACACACGACTGACCTACGCGTAGTTACCTTTGATTGGCAGGAAAACTGTCGTGATAGGTTGCAATCTCTTGATTAATCCTGTGATTCATACTTATGTGACTCCTTTACACATGTTTGAACTGGTTCCATGTAGCACTGAAGATATTTCATACTCCTGTCATTCATGTTCTCTGACTCGCTTACACATGTTTGAACTAGTTCCATGTAGCAATGAAGATCTTTCATACTCCTGTGATTCATGTTCTCAGACTCGCTTACGTATGTTTGAAGTGGTTCCATGTAGCAATGAAGATCTTTCATACTCCTGTGATTCATGTTCTCAGACTCACTTACATGTTTGAACTAGTTCATGTAGCAATGAGTCTTTATACTCGTGATTCATGTTCTCAACTCGCTACACTGTAGAACTAGTTCCATGTAGCAATGAAGATCTTTCATACTCCTGTCATTCATGTTCTCAGACTCTTAACACATGTTTGAACTAGTTCCATGTACTAATGAAGATCTTTCATACTCCTGTGATTCATGTTCTCAGACTTGCTTACACATGTTTGAACTAGTTCCATGTAGCAATGAAGATCTTTCATACTCCTGTCATTCATGTTCTCAGACTCGCTTACACATGTTTGAACTAGTTCCATGTAGCAATGAAGATCTTTCATACTCCTGTGATTCATGTTCTCAGACTCGCTTACACATGTTTGAACTAGTTCCATGTAGCAATGAAGATATTTCATACTTATCATAAACATAAACCTATTGCATATAATACCTTTCACTGTTCGTATGTGTGTATTAAAATGTGTACAGTGCAATATGGCTAACACTAACTGAAGAATCATAATATGTAGCCCGATCTAGCAGCTGTTACTAAATGTAATTAGTATTCTCAAGAATAAACACAGTAAACATAGGAAAATAACAGTAGCCTTCTTTGTGATCAGATCTAGATTAATTTGAATATATTATCAAATGTAATGTTAGCTTCTCTGTTTTTCTACTCCTAAAGATCATGGCGTTGCAGAGCTACTGTAAGGAGGCTCAACTTTACTGTGCTGCATCTGGACATCCAGGTATAGAGATGCATGTAGATATGTACATTAGTTATTGGTTACTAAACTGGCGTCATTGCACTCCGGGCTCACATAGGTGCTCAGTCTCCCCAACAGATATCGAAGAGTATGCATACCGATGGTTCCTGTGACTCGTTGGTTAAACACACTCCTCACTATGCAATTCAAGCATCCAGTTCTTCCCATAGAGCGGATAACTCCACGCTGCTTAAATCGGTGGATCGATTCAACACCTTTTTTAGTGTCTTCATCCAAGAAACAGTCGCGAAGAGACCGAAGAACATCCCCCTTATCCATCTTCAACACCTCAACAATGGATGATATTGATGCAAGCCTGCCCGCTATCTCATTGCCGCAAACACCCGCATAGTAGTGACGTAGATCCAGTAAGCCTTGGGAGTTTAGAAACTTCCATACATGTGTACATTAAAAGTAGATAAATTCAGGTATCAGTTAAATATCAACGGCGGTTTATGCGTTTGGGTTAAGGGAGATTAGAATATAAAAATTATAAGTGATTTACAATACAAACCAGACAATCTAAAAAACTGGATAGAATCGACGGATCTGTACTTGAAATGTCTCCATAAATAAAGTAACACGGCGTGCATGTTTTTCCGAGATTGTACCAGTTTTGGGTGATTTGTTCTAGTGTCTCAAAACCTTCTCGGAACGCAAAATTCTCCCGGTTTCTTAAACAATCAATTGGTCATAATAAAAGAAGTTTTATTGGTTTAATTTTTGTCGAAATTGTACAGGTAAACAAACTTTCTCTGGAAAGTCAATGATTTTTTCCAAACAGCTCCGGTCACACTTCAATATAAATATTTCGACAATTCTGCTTCGGGAATTTGCAGGAAGTGAGTGGAGATATTGATCATTCGAAGCAATGTATTGGTAGCACGTGCGTGTAGCTGTGGGTATAATTAGCGGTCAATTTTAATAATTTAAAAATTCTATTATTAATGCCTGTAGTACCGCTTTTTAGGGCGGTGTAGGACGGATGGAACGTGAGACTGAGGAATTTAATGGCCGCATGGCTAGTGCAGTCGCCACGAAGCTGTTTAGGTTATGATTTTTCTTGTATGTCTACAACAGAAAAAATCCTTGGCTTTACCGTGAATTGAACATGAGAGCCGCGCTCTAATTCATTCGGCTAGAAGCTCCTCAGTTTTAATTAATGCGATCAAAAAGAAGTGTTCTTTCAACGATACATTTCAACAAGAGTGTCCGTAGTCAAAAATCAAGGTGGTAAGATAAAGTATGCACAATTTAATTCAACATTTTCAATATCACAAGGTGGAAGATTAGACATCAATGATATCTTCATCAACAAAAAGAAGCATATAAATAAATATTACAAATTTACCAACAGTGTCCAGTAAGATGAAGTCAATTGTATCGGGAAAAGGAGAAAAAATCTGCTGCGTAAGAAGACACTTTTACAGATCACAACAACCCAGAAAATTTTTTAACACTTCACACCTATAGCTAATTTTTGAATGCAATATTGTTTCGCTAATGGGTGTCTGCAAACAAACAGTTTGGTTGCAAATTGTTTCGAGTGGATTTTTACAAAAGGACGATGGAACCACCCGTTCAGAAAGCAATGGCAAACTACTGAACGTAATAATCCCTAGAAAAATGACAAACAGCGTTAAAAAGCTGGGGTTGATTCGCAAAGTCCTATAAAGGATATGCATTTAACTTTTAATGGGTGTCTCAGTGTGTTTTTTTTCTTCAAAATCTGACACCCACCCCCTCCTCCTACCCTCTCCTTCCCCGCGCATACGTTCTAGGCCTCATTCTGCTGCCTGAAATTGTACAAGGCATAATTCGGAGGCACAAGTGACTATATATATATAGTATTACTTGTGCCTTTGACTTTGATAACTCCCATTGTTGATGATGTATTTATAGACGTTCTGTTTGTCACTACTCTCATCATGATTCATAGAAGCATCCTTGTCATATAACTCGCCCTGTGGGCCTGCAAGCGAAGCAAAGAATAGTACCACTGCAACCTACAATGCATGTCGTAAGAGGTGACTGATGTAGGCCCTAGGGATATTACCCTAGTATATAAAAGCAACGCAGAAATCGGATGTGCTGGCCTACTCGTATGCGCATAGCTGGCATAATGTGCAATCGCTCTTAGGCTCAGATCACATACAAATCATACAGAGTTTTTGAGAAGTGGCCGATATGAAGTGTCCGAAGAAAAAAAAGAAGAAATATGACTAACAATGATACGGTAATCTTCACGCTCGGCAGCTTTTTTGAGGCAAAGTAATGAATGTGAATTTCAGTACGTCATTTTGTACAGATTCGTTATCGAAGATGTCTTTTTGAATGTTTGGTGTCCATTAGTACCATGTCCCTAGCTGAACGTCGTTTTCATCACAGCTGGCCTGAAACACTCTCTGTCTCTAGCAAGTTCTCCCACCGCCTCCAGCTTCATGTTAAATGTTTCTTTGATGTCCTACTGTCAGCTTCGTATTGGTCGTCCCCTGCCTCATACTTCAGAAACCAGACTTTCCACTACCTTTCTCTCCAAATCACTGTGAAGTTTTGGTATCACTTCTATTCAAAGATTTCTCAGTCTGAATTTGTTCGATTGTTATGTATTCTGGGAACCTTTCCCTTCTAACTGTGATTGATAACATCATTAACTTTAGCTATAAGTAATAGTTTTCCTCTCACATTTCTGTTGTATATTTAATTATTATCTGTCATAATCATAACGGTCTACGATGTATTCTGTTCAACTTTCTATCATGTTCTCTCCTTCTCCCTTAATTTATCTCCTTCGTGTGATTTCAGAACTTCCAGATAGAGTGTGTTTTTTCTAACTGTGATTTCATTTGTTTGCTTGTTCAAAGATTGTGTGTGCTTTTCATACTGTTTTTTACGAGTTCACTACATCTCAGATTGAGCCATTTTCTTTCTCTATCCTGCACTTGTCTCTTGCTTCGTTATTTAGTTTGTTGTCATAATCTTCCGTTCCTTGATTCTTTTTTTTTCCTTCTAACATCCATTATCTGTGAAATTGTATCCGTCATTGATTTCTTCTTTGCGTTATTCTTTATTTCCGGAATGTTTTCTTCTGATGTTCGACACACTACACACATACAGGAATACTGGCTATAATTTCCAGTGTTGACTACACATACACACACGTGTCATGGAAAAAAATACTTTGCCATCCTTTTGTATTTATGTACATTAAAATTGGATTTCTAATAAAGGATAATTATAATTAACTTTTCATACCTTAACTTATAAAGTGTCTGTTACTTCATATTTCTATACCTAGTGTGCAGGAGGTAGGAGGGCCAATTCCATTCCACACGTGTAGAAAGTCGAGTGGGAGATTGAACCCACAACCCTCTCGAATCCGAGTCAATATACGAAGGCGTATGCATTACGCTAATCCATTCCACGGATAACGATTAGTGTTGAGAAATTCTGTTTTCCAAGCTCTTTCTCAACCTCTCTCTCTCTCTCTCTCTCTCTCTCTCTCTCTCTCTCTAGCTTTCTTCCTTTTTCGCTATTTCATAGTTTCAAGAATTAGCATCTAGTACCAAAGTTATGCATGGATGTATTGCCCTGGACGTTCTGGTGGTTGTAATGAGAAGGCACACAGACTTGTATCAATATCGCAGATCATCAAGGAGCTGAATATAGGGTACTTGTCTACAATTTCACCGCAAAAACTGGGTCATTCTAAATATAGACTGTTTTCGAGCATTGTTCTAAATATAGCGCAGAGGTTCCCCATTATTTATGTTCTTCTTCTTTTGTCGTCACACTGCTACCGGGTTGTTGCCCAGTGTCGTGGTTTTCTGTTTTTGTCTTGCGCTGTTCTGGTGGCTTGTGTGATTGTTATCTTTGCTCTTTCACAGGATTCTGCAACACCATCTAACCATCTTTTCCGTGGTCTTCCTCTTGCCTTCTTTCCCGATGTTCTGTTGTAGAAGACTCTGTATAATGTGGAGTTTGGATGCATTCTTATTAAGTGGCCAAACCACTTCATTCTTTGTTTATCTATGTAATTCAAGCACGGTTTTGTGCCAACTTTCTTTCTTATGTTGATGTTGGTGATTCTGTTTTTTCTTGTGTTGTTGGTAACTTTTCGCAGGCAACGCATTTCACATGTAGTTATTTTTTGTGACTGCGCTTTGCTCAATGTCCATGTTTGGCTCTGGTAACACAAAGTAGGTATAACAATTATTTATGTTATTGACGTAAAATCCCGTCATTCCCTGAGTGAGTGAGTTTATGTGGCGTCGCCGGACTAAATCCAGAAATTTAGACCCCTTCGTAGCTATTATTGCTGATACCATAAGTTTCTGGCCCCCACAGTAACACTCCTAGTCCCATCCTGCCTCCTTCCACTCACATTCCCACATACAGTCCTTTTCAGGTCTCCCAGTTCAATTAAAACACTGCTTATTTACATACAAAATACACAATAAACCCACATCCGTGACCTTTGAACCAGGTTCTCCTCTACGTCCGCAAACACTGATGGCGGACTGACGTCACTAACTTAGGTCAGCGAGGTTTCCCTTTTCCTGCGGTAAAATTGTAGACAAGTACCGAATATAGATAATAGAGACGACACTTGGTTGCCCAGCGACTATTTGTTCGATGTGAAACTAATCAACATTTTCTCTAGTATCAATCCATACTGAAATGATAGGACATATGACGCCAATTTTAAGATGCAAACATGTCACTATGAACACAAAAAGAGCAATGTTCAACACAAACTTTCTCCCCACATTATGTTACTAGTGTCAAACCTGGACACTGACAACAAATGATAGAAGAAAACTAGTCACAACAGAGATGAAGTGTCTACGCGGAATGCTGGGTGTAACAAGAAGAGACCGGTTGAGAAATGAAGACATCAGGAAAAAGTGGGTACAACATCAGTACCAGACTTCATCAAGAAACAACAAATTAAATGGTTCGGCCACGTAAGCAGATTACCAACATACAGTGCACCTCAAAGGCAATGCTGCTCCGATACAATGGGTACAAAGCAAAAGGCAGGCCACGCAAAAGATGGACCTCAGAGATTACAGAGGCGGCGAAAGAGACTATCTACGAAGCGCATAAAAGGGCCCGTTTTAGAAATCTCTTCTTGAGCTGACGCAGTGAGGAAAACAGGATTGGAGAAAGAAAGAAATCCCATACCGAACTAACAACAATAGCGTAATAACGGAAATAATGAGAGTATGGTTAACAGGCGAGTCACTGGAACCATCAGAATGTATAGCCTTGGACATCTGCTGTATGAGACCAGAAACATATTTGTTGTTTGCACAAACTTATGAAACTTTAAAAAAAATTAAGATCCCAACTAGTTCCACTAGAATTTAGTGTCACCATAAAGAGACGTTGTAGTATAGATGCATTCTTACTAGGTGTCTTCTTCTTCTTTGCGTTCGTTCTTTACGACCAATTTTAATCACTCTTTGTGATATGTTTGATCTTTGCCAAGAACGTGTATACGTTGCACATTGGTTTGGTAGGCCCCTAAACGCATAGACTTGTACATGTTTAGGACACGTGGATCCGATTTTAGCCAAATCTCCTTACGATATCTCCTCGCCTCTTACGACATAGGTGGCAGTTAACAGTGGTTCTATTTTTACACGCCAAATTTGGGCACCGGTAACCACACGGGCGTTACAAGGTGTCAAACTCGTTCTCTGTTTCTCTATGTTATTCAAGCAGGATCGTGTTCCTCCAACCTTCTCTCTGATGCTGGTATGTGTGATTCTGTCTCTTATTATGTTGTTAATGACCCTGCTTTGACATTACAATACCATTGTAATGATGACAATATAATATAATGCTGCCCTGAAGTAATGACAGATGTGGACTCTCAGTTGTGTCTTACATGGTGTACTTTGAGACATTTTATTTTATTTTCTACTTATTTCACAAAATGTTTTTCCCTTTGTTAAAGTGTCGCTTCATATTGCATCTTTACTTTGTGCGATCTGAGCCACGTCCTACAAAGACCGACTCTGGGTATACATCCACTGTTTTCATATCGCGCTTACGTGCATCATTGAAACGACGTTACGGTAGACCGACTGTACTCTTCACCATAATCAGTTGCCAGTATGTGGTACATTTAGGGATTCGATCATATGTCATACGACGCACATGTCGAGCCATCGTTTCCTGCACCGTCTGAGCACAGTGTACAAGCTTGAACATCCAGCTCGGGGAAAGTACCTCAACATTTAACACTTATCCTCCAGTAATTTCCATAATGAAATACAGGGTGTTCAACTTAAAAGCAGCCTGTGAATGGAGCTAATCTGGCATATATGTATGGAAATGGGAAGGTTCAGTTATGACGTAGTATAGGTCAAGGTTGTGTGACGGTGTGTAATTGTAGTGCGGGAAGGGGCGATGAACAAATGTGACGTAGGACGAGCTAGTCAGAACCGGTTTAAATAGTAAATAAACACAACTCAATGTGTACCTGGGAACTTTTGAATTGTCAAGGGGGCTGCAATTATCTTGAACACCCTGTATAAACGTTACTGATAAAAAAAAATATTGATGAAACTTTTGTAATGACCTATATACTGATAACTTCAAGAGCAAAAATCGTCTCTTATTATTTCTTTCAAATATGATAAACTAGTATTCATTTATTGCTTTTTTAATATTCATGTAACATTTTTTCTGTGTTTTTATTATTATTATTAGGTCCTCCTGGCCCTCGGGGCCCCAAAGGCGATATCGGTAACAAAGGTTTGTTTATTTTAATTGCATTGTATGTCTTTGATAACTTCCCATGCAATCAAATATAATATATACCTCTGATACATCGACCATATAAAATGTGTATAACACCTAAGTAGAAAAGAAAGTCAAGGATAAAAGTTATGAATTAATCAAATAAATATTGATATATTTAACTATAACGTTACCAATGCCAAACATGGACAATGAATAAGAAACATACACAGAAAATAGCAACATGTGAAATGAAATGTCTCCGAAAAGTCACCAACAACACAAGAATCGACAGAGTAACGAATACCAGCATCAGCGAAAAGGTTGGAACAAGACCGGGCTTGAATTATATAGCGAAACAGAGAATGAAGTGGTTTGGCCACTTAGTAAGAATGCGAACAAACCAAACTGCCTATGAAGCTTTCCACAACAGAATATCAGGAAGGAAGTCGAGAGGAAGACCGAGGAAAAGATGGATAGATAAACGTAGTTGAATTCTGCCAGGGGACTAAGAAAACCATCACACAAGTCATCAGAGAAGCGCAAGACAAATGTATAAAACTACGATACTGGGTTAACAACCCGGTAACAGTGTGCTGACAAAAGAAGAAGAAGATGTAACTATAATGTTAAAGCAGTTCTGCTGTATGTATCACAAGTATGGAGAATGACAAAAAGAATCACTAATAAACTTCAAACATTCGTCAACATGTGTCAGCGCAGAATAGAGGGACTGAGATGATGTTGTAGGTTCACAAATAAAAAAAAAAGTGTATGGAGAGAACGAGATAGATACCAGTGAACAAAGGGGTAAAGAAAAGACGCTGACCTGGATAGGACACACTATGAGAAAACCCAAGATAAATTATCACAAGAAAGGACATATCCTGTTACCTTGAACCCGCAGAGAAAGCGAGAGGAACTGATAGAAATACAGGAAGGGGATATTTGTAGCAGATATTAATGATATAAGGATAAGCTGGAAGGAGCTGCAAGAGATAGCAAAAGATATGAAGACTGCGGGCCTATGCTCCAATTGGGGGTTAAAATGTATAAGAGAAAGGGAAAGAGAGAGAGAGAGAAAGAGCGAAAGAGGTCGTTGCAGATATTTACCTCGTTAACTGATGAAACTAATAACTGAATTTTAACTATTTGAGTTCGATAAGTTTTTGTTTTATAACCCCCGAAGAAGCAAATATTTGCCTTATTTTTCTGTGTCAGGTCTTGTAGTACATGTTTTCGACTTCAGATCGGGGGATCTCTTATTGGGTCTGATGGGTGAGTTTCCAATGATTTCTTGCACATCACAGGGTGCTGACCCACTCAATAGAAAGATGTGGACAGTGCCATGAGAATGACAATCGTTACCGGAGAGAATCTGCAACCTTGAGACATGCTGAAGATAATAGGATTCATTTCACTCTAATAGAAATGTCTATAAGATCTACAGATCTTTATAAGCAAAGTCCTTAGCATGAATTCATTTACAAGAAAGAAGACGAAATGTATGGTCACTATCTATATGTACTTGAACGTTTATGAAAGTATGCTTTTATCGTGCTAGACTTCTAAAACCATTAATGGTGACGTGTTAAAAGTAGTCTTCTTCTTCTACTTCTTTGCGTTCGTTCTTTACAACCAATTTTAATCACTCTTTATGATATGTTTGATCTTTGTCAAGAACGTGTACACGTTGCACATTGGTTTGGTAGGCCCCTAAACGCATACACTTCTACACGTTTAGGACACATGCATCCGATTTCAGCCAAACCTCCTTAACCGCCTCTTACGACATGCGTGGCAGGTAACAGTGTTTCTATTCTTTACACCCCAAATTTGGGCCCCGGTAACCACTCGGGCGGTTAAAAGTAATAAATGCACAGAGAAAACTCGTTATCGGCACAAGAAAGATTCAATATATTAAAAGTAATAAATGCACAGAGAAAACTCGTTATCGGCACAAGAAAGATTCAATATATTAAAAGTAGTAAATGCACAGAGAAAACTTTTTATCAGCACAAGAAAGATTCAATATATTGAATGTAGTAAAATGAGCAGAGAAAACTCGTTATCAGTACAAGAGAGATTCAATAAATTGAATGTAGTAAAATGAGCAGAGAAAACTCGTTATCAGCACAAGAAAGATTCAATAAATAGTTTTATAGTGCCTAGAAAGAAAGGCTTAGAGCACATAGTGTCAACCGGAAAAATTAATGGTTAACGAAACAGAGGACGACAGAAAGGGAAAAATCTAGACATATTAGCTTAATATCACAGAAAAATTGAGTGCTCAGGGCGGACTTTAATGAGGATCCATGGTCGACCCCGTCAGCCTGACGTTATAGATAATGATGATGTTTATATTATTCTAATGCTATACTATCTCTACTGTCACTGTTGCTGCTTCTGTTTGCTACAAAAGTAGCAAGACCAGTAAACCTCATTAAGAAAGATCTCTGATATTTAAAATAAAATAACTTGGATTAAATATAGTCTAATCTCACCAAGAACAAATCATTACTTGTGTTTGTATTTCATCACATTTTTCTTGTATAATTTAACAATGATATTATCAGGGATAACTGTTGCAAGATATCTCATCGATAAGTCATTACATTGTATCTACAACAGGTGATAGAGTTAGCTATGTTGAAGAGCCAAATATAGCAATGAACCTGGCCAACTTGGAGTCTATTAGAGGACCACCTGGACCAAAAGGTGACGTCGTATATTAATGTATGTTAGGAACATTGAGTTATAGCGAATATTGATGTATTCCTGAATTCAGAAGTTCATCGTATAGTAATTTATATCTGAATGCATAGTTTTAGCGTATAGTAATTTATATCTGAATGCATAGTTTTAGCGTATAGTAATTTATATCTGAATGCATAGTTTTAGCGTATAGTAATGTATATCTGAATGCATAGTTTTAGCGTATAGTAATTTATATCTGAATGCATAGTTTTAGCGTATAGTAATGTATATCTGAATGCATAGTTTTAGCGTATAGTAATTTATATCTGAATGCATAGTTTTAGCGTATAGTAATGTACATCTGAATGCATAGTTTTAGCGTATAGTAATTTATATCTGAATGCATAGTTTTAGCGTATAGTAATGTATATCTGAATGCATAGTTTTAGCGTATAGTAATGTATATCTGAATGCATAGTTTTAGCGTATAGTAATTTATATCTGAATGCATAGTTTTAGCGTATAGTAATGTATATCTGAATGCATAGTTTTAGCGTATAGTAATGTATATCTGAATGCATAGTTTTAGCGTATAGTAATGTATATCTGAATGCATAGTTTTAGCGTATAGTAATGTATGTCTGAATGCATAGTTTTGGCGTGTTGGTGATTATACCAAAGCTTTAAACCAATAATACTACTATTGTATTAGCAAAACACTTAATTACATAGTTTTACTGCAGTTCCATATATATATACTACTATTGTATTACAGAACTAAATGATAATGTAGTAAATTAATGCCAAATTTAAGTCAAATAGCATACACAAACATTTTCACCTGGTTTTTCTGCAGGAGATAAGGGATCTGAAGGACTACCAGGTCATACTGGACCAAAAGGCGATCAAGGTCCTTCTGGTATGCCAGGGCAAAACGGAGCCAATGGTCACCACGGTAGGTTCCTTTAACGTTGTATTATATTAAATATATTTGATAAAAATTGTAACTAGTAAGTGTACCATCTCCAAGTGAGTGACTCGGGAAGTGAACATTGATTTAACAGATTGAAAAGTAGGTTATTCGTCGTGTGCTCCTGTGTAAGTGCTCTCATAAATAAACAGAACACGCTCATGTATTAACAGAGACAAGCAGGCACATGCAGATATGCAGACTGAAGAATGAAGTTCAGGAACATGTCTACAGACAAACATAAAAGACCCGTATATAGAAGTACAGAAATGATAATAAACACATAATGATGCAGATATAGAGAAAGGTAAACAAATGGGTAGATAAATGGACACAGAGATATACACACAGATAGACAAATATGCAGGTAAATAACGAACAGATAAAGAAACATACAGGTAGACAAAATAATAGACATATAGGCAGGCATATGGCAGGGCTGGCAAATAAACAGACACATATCTTTTTAACAGTTCAACACTTCAAAAAACTAGTCTTATACAATAAGTTAAACTCTTTATGATCTATAACTTAACAGCTTTGTAAGAACACTACCTGAGTAGGAGTCTCCGCAGCACTAAGCATAGCTGGAGCTGTTGGAGGTTTCTGGGTTTTAAAGAAAGCCGGTACTCCCTTCCCCCAACCCTATTGCACTATAGGAAAAAGAGTGAAAATTAAAAATTCCTTGAGTTGGAAGAATAAGACAAACAGCTACATAACGTTATGAGAACGTGACCCTAACGTTTTATAATGTACGTAAAGCAAGACATGGATTCCATATGTGTATAGGAACCCTTTTTCATTATTATTATTATTATTATTATATTCCTCTCATACCGTTAAATTAAAGGTTTCTTAGGCACTCAAGTAATTTATCCATACCGCTCTATCCTGGACAACTCGCTCAATATCTTCTATGGAATTGAGTCCGATTAATTCTAGCTTCTCTCAGTAAAGTTCTGTTCAGTGTTTCCCTAGGGCATTCTTTCTTGCTAGAATCCTTTGCTTTCCACTTCAAAACCTGCATTGTGATTATATGATCATTTATTCTTAGAGTATGCCCAACATATCTCCATATTATCTTTTTTTTATATAAAATTTGTTTTTATTGGTTGACCTGGCATTTCTCTGATTTCTTCCCTTTTTCTGAATTTGTGCCATTTCTTAATGTTCATTATTTTTTGCAGACATTATTTCTCGCAGACATCTATTTTCAATGTGCATAGAAACCCTTTTTTTATACCATCAGGTATATTGGATAATACGGAATTATGCCCGTATTTTTCATTGACCATCGGCACACGATGGGTGATTGGTCAACATCACGCCGGCTCCTTTACTTCCAAGTTCTTTTCTGGAACCCAATTGAAGCTGGGTCCACCTGAGAGCCGTTACGGTCGAAAAAACTACTACCCCTCCCCATTTTTCACTCCACACCCCCATCCTTGAGGAAGAAAACCATTGACTACACGCCTAATAAGCGAGTGTAATAACCACTACTATAGTTTGTTATTTTTATTTTTGTTCTCGGTAATTTACTTCCTGCTTCTGTTGTATTGTACACAATAAAAATGAACATAGGTCTGCAGAAAATAAAAGAACTACAAAACCTGCGAAGAACTACAAAACCTACGAAGAACTACAAAACCTACGAATTGGAACCGATTTAAATTCAAAACTTAGATTTCTAAGAACATGTATTTGTCCCACAGCAATGTGTGGCTGTTAAGGATGGATTAATGATAAAACAGTTGAAAAATCGAGTGATCCCTTTGAATACAAGTAAAGCACTCGGAATACAATGAACAGAAATAAAAGAACAATTATGTCCATTTTACACCAGCTTAAAATTGAAGAAAAAAAAAAGCTGACTGATACAGAAGACAGAAATAAAATATTTTGGACACATAAAACGACATGATTCTCTGGAGAAGACCATTTTGGAGATCATTATACCGCATTGATGCAGGAGAGAAAGACTAAGGAGAGGATAAGTTCAGGATGTCAAAGAGAAGTCAGCAGACGCTGGGTACCTCATACCAAGACAGAGATGTATTTAGAGCTGCTGTCATGGAAGCCAAGTTTCCACCGGAGCAAGCTCTAGATGATGATAACTGTTGTATTAATTTATGTGGAAAATTGTTTTCTAATTATATTATTGCATCTTATTTTTAAATGTTTCAAATTACTTCAACCTACCTCATGTGGCTGAATGATCAGGTCCTAGAGGTCCCAAAGGCGAGCCAGGAACAAGAGGATTGCTGGGGTTTCCTGGAGTCAAGGGCGAACCAGGTTATGTTATGTCCTGCTTTATGTTTAGACTAATCAATTATTAACATTGTTTTCGAAATACTCAAAGTACCTCCATGACTTGGATAGATGAACAAAGACATGTATATACAGTTTTACATAAATAATGAAAAATTAATGATTAAATATGAAAGTAAACAGCACTCGACGTTTCGATTATAGACCTTTATCAAGATAACACATGTACACAGATACTTAATAAACTCAAACATAATTCTAACTAAGGATATCCAGAAAATGATACTAGCATACGTACCTGTCTCCAAGCACGTGTTGTCTTTGAGCGAATAACGGATAAAGGGGTAGAATGGACAGGAAATAGTAAAACTTGTGCGTTTCCGGTGGGTTGGTCAATCAGAATGGGTCGGTAGCAGATTATCATTGCAACAATAAACCTTTAACTTTTATTATATATACATATAACATATGCCTGTGAGAGTTGGAAAATTACTAAAGGTACAGAAAGTAAGTTGAATGCATCTGAAAATAGATATCTGAGGAAAAAAATAAACATAAATTGGGACCAATTCAGGAGAAGTCATGACATCAGAGAAATGTCTGGCCAACCACTAGTAATAACCTTTATGAGGAGAAGATGGAGATATGTTAAGCACACCTTGAGTGGAAAGGATCAAAGAATACCGAAGTAGGCATTAATGTGGGAGGCACAAGGTTCAAAAAAGAGAGGATGTAGATATGTTAAGCACACCTTGAGTGAAAATGATCAAAGAATACCGAAGCAGGCATTAAAGTGGGAGGCACAGGGTTAAAAAAAAGATAGGATGCCCTAGGGAAACCCTGAATAGAACTTTGGGGAGAAAGGCGAGAAACATTGGACTCAATTTCAAGGAAAATATTGAGCAAGTTCCCCAAGACTAAGCGGTATGAAGAAATTACTTAATATAAATATACTCGCTTTATTACCCAGTTTTGTCTGTAATTTACTCTTTTTCGTTGCAGCTTTCCTCATAGCCTTTACTTTCTTTTTGCCTTTCCTTGTGGCTTAAGAAAAGAAATACAAGAATAAGACAAGCAAAATATATTTTTATTTTTTTTATTTCACAGTTTAATATATCCAAAACTATAGCCTTGTCTGAGTTAATAATCTTCGACCTCACCGATGAACTAAATTGTGTAATCTGCATCTAGTGAATTAAATATATAAATGAAGAATGTCTTCGTTGATGATGATGTTTTATTTCGTTAAAAATGCACACTAATGTATCTACTTTTCTGTCTTCACAGGACCATCTGGGGATTCCGGTCCAACTGGTAAGAAATGTTTACACATGTTAAGTGCATTTAGCTTAATACTCCTGTTCTTACATTTAGGTCGTATTTACTTGAGCACTATTTGGTTGAAATTATGAGTTCTAGAAAAATGCAAACATCATTTATAACAGATATTGAGCGTTCTCCCGATGTGACGATTTTTTGTAATAGATTGGCTATTAGTTACTAAGCTGACGCAACAGCACTCCGGGCAGACACATAGGTTCTCAGTCTTCCCCAACAGATGTCAAACGGTATGCATACAGATGGTTGATGTGGCTCGCTGGTTACATTCTATCTCTGCTTCTCAAGCATCCAGCTGTAATATTTGTAATAGATCTAAGATTTAGCTCGCATTGTGGCATTTATGGTGTCGGATTGGAGTGGTCGCATGTCAACAACGCCCTCTACACTCGGTGTAAAGATATGTGCAAGAGAGATATGCATGATACATGCGCTGAAGTTGTTTCTTGAAACCAGTAGTGTATGGATCTCAGTGTATGGAGTAGCAACATCAAGTGTGAATAAAGAGGAGCTCAATTTGGACCTGACGCTTAGCAACAGTTGATTGACTTTTCAAGTGTGAGGACTTTTCTTACCCGTCAGATGTATAATACTGCTCTTCTACTTACTGTATCTTATCTTTTTTATATGCATTAGTCACGTTACCTATGTTTGTCTGTTTGTTACCTTGATGACGACACATTGTTTGAAGCGTCGGGTTTTTAAATCTTTACATATTTTTTATTTGTTTATGTAAATCTTGCATCTATATGTTCCTTATTGTGTAGTCGTTTGTTCAGTTTTACTGATTCCCTCTAGCCCAGAGCTCTTGGGGCTGGTGTGATTCAGATATTTAAAAGCCGGGGTAGCGGTTAGTGCATTCGTTTCGTAGGCGTGTGGTTTATGGTTCAATTCCACAGTGAAGGAGGAATTTTTTTCCAGACCACAGTGGCTCTCAGGTCGACCCAGCCTCAATTGAGTGGGAAGCAAAAAGGAGTCCATCGTTTTGTTGATCACATAACCCATCGGGGTAGGAAAAGGGGTGGTGGGAGAGATTTCAGTGATGGTTAAGCGTTTCCTTGCGTTTGTAAAGTCGTAGGTTCAAATCTAGACAACGTCGTTCTGTTCTTAAGTACATTTTTTTTTCTCGGAGATCCCTTAAATTTGTTGCCGGAACTACAGAGTTCATGCTTTGTGTAGTAATCACGGAAAGTGGCGTGCTATTTCTACGGATAGTAACCGAGTCATATGGATAAACTCGATGTCATGTAACCAATCCTTTGCTTTTAGATCTCATTTAGTGTGGGTTTTCCGCAACATTTTTCAGTTTTTCGACTTTATTCCTTCTTATAATGTATGCTCTGCTCTATACTTATTTCTTGCTGTGTATGTGTGTTCTTCTTTTTATGTACTACTTTCTTTATATTGTTATTGAGTGTTCTGTTTACGTAGATCCGTTCTATTGTTATTGAGTGTTCTGTTTACGTACCGTTCCTTTATTGAGTGTTCTGTTTATGTACCTCCGTTCTACTGTTATTGAGTTTTCTGTTTATCGTACCTCCGTTCTACTGTTATTGAGTGTTCTGTTTACGTACATCCGTTCTATTGGTTATTGAGTGTTCTGTTTACGTACATCCGTTCTATTGTTATTGAGTGTTCTGTTTACGTACATCCGTTCTATTGTTATTGAGTGTTCTGTTTACGTACATCCGTTCTATTGTTATTGGGTGTTCTGTTTACGTACATCCGTTCTATTGTTATTGAGTGTTCTGTTTACGTACATCCGTTCTATTGTTATTGAGTGTTCTGTTTACGTACATCCGTTCTATTGTTATTGAGTGTTCTGTTTACGTACATCCGTTCTATTGTTATTGGGTGTTCTGTTTACGTACATCCGTTCTATTGTTATTGGGTGTTCTGTTTACGTACATCCGTTCTATTGTTATTGGGTGTTCTGTTTACGTACATCCGTTCTATTGTTATTGGGTGTTCTGTTTACGTACATCCGTTCTATTGTTATTGAGTGTTCTGTTTACGTACATCCGTTCTATTGTTATTGGGTGTTCTGTTTACGTACATCCGTTCTATTGTTATTGAGTGTTCTGTTTACGTACATCCGTTCTATTGTTATTGAGTGTTCTGTTTACGTACCTCCGTTCTATTGTTATTGAGTGTTCTGTTTACGCTAATCGTTCTTGTTTCTGTTGATATTGATTTGATGTTCTGTTTGTACCTTGTTTCTGTTGATATTGAATGTTATAACGGCAAATCTTATTTATCTCCAGGTGATTCTGGACCCCCAGGGCGGGACGGTGCTCCTGGCATTGATGGTAACAAAGGGGACAGAGGGTTCACAGGACCGCAGGGAGATAGAGGTATGTCTGGTCTCCCAGGTATACCAGGCATGAAAGGACTATCTGGAGATACCGGCCTACCAGGTAAACTATCTATTAACTTTTAACTACTAGTTATCTACTTAAATAACTGTCCGTATTTATCTGATTTCATAGTAGGACTTGTTCGGGAGCGTCTGGCTGAATGGATAAGAGTGAGGGCTCCCATTCGAGAGACTCGGGTTCGAGCCCCTGTAAGCCGAATTAGTTTTTTTCTTGTCGGGGCATTAAAAAAATATTCTAACCTGAACAGTCTCGGGACGACTGCACTAGCCATGCGTCCATTAAATTCGTCAGGCTCATTTTCCCCTGTACTACACCGCCCTAAGAGACAGGGGGAAGATGAAAAGAAGTCTCTGTACCGAAGAGGTTATGTGCTCCCCTCTCGAGTCAAAGGTAACCACTTCGCTCGCTCGTGAAGCCATGTGGATTTATTCAAGAGATCACTGATCTCAGTGTAGGTGAGATCGAGTTCCTAGTCCTATCGGAAATGGACGATAAAACGTAGGTCCCGTGTTCAATTTGAGCACGTAAAAGAACCCTTGGTAGTTCAAAAATCGAGAAGAGCAGGCTGGAAAGAAGCTGACTGGACACAATTCATTAGCAAAAGATGTAAAATAAAATTTCTACAAAATATCTTCACCATCTTCAAAATTGCATCCACGCCGGTGCTACGGAGTTCGTGCACTGTAGCTGAGATCTTCCTGTGTAAGAAAGAGATTGGAGTACACATGGTTGCTCATCGAAGTACAATGATGATGGTTCTATCAATAAATCAATCAACCTAAAAGACAGTACTTGTTCTAAACTCACAAATATTTAGCACAGTGTACAATTCATATCTATCAATTATATAATAATCTTTACTTAAACTTCACAAGTAACAACAATATTCAATATATTGGAATAATTGTACATATGACAACATTATTATTATACACATTTCGTTTGTCCTTTCTTTCTTTTTTCCTTTTTTCACTTTTAAAGGAAACGATGGTCCTCCTGGTTTTCGTGGACAGAAAGGTGATCCGGCTACTGCCCAGGTAAAGATACCATAATTGTACATTTAAACCGGGACATTTAGTACTGCAACTGTTAATTTTCTGTCATTTAATTCCTGACGACAATCTTGACGTACAATAATGACGATACGTAATTTGACGATACAATAATGACGATATGTAATCTTGACGATACAATAATGACGATACGCAATCTTGACGATACAATAATGACGATATGTAATCTTGACGATACAATAATGACGATACGCAATCTTGACGATACAGTAATGACGATATGTAATCTGACGATCAGTAATGACGATATGTAATCTTGAGGATACGTAATCCTGACGACATACTAGTTACTTTAACATTATGAAAGTTCAGTGTCACAAAAAATGTTTAGTTGAAGATTGTACTACAATACAACTGTCTTACAATTAGCAGACACTTTTCTTGACATCCTTAGTTAAAATTATATTTTAGTTAAGTGTTCTTTGTATATTTGTTATCTTGATAAAGGTCTAGTACCCAAACGTCGAGTGTTGTTTATTTTCATATTTAACCATTAATTTGTCATTACTTATAAAATACTGTATATACCTGTCTTTGTTCAATCGTCCATTTACTTAGTATTACTGCAGCTACCCACGCGATTTTCTCCAGATCTGATCTGATCCGGTCTGGCCACCTCAGATTTGTAGATTTTCGTACATCGCATTGATATCTTGTGTGTAGTGTTAAGACTTGCAAGAACTTGAAAAGAAAGACTTAATATTTCCCCACTACCGAAAATGGAACATGTTAGCATATACAACTGCTGGTGTGGAAACCCAGCAATGGAGATAAAACAACAACGAACAAGAAGAAGAAAACCAGAGAGAGAGAGAGAGATCAGACTATCGAAGAAACGAGTAAAACTGCAATTCATGTTCATTCTTTAACTCTCTGTCTCAGTTTTTTTTTTTTTGCAAGAGTTCTCTACAGCTTAAATTTGAAAACAAACACTTCGTAAAAATTATGCATTCTCTAGCAACATCTTCATAAAAATACATTATTGTAATTGTGTGCGTTAAGAACAGACATTTACTTTGTCTATTTTATGTATCACATTTCATCAGCTACCTGTGGTGAGATGAAACTAACAAACGCAGGTGAGTAGGTTATGAGACTTCTATTTATGAACTTGTTCGCTTTGTCAAAAAGATGGTACCATATGGTTTATAATAGAAGTAATTACTTATAAGCCAACGAGAAGTGAAACATTTTGATGGTATAAGTTATAAGTCAATTGAAGAGGAGAGAAGAATACCAGGAACATATGGATAGATGGTGTAGCAGAATCCCATCAAAAAGGTAAAATAACCATCACCCAAGTCACTAGCACAGCGCAAGACAAAAACAGAAAACCACAAAATCACGACAGTAGGCAACAACCTGGTAACAGTGTGATGACAAAGAAGCCATAACATGTTATGATGGATTGGAGAAGACAATCATAGAAAGGAATGCATCAGGAAAGAGTTACAATGAATGTCAAGGGTGGATTGGTGCAAGATTTGATAGAAGAACTGTGAATGTGTTCTCCAGATGCAGGACATTTTACAAATGATAAAGAGGTTTTTAGAAGAGCTGTCATGGACGCCAAGTTACATAAGGGATATACTAATGAATTCAAGAAATTATTAATTAATTGATTAATTATAGTTTGCTAGTCAATGTTTGCTAGTCGGAAGACACAGTCGAGTGTCACTAGACAAGCACTTGAGTGGAACCCGCAAGGAAAACGAAAAAGAGGGCGCCTAAACAGACAGGAGACAAAGTCTTCTTGAGGAACTGAAGAGGGTTCGACTATCCTGGGAGACTATAAAGAAAACAGCCAGAGACCGAGAAGAGTGGCCAACAACTGTTGAGACCCTATGCTCCACGAGAAGCGGAGAGGTATAAGTAAGTAAGTCAATGTTTATAATATACAAACTATCATGTGCTAAACATTAGATCAAGATTGCTGTCATAAGCTAGTCAGATTTTATAATATACAAACTATCATGTGCTAAACATTAGATCAATATTGCTGTCATAAGCTAGTCAGATTTTATAATATACAAACTATCATGTGCTAAACATTAGATCGATATTGCTGTCATAAGCTAGTCAGATTTTATAATATACAAACTATCATGTGCTAAACATTAGATCAAGATTGCCGTCATAAGCTAGTCAGATTTTATCATGTAGCTCCCAAAATGAAGAGGCTGATGCAGATAAACATGAGATGACGATCTTGATGTAAATGACGTTGCATGTCGTTTTAATAGTTGTGTCCCAAAATGAAGATTCCAATCCACCTCAATTTTACTACCAGAACTCAGCTGCACTAAATATGGACTGGATTTGCATTCAGTATTCAGTTTTCCCAGAGAGGATCCACTGAGCAGGCCCATGTTTGAAAATAGGAGACTTGTCCATGTTCATTGAAATGATTCTGTGTGATCTCTCACATATAGTTTACGTGTTTACCTTTTAGACTCGTGGTGTACTAGGTGACTTGTTAGTTTACCATTTTTTCGTTCGCCCGCTATTAATTCAGACGTAGTCACTACGACTAATATGCCACGTCTAACTAGTTTTTACGTGAACCTTGGTTTCCTTACCAACAGTGTCCCTCATTATTCAGGCGAAACTTATTCTGACTTCAGAGTTACTTGTAATTTAGATCCTAAAGTAAAGGGTCAGGGTTACCTGTAATCCAATCACGTACAGTGTGCACATTTTTAACCCAAGTTGGCCTCGAACCACGATATTTTCACAGCACGTGGTTCCTAGTGCAGAATGTTATCAACTTTGCTTTCCGTGGCCCTGCTAGATAGCAATTGTTTCCGTCATTGTACAGAACACATTTATGTCAGCAGCAATAGGCAACTCTTGACTTGATAACTGAAGCTGTGCTTTCGCGTAGGTATTTCCTTCCATATGAAAGGGACCAATCGTATCAGCTCTTCATTGATTGATTGATTGATTGATTGATTTTATATTATATTCAATAACGAAATCCCGAATACATTGATCCAAACACTGTCTTTTTTCCATGTTAGTGCATTCTTCCAATTGGTATCTGCCCATCTCTTAATATTTCTGCTCAACACATTAACAGAAATAACACAGCAGTATAAATAACAAATCAAAACAAACAACACAGTAAGACAACGAACACAGCAAGACAAACACAACAAGACATACTACACAGTGAGACTCTGAACACAGCAAAACAAACACAACAAGACAAACTACACAGTGAGACTCTGAACACTGCAAGACAAACACAACAAGACAAACTACACAGTGAGACTCTGAACACTGCAAGACAAACATAACAAGACAAACTACACAGTAATACAACGAACACAGCAAGACAAACACAACAAAGACAAACAACACAGTGCGACTCTGAACACTGCAAAGACAAACAACACAGGAAGACAACTAACACAAGAAACACATTTTTTTAAACTGACTGTTTCTCCATATATTTCATCTACAGTAATAGATAGCTAAAATATGTCTGTTCACCGCTCACCCACTTTATACAATTTCTAAATTCTTTATCCACAGAAACATCACGCAACAGAGCTACTTCATTGATCCAATGGACGTATCTTCATAGCCATTTATTTGCATCCATGTTTTACCTCATGTAAATACGCTTTTCTGATAATAATAGTGATGATAATGGTGATAACAATAATAATGTTATGTTGCGCGATCGACGTCATGACACATTGTACTTTCCCATGCGTATTCTATCCTCCGCTGCAGCAGCCATCCCAATGTCCACTTACTCACTGTACCCGTGAGGAGTTGATTAGTATATTTTCTCTCTCTACCACGAGACGACACTTTATGGTGTGTCCAAACTTAATTGACCAACTATCGCAACGTTCTCATTACTCTTGGAAGAGAATGTAGAGATTGGGCAACATGAAGGCTGATCTCGCAGTTAAGCAGCTGATAGAAGATAATGCAAGGCATGATGAAGTTGTTGTATATACCGATGTGTATGTGCATCGTGGTGAGAAGTCACGCTGTTATGTTTTTTTAACTAATGTGCATGGTAGTGTTGTTGTAGAGCGAAGTGGAGCGTACAGGACAACTACTTGTAATATGAATATGGAGGTTGAGGCCGTTACTTCTACCCTCCATTGACTCTCTAGGACTATGTTTATTGGGGCCGTTGTTGTATCTGACTCTCAGTCGATGCTTTACAAAATTCAAAAGGGCAGGTTTCGTTATGAGTGAATGTCGTTTATAGAAGTTTCTAACCTCCAGAGGCTGGCGTGGATCTACTGTCCTGGGCATGCTGGTGTTTACAGCAATAAGATAGCGGACAGGCTTGCATCAACAGTGTTGTGAAGTTCAAGATGGATAAGGGGGATGTTCTTTGGTCTATTCGCAACTGTCTGTTAGATGAAGACACTCAAATAGATGTTGAATCGATCCACCGATTTTAGCAGTTTGGAGTTACCTGTTGTAAAAGTAGAACGGAGTGCATGAGGGGCAGAGTGAGGGGTATACTTAACCAACGAGCTACAGAAACCATTAGTATGCATACTCTTCGATATCGGTTGAGAGAGACTGAGCACCTATCGGTCTACTTGGCATGAAATGACGTCAGTTTAGTAACCAATAACCAATTCTAGTAAAGGGGGAGGATAACTTCCCAGAATATACAAATAATAGTAAATACTAAACTATAACCTAACTCAAAACCATGATTTTTCCGAAAAGTTTTGTCTGGCCCCACCAACAAAAATGATCACGAGCCGCCACTACAATAAACATACTTTGAATGTGTGTTCTACTCTACTCCGATACAGACTTAAGGATGAGCTGAAAGGCAAGAGGTATATCCGCAAGCTCAGAAGTTGTCATATTAAAACACTTGCCAATCGACCGTCTAAAAAGGCCATATACTCATATACAATGGATACAAAGCAAAAGACCGTCCACGCAAACGATGGAACTCAGAAATAAAAGAGGCGGTGAAAAATACTATTTATGTAGCGCACACAAAAGCCCGCTCAATAAATAGATATTTATCCTAACGATGTGAGGTAAAACACGATTAGAGAAAAGAGGAATTATTCCTTTCTCATGACATTTACCGCAACTATTTATATGTCTTGATCTTTAAGATCCTTACTGTTAAGTCTGCTATGAATAATTTAGTTGAAAAAATAGTAAGCAACATTACAATTCCCTTTTTTAACTCTTTCAGAACATGCCACTAAGATGACTGGCTTGTCAACGTTTATGAATGAGTTCACCTCAAATATCGGGCAATATTTCACCAATCAAAGACATCAACAATTACTAACTTTCATCACAGAAGAGCTGTGTAACACGATTACTTCCTACAACCTCACGTGAACTTTGACCAAAACAAACTAAGTTCTTGTATCATTGTATTATAGCAATGATTATGTGCAATCTTGGAAGCACTAATTCCATAAATATTGAAGGATACAGTATGGTATTTGAAATGTTGAATATCATAATTAATGTCGTATGCTGAATAGAACATTTTCTATGAAATGCTGAAATATCATTTTATCTCTTCGACTTTATGTTTTTCTAAAAGACTAACACGTCGGTGACCAGGCCAGATAATTGTATTCTTTCTTATTTCTAAGACATGTAAACTGCACTGCGTCGTGAAATGAATATTCATGAAATGGTTGACCAAACTACAAATATATGGTGGCTCTCACAGCCAAACAAAATGATAACGTCATTCGCGATGGTTAGTTTTAGCTAGTAAAAGTCTGGGAAACAAATTTTGGCCATGCATCTAAACACCGGGATTCTGGAAATCAATCAAAAAGATTAAACCTTGAAATATGGTCAGCGTGAAAGTTTAATCTTAAACTAGGATTAAATTTCTTTAACACCCTTATTAACATATGAAATAAAATGGGTATATCCTGAAGCTGATTTCCCAGTTTGTAGTCCACAGTAAACTAAGCGTATAACCAGAAATTACTGAAGAAGAAATAAAGAATATACATAAACAGTTACACGAGTTACACCAAGAAAATAAAGAATATACATAAACAGTTACACGAGTTAACCAAGAAAATAAAGAATATATATAAACAGATAGACGAGTTACACCAAGAAAATAAAGAATATACATAAACAGTTACACGAGTTAACCAAGAAAATAAAGAATATATATAAACAGTTACACGAGTTAACCAAGAAAATAAAGAATATATATAAACAGATAGACGAAGTTACAACACAGAAAATAAAGAATATATGACGTATTGTTGTTGTTTACAAATAATGTATGATTTATGTACATTAAAATATAATTGCTTTCTTATAATATAAAATATGCTCCTGCTATTTATGCCATGTACATTTCGCATGAAAAATGTTAGATTATTATTATGTGCTAATAGTGACACATCTGCTAAGAATGTCATCATCAGACTCATCATACGTGCATAGACTAGAATAGTGATGTTCAACGTTTTTATGTGTTGGAGCGCATCTGTCTGATTGTTGTAGAGGTCCGGGCGCTATGTTACGATTGAAATACTATTAACACTACTACTAAAAGTAATAGTAATATTAATATAGTTGAGATGTCAACGTTTTCATAAATGACAAAGTAAAGGGTTGGGTTAGGAGGCAATAATAATGGCTTCAAAATAAAATAAATTGCAAAAACGGAAAGCTTGTGTTAATGGAAATGCTGCGAAAAAAATGGGGGACTTTTTTTTTAAATCTTAGAAAAGCCAGCGTAGTAAAATAGAGAGCCGTGAATGTACGACACGGCGCTGCTTTAGACAGGGCTGGCTAGAATGTTCTGTCTACAGAATACCGTCGCATTGCTTCTAGTTCATTCAGTGATGGTAATGAGATATTGTCAGCGGCTGTGCTTAAGCGGTAGTGACTCTATCATAACCCAAGCGTATCTGGTTCAAACTCCGTGGCAGGCAGTTTGGAAGCAAATTCGTTTCCGTGGGATTTTACGAAAGGTAAAAATAAACCTCACCGTTCATAAAGCAATGGCAAACTACTGAACGGATAAGTGGTGCCTAGAAAATCAATGCCTCGTTTACTGTGGTTGATGGCTACGTCCAGTAAAGGATATGCCAAGATTTTCATTTTCAATGAGAGATATAACTTTAGAATGAACCAATACAAGAAGTTTGTAAGTTATATTGTTAACAAGACTTTTGCCCCTATGTAAGAAAATTTGAACCACATATTACAGAAGAACGAGCTTGGAAATGTGCACGAATGAGCAAGGCTTTGTCTAGCTATAAAACAAGATTCATCCAATTAGTAAAGAATAAGGTTGGGAGTTGACAAGGCTGAACGAGGCTTGCATAGCTAAGAAACCAGTTTAATTCAATTATTTAAAAATAAGCTTGAAAATTGACACGATTGAACGATGCTAGCCAAAAGATAAAAATTTGGAATGCGTTAGTTTGAAAATTGACACGGTTGAGCTAGGCTAGCCAAGCTATAAGAACTCTGAATCCATTTATTAAAGAGAAAATAAAGTAATAATACTTCGATTCTCTGAAATGAGTTAATTCTTATTTTTCGTGTTTGTTGGTCTACACGCTCTGATATAACCAAACCAAGGTTCACCTTAGGTTGAAAGGACATGCCTCGACTTAAATACTCTTTAATCCCCTACTTAACCGCCTGCCCAGCCTGTTCGTAGCACATTGGACGACGGGTGACAAGTCCTCTGTGAGTGCGGGTTCAATTCCGCGGATTGGCAGAAAGGCCACAGGTTCTCCAGATTTAGGGTGTTCGTGGCACCGAACCGAAGAGCTACGATACCCATGGCACCGAGCCGAAGAGCTTTCAGCTCAAGTGCTTCTGGATCGAAAAAATCCTCTACTTAACAAACAAGCAAACAAATCAAAGAGAAGCTTGTTTATATATATATATATATATTGGTAAAAAAACGTGACATATATATATATATATATAGAGCTCTACACTACAAAATAATATATTGTGTGTGTGTAAGTAAATAATCATAGAAAAAGTCGAAATTTTCAATAATTAACGCATGTCTATTTATTCAATGTTGGTTTTTCGACATGTCTTTATATAAGAATATGTATATTATATTCTTGCTTGGTACTGTCTTTAAAGTTATATAACTACAACATTCTTCTTCTTTTGTCGTCCCACTGCTACCGGGTTGTTACCCAGTGTCGTGGTTTTCTGTTTTTTGTCTTGCGCTGTTTTGGTGGCTTGGGGATTGTTATTTTTACACTTTGACGGAATTTTGCTATGCCACCTAACCGTCTTTTCTCGTGTCTTCCTCTCGCCTTCTTTCCTGATGTTCTCTTGTAGAAGATTACATGATTACGACACCAAAAATATAATTTATCACTTTATTTAAATAATGTATCTGAATCTAGTATCATCCTAAACTCGACTTTAGATGAGTTGCATGCAAGTAGATTACTTTAGATGAGCTGCATGCAAGTAGATTATTTAATGTACCAACTAATATGATAGTAAAGTGACATTTTAGATATGTTTTTTTTTAAATTTCTCCCCACATTACTGTTGATGTTTTGCTGATATTGAACAGGGTGGTGCTATCCAAAATGGAGGTTATGAAATACCAGAGATTAGATATGTCTGGGAAGCAGTCTAGCAAATGATCCCCCACACAAAATGTGGACCAAATAAATAACCAAGTCGGTGAAATGATGATGATGCTCGACTGTCATGGGAGATGATGACCACAATTTTCATCCAAGGGAATGTAGTTGCGTTATGTTTGTCTGTGTGTACGTAGATGACTAGTGAGCCCGATACGGGCTTGAAATGTTCTTGTACAGTGTGAGCAAGGTATACTTGCACTTGTGGGGAGTTTTACTGCCTTTCTATTTTGACGTTTTTGTTCCATCCGTGCAGTTCTACCTGCCTCGCAGGTCAAAGAACCGTGTCGAAGAAGTGTGTGCCAAGCTGATCTGTCTTGAGCAACATTCTCCCAGTTGTCGACATCTATGCCAAAGGATTTCATGGAGTTCTTGAGTGTGTCTTTGAATCGCTTTTTTGACCACCCTGTGAACGTTTACTGCTACGCAGTTCATCATACAAGACTCTTTATCTCTCTCTTTGCCTTTTTACCCCGGATTGGGGCATAGGCCTTCAACCAACTCATGCTAAGTCTTCCTATCTCTAGCTATCTCCTGCAGCTCCCTCCAGCTCCTCTTTATATTGTTGATCTCCGTCTCCAAATCTCGTCTCCATGTATTTCTCGTCCTCCCCTTCTTTCGCTGTCCCTGCGGGTTCCAGACAAGGACCCTTCTTGTTATATTCCCTCCGGTTTTCGCAAAGTGTGTCCTATCCAGCGCCAGCGTCTTTTTAACCTGTTCGTTCACTGGAATCTGTCTTGTTCTCTCCATAAGTTCCTCATTTGTGACTCTATCATACCATCGTATTCCCTCTATTCTGCGCAGACACCAGTTGATGAATGTTTGCAATTTATGCGCTGAAATCCGGCATTCGAGCCACTTGTCCGGCCCATCGTGTCTGGGACTGCATCAAGATTGTATAGATGCTGGGGAGAGCAGCTCTTTTAGAACCTCGGTGTCTGGGATCATATCCTGCCAGTCAGTGAAATACATCATGTACAAAGCGCACACAGAAACCAATTCTAAAATCTCTCTTTAACCTGACGCTGTTAGTCCAAACAAAATAGAGAAAGATGAAGTTTGTATAGTGTCTGATATTAATGTACATTCAATTAAAATATTGGAAAAAGAAAATAACAGAAGAATGTACAGTAATTATTTCTGAATATCGTCTGATGAAATTAAATGCAATCTTCATACCGACACTGTGTTACCAGTGCTAAACATGAGCACTGACAAAATAACAAGAAAGTAAAATTACCACATGTGAAATGAGATGCTTGTGGAAAATGATAAATAAAACAAGAAGAGACCATATTAGCAATGAGAAATTAGAAGAACAGTCGAAACAACACCTGCTATTAGATTCATTGAAAAACAGAGACTAATGGTTTGGCCACTTAGTGAGAATGAAATTGAATACTCCAGTTGCAAGAGCGTACAACCTGAAAATGGAATCATCAAGAGGAAGGGGCAGACCAAGAAAAGATGGATTGATGGAGTTACAGACATCTTAGAACTTCTCAATACCACAGCATATCAAGGAAGCAAGCGTGCACTACCTCGGAAACCGATCATCAGTTAAACCTTCTACATCAGACAAGCAAAAAAGTAGAGAATGACAAAAGAACGAAAAAGAGGAAATGAAATGGTGGGTTCCAGTTTGTAGATGTGTAGATTGTATGTTTTAGAACCTGTTTTATAACACTCATTTTCAACGACCACTACATGATCAACTATTTTCTAAATGTGATTAAGCATGTGTATGACATAACGTGTATCCATGACTTAGTACGATGTTAACATATGTATCATATTTAATAAAGACATATTGTCATAATATGACGTCTATAGTCAACAATTATTGATAATTTGTCCATTCATTATCTTTCTCACACTGTGCTAACTTGTATTTGTTTATTGCTTCAAGTAGAAAATGATATTTTATGACTAATTTTAACATAAACATTCATCTCAATATTTAGTTATGGTTTTTGAGGTCTTTGTTGCGTGGAGGTATAGTGATCTGCTTTTTATTTCGAAGGTACTCGGCTCGTTCCCCGATTGCAGTAGTCGGAATATTTTTCCAGAAATCCCTGATCACAATGTAGGTTAGATCACAACCGACTCTAGATAACTAGGCCAGACAACTGACTGGGGAATCCCTGATCACAATGTAAGTTAGATCACAGCCGACTCTAGATAACTAGGTAAGACAACTGACTGGGGAATGCCTGATCACAATGTAGGTTAGATCACAGCCGACTCTAGATAACTAGGCCAGACAACTGACTGGGAGAATCCCTGATCACAATGTAGGTTAGATCACAGCCCACTCTAGATAACTAGGCCAGACAACTGACTGGGGAATCCCTGATCACAATGTAAGTTAGATCACAGCCGACTCTAGATAACTAGGCCAGACAAGTGACTGGGGAATCCCTGATCACAATGTAAGTTAGATCACAGCCGACTCTAGATAACTAGGCAACAACTGACTGGGAAATCCCTGATCACAATGTAGGTTAGATCACAGCCGACTCTAGATAACTAGGCCTGACAACTGATTGGGAAATCCCTGATCACAATGTAGGTTAGATCACAGCCGACTCTAGATAACTACGCCAGACAACTGACTGGGGAATCCCTGATCACAATGTAGGTTAGATCACAGCCGACTCTAGATAACTAGGCCAGACAAGTGACTGGGGAATCCCTGATCACAATGTAAGTTAGATCACAGCCGACTCTAGATAACTAGGCCAGACAACTGACTGGGGAATCCTGATCACAATGTAAGTTAGATCACAGCCGACTCTGATAACTAGGCCAGACAACTGACTGGGGAATCCCTGATCACAATGTAGGTTAGATCACAGCCGACTCTAGATAACTAGGCCAGACAACTGATGGAATCCCTGATCACAATGTAAGTTAGATCACAGCCGACTCTAGATAACTAGGCCAGACAACTGACTGGGAATCCTGATCACAATGTAGGTTAGATCACAACCGACTCTAGATAACTAGGCCAGACAACTGACTGGAATCCTGATCGCAATGTAAGTTAGATCACAGCCGACTCTAGATAACTAGGCCAGACAACTGACTGGGAATCCTGATCACAATGTAAGTTAGATCACAGCCGACTCTAGATAACTAGGCCAGACAACTGACTGGGGAATCCTGATCACAATGTAGTTAGATCACAACCGACTCTAGATAACTAGGCCAGACAACCGACTGGGGAATCCTGATCACAATGTAGGTTAGATCGAGTTCTTAGTTTGTCGGAGACGGACGATAAAACGTAAGCCACGTGTTTAAGTTGAGCACGTAAAAGAACCATTGGTAGTTAAAAATAGATAAGAATTCAAAATTCAGTGGTTATTAGTTACTAAACTGTCTTCACAGCATTCCGGACAGACCCATAGGTGCTCAGTTTCCTCCAACAGATGTTGAAGGGCATGCATACTGATGGCCCTTGTGGTTCGCTGGTTAAACACATTTTTCTCTCTCTATCTCTCTGCTCCTTAAGTATCCAACTCTACTTGTACAACCAGTAATTCCAAACTCCTTAAATCGTTAAATTTATTCGACTTCAGATTTAGTTTCAAAATTCATTAAAATAAAATTATCTGCAAAAATTGTCACCAAAATTACACCGCACGCTGCCCTTGAGATCTTCGTAAGTGTAAGAAAGAGATCATAGCACACATGGCTATTCACCAAAGTGCAATGATGATGGTCGTATCAATTAATCAATTAATACCTTTGAAGTTGGAGAAAGCACACCTGTATGGCGGGGGACACTGATAATAAGGAAAGCATGTGTTCACGCAATAATCAGTCAGAAGCGCCGTACCAGGCACACTGACTACACATAAATTCATGGCAGGCGAACTCAAGAAAAAATCAATCAGTTACTGTATAAGAAATGTTACAAATTCAATAACTATTTGATACTTTGGTTTACGTATAAATACAAACATTGGCTAACATGTGAATAACCAATAAAAGAAAAAATACGAGATTCGAAAACTGGAGATTAGAAAGAAAAAAACATACCCGATTGACTATCATGTGACATACTAAGAGACTTGACTTGCAGACGTGTGGCATCCGTTATATTTCAAGTTGAAGTCGGGGTTTGTTTTCGACAGTGAACGACACTAAGATCGACCCAGCTTCAAATAAAAACTAAAGGAACATTGGAAAATAGAGGTTGCCGTCGTTAAGTTGAACACATCAACCATCGTGTGCCGTTTGTGAAGAAAAATTACGGGCCTAAAATAGTATGAACCAATTTATTTTTTTTAAACTGGAGATTAGACAGATAATAAATTGTGCTGAAATTGCCACAAGACATGTAACAAACTCAAGGCATTTGAGATGGAGTTTGTGATTCATTGCTCCCATGTAGAGATGAAAATTAAAATTGTTTCAACATCTTTTCACAAAATATCACACAATGTGTATCAGTTCTGTGTAACATGTGCAAACTTTGTGTAGAACACGCTTGATAAAACATATATTGGTCCAAAGATTTTCTTTTGTCCTTCTCCGCGTTTTGCCGTTAAGCATTGCATGTTTTACTAATGATCGGTTTCCAAGATAGTGTTCGCTCGGTCTCTTGATATACTGTGATATTGTGAAGTTTTAAGACGTCTGTAACTCCATCAATCCATCTTTTTCTTGGTCTACCCCTTCCTCTTGATGATTCCATTTTCAGGTTGCACGCTCTTACAACTGGTGTAGTCGAACAAACTTTACTGCTCATCATCATCAGGTGCCGTATCCACATCGAAGGTTGGCTGCAATGAATCTCCAGCATCCTCTGTCTTTCGCCTTGGTGTTGCACACTGCCAGACTGTAACCTGTCCATTTCTTAAAGTTTCCCTCCACTTATCTCTCGTCTTCCTTTTGCTCTTCCCCCTCAACTTTCCCTCTAGTAAAGATTTTATCATGGTGTCATGTCTTTTTATGGGCCCAAAATACTTTACTTGTCTGAATTTTATTTCTCTTAATAATTGTTTCTTCCTGCCTAGTTTTCCTAAAACTTGTTTATTTGTCTGTTTTTCTGTCCATGAAACTCTGCCTATTCTTCTATATATCCACATCTCACATGCATCAATTCCTTCTTCTAACTGCTTGTTCATTGTTCATGTTTCCGAGCCATACATTAACATAGGATATATATAGCATTTGATCATTCTCATTTTTAGCCTGTTTGTAACTTGTTACTTTTATATTGTTCTTTACTGCTATAGGTTGAAAATAGCGGACTCAATTCTATAGTAGAGATTGAACGAGTTACCCAGGATATGGCAGTCTGGAGAAATTGCTTTTGCAGGTCCCATGTAACGTATAGCGATATGGCGGGGAGAGGGGGGATACAATATGTACCCCAAACAGTCGCCTTTGCTTCTATGCAGCTTCTGGCGAGTTTACTAACTGGAAGAGAGAAAACAAAGAAGAAGGGAAAAGATAGTATTAAATCTTGTAGAAACCGTATCGCAAAGGGTGAACATGCATTTCTGATTATAATCATTAGTAGCAGTACATTTACAATGATAAAAATAAGCTACTTCGTACACATCAAACATCAGTTTCAATATTTGACCTTCTTGGACTCAGTTTGCTGTGGTAGTTGTTGCGTCCAACTCTCAGCCGATGAAGCATCAATGAAGTAACTTCAAAATGTCCAAAACGACAGGTTGTGGTATGAGTGAACGCTGACTAGCAAGGCTTCCAGCCTCCCAGGCTTACTTAAAACTACTGCCCTGAACATTCGGGTGTTCGCTACAATGAAAGGGCAGATATGTTTACATCAACAGCACCTATCGCCGGGGAGTTGGAGATGGAGATGGGGTACATCAGTTTTGGTTTCTCGGACACCGGCTTGTTAGATGCAGACACTAACATTATAATGAATCTATACGGCTATTCAGGGAGTTTGGATGTACACATTGTACAAGCAAAAGCAATAATGATTAGCATAATGCATAAACGTTCGCTTGCCAACTCAGACACAAGAAGGGTTTTGAGTTTAATCCCACACTCGACATTCCACAATTAAAGAAAGGAATTGGCCTCCTCCTACTGTATACTAGTATAGAAATGGGAAATGAAGTGATTTCATATCTTAAAGTCTGAAAAAGCTGGAAAATTGTATTATATTTTATTACAATAAAAACTGGAAACTTAAGAGTCGTACTTAACCAGTGAGCCACACAATTTACTGGCTATTGGTTACTGAACTGACGTCATAACACTCCGTGCAGACAGAAGGTGATCAGTCTTTCTAAGTAGATGTCGAAGGGAATGTATACTGGTAGCTCATTGTCCACTTAACCATCGGTATGTCCCTTGATTTCTCTTGTGTATATTGTTCGTCTAAGGGTCTTCGCTGAGTGTTATGACTGTTCAAAGAAATAATCTTTCATTTGTTTTCGCAGTGATTCGCGCACAAAATATATTTAGTAAGCAGACACGTGACGTAATCTCGAACTGACCTGATTAAATATTCGGAACTTAAGATCACGACCTGTCCTATTTTTAGTTTTTAGAGATCGGGAAACACATTGTGCGATAATCACCCCTAAATAAAATAGGTCAGCTTTGCAAACCGTGTAATGAGAATATATACTTGTCCAGGTTCTAGATAAGACAGGTTGATTACGCGTTAGAATATAGATTTTTACTTAGACATTTTTGTCGCTGCTTCGTGACACGGTCTCAACACATTAAATATAAATGTTGGAATGGAGATAAATGACAGCATCGAAAGTTTATGTGTAGTTTCAAATAGAAATATTTCTACCTAACTTTATCTTCATCATGAGCGATAGCAAGATTTTGATGTACACGACCTGCAGTTGAGAATGTCAACGAAACAGCACTATGACTCACTGGCAATAATTTCTCACAATTTTATAAATCCCTCTAAACAATCCGACAGCATTTTTATAGCGAGAGCTGTTCTAATCAAATGCGCAAATGTTCATTTGGGTTTCATTATCAGCAAGAATCGATGCAGTGTGTCAAATCGGAGATAGCTTTATTGGCTCTTGTGAACGTTCTTTTCTCGTGCATCGAAAAATGGTGCCAGAAGAAGGGATCAAGAATGATAGTATTCAACTTTTAAATGAAAACGTTAAAGAAATATGTCGAATATAATATTTGTAACCTTATCTCATAACCATTATCAAGTGCCATGTCAATATACGCAGCTTATCGTGTTCTTCCACAACTCTATATCTCTTGTTCTAGCTATGAGTTCTGATACTGTTTTCGTGCCGTGACACGATGTTAAGCTGTCTTTTTTTTTTTCTCTGTCGACCTCTAGCTCTTTTTCCACTTTATATCGTCTGTTGTCACAATGTATTCAAGTTTCCAAAGCTTTTCATTTATCGTAACAAGTACAGAAAATGTTTATTGTTTCTTTCTGATGCGTTTCAAAAGCGATCTTTTCTTATCTGCTTTCTTGAAAACATTTGTCATCTTTTCTTTCTATGATATTCTCATCAATTTTCGAGAAAACTACATCTCTGCATCCTCTAATAATTTACTTTTGTTATTTATTGTCCGTGATTCTCTCCCTCCCTCTCTCTCTCTCTCTCTCTCTCTCTCGCGATCACCGCTTAGACTGATGTACCAGGTTTCCCAATAAATCTCATTCATGTGGAAATCTGATTCATGCAGCCCTAACATGGGCGTGTTTCGTCACATCTTTAACGCCATTTGGAGCTCTGGTGCTTATCCTTCGGCGATGTCTCCGGCGATGTTTGTTTTATCCAGCGTTTATTGGGTTCGCTCTCCGTCAGCCTTTGGCTGTCCTCAGCCAGAGCCAACTATAAACTACTGGGCCTTCGGGCTCAGGTAAGAATTGTGGAAATCAGACCCCAACTACACCACGTGACCTCACATTCCAGTATTGGTGTATATAGACGAATTCATTTTAAAATCAACACAAAATGCTAACTCGAAGTCATATTATGTAACAAGTGAAGTTTAACAATAAGGAATATCAATATTATAAATATTTTTCATAAATAAATAACCATAGACTCACAGAATTGAGTAAAATTGCAAAAAGCTTGCAGTGTTCTATCAAACATCTGTAATTTCCAGATCCCTTTTCTTATCTAGGTCAGGGAATACCCGGCCAGTTGTCCGGCCTGTGCTAGAGCCTGGCTGTGCCTCAGCCTACCTGCAAGGCAGCATGTTGTCCATGGTTCAAATCTTTATGTTTTAACTGGTTTTTACATAGCATTGTAGTACTATCTCTTTCCATGACAAGAAAAAAAATAATTTTGAATTTGGCCTCGATCCGCGGATTTTCCCCAACACGCGATCACTAGCGCAGAATGTTGTCAACTTTACTATTAGCCACCCCATCTAATCGACTGTAATGATTATACAGACTTTAGTCAGAATCAAATATGTGTAGCTTCAAATATCAACGATTTTTTTAAAGTCACGGAACAAAAAAGATAACCAACACACATATTTAATCTAATTGCAATGTCTGAATTGTAAACAAGCAAGTGTTTTGTCGAGGCCGCAAGGGGAGCAAAGAATAGTAACACTGCGACCTACAAGGCATGTCGTAAGAGATGACTGAGGTAGGAGCCTAGGAAGCTACCTAGTAAATAAAAGCGTCACGGAAATCGGATGAGCTGACCTACTTGTAGGCGCATAACTGGCACAGCGTAAAATCGCTCTTAGGCTCGGATAACAAACAAATCCCAAAGAGTGGTTAACAAGTATGGAGCGTTCGAAGAAGAAGAATCATAAACATGGGCACATAACTACAGAAGATAAAAGTTTGAGAGATTTCAACGCTTTCAATCCGGAAATTAGTTTTGTATCTACGGAAATACTGATTTCTCAGTGTATTGTAAATTAGACACATAAGCAGATTGCCCACAGACAGTGCACTTCAAAGAGCAATGCTACTCTTATACGGTAGATGCAAAGCAAAAGGTTGTCCACTCTAAAGGTGGACCACAGAAATAACAGAGGCACTATTAATGAAGCGTATACAAAAGTCCGTTCTAGAATTCTCTTCTTATCCCGGCGCTGTGAGATAAAGCAAGATTAGAGATAAGAAATAAACAAAGACTAAATACTACCGTATACGGCATCATCTTAAATATTACACGCTAGCCAGTATATTGTCTCGGAGGCGTGAAGAGGTTAATATACGATGCTTCTTACTCAAGCAAACTGACAGATACAAATTAGATAAGCAAGTTCTTCAAGATAGATAGGCATATAAGCAACTACATACAAATATTCAAAAACTGTGTTTATTATAGCTTGGTCACAATATGAGATAAAATGGAAGACTATCATAACTTTGTCACAACATGAGATCTGTGGCTAAATGGTTAATCCTTTGCCTTGCGCTCCGAATAGTGTGTGTTCGAATCCGAACCGCGCCGTTCTGTTCACGGGTGCATTTATTTCTAGAGACCCCTAGGATTATTGCCGAAGCTACGGAGTTCCTACTTTGTGTGATACTCAGCAGGTGGCGTGCAATTTCTGCGGAGAGGGACCGAGCCATATGGGGTAAAACCCGGTGCAATGAAGTCAATCCTTCGGCTTAGGCCCTTTTTAGATGAGATAGAAATGAAGGCTTTCAGGACTTGGTCAGAACATGACATAAATTTCAAGGTTGCCTGGTTATGTAAGATACAAAATTTCACTGCAGGAGAGAAAAAATAATAACATTTTTAAAATTGTAATGCAATATCTGGGACAATAAAACGGGATGGAAGCGGATAGGACAACTTTCATTGTGCAGCCATCGCTATTCAGACTCGTTCCGGTCTAAATATAGCGGTCAAGGACACGATCAATCGACTGATCACCACTTTGTCGACTATGTAACCTGATGAAGTGCGGATAGAGGGAGATGGTTTGAACTATTCAAATAAAATATCAAGATAAAATACAGCCGAAATAGAAATGTTATAACAGCGAATGTGAAGAAAGTCTAGCGTCTATGGTTGTATTCAAGACATGGAAAGAGGGAGGTGATGATTATCTCAAACGAATAAACCTTGCACAGCTATGAACAACAATTACACATAAGATGAAAAAAACCGACTTCTCAAATCTATGCTCCTTCCCTTTTTTTTAAAAATAATGTCCTCAATTTATTATATTTGTCCCCTTCAATTGCTTCATTAAGTCACATACTCCACATCCAACTCTAGATAACTTATAAGTTTATAGTTGGCTCTGCTGTACACCCGGTGGTTACTGGGCCCAAATTTGGGGTGTAAAGAATAGAACCACTGTAACCTACCACGCATGTAGTAAGGGGGCGACAAAGGAAGTTTGGCTGAAATCGGATGCACATGTCCTAAACGTGTAGACGTCTATGCGTTTAGGGGCCTAACAAACCAATGTGCAACGTATACACGTTCTTGGCAAAGATCAAACATATCACAAAGAGTGATTAAAATTGGTTGTAAAGAACGAACACAAAGAAGAAGAAGTTGGCTCTGCATAAGCAGAAGCAAATTTTATTCAATGTGAGTAGTGCGTTGTCTATGCAAATTTTATTCAATGTGAGTAGTGTGTTGTCTATGCAAATTTTATTCAATGTGAGTAGTGCATTGTCTATGCAAATTTTATTCAATGTGTAGTGTTGTCTCATGAAAATTTTATTCAATGTGAGTAGTGTGTTGTCTATGCAAATTTTATTCAATGTGTAGGTTTGTCTATGAAATTTTATGTTAATTAGTATGGTTAGTCATGAATTACCAACATTAATGGCTGGATTGAATGATTTTTTTATTTTCAGTATTTCCCAAAAAATTTGATAAACGAAAAAGCACTAACAGAATGAGATATGTTGTTTTTCCTTACATTTAGTGGCAGCTTAAAGTATTATGCTTCTTCCAACACTCGAGATCGACCACTTGTTAACCACTATGTGTGATTTGTATGTGATCTTAGCCTAAGAGCGATTGAACGTTGTGTCAGTCATGCACCTACAAGTAGGCCAGCACATCCAACTTCTGCAATGCTTTTTATTTACTAGGGTAGCTTTCCTAGGTCCTGCATCAGTCGCCTCTTACGACATGCCTTGTGGGTCACAGTGGTACTATTCTTTGTTTCCCTTGTGGGCTCTGGTACCATATGGCGCATAAAGTATTCGCTTTTTTATTAATTAGATTTACTTACAATGTAATTTCCTATGCACATCAATACATATATTACTCATACATATATTACTAACACATATATTACTAACACATCACTAACATATATACTAACATCTATACTAACACATATATTACTAATATATTATGTGTTACAAAGTATAATCAAAATAGCGATCGCAAAGAAGAAGACGAAGGTATGTCCTTTGTATTCTGAAATTCGTAATCGGTAATTAATAACCAATAATCAATAACTCCGTTGAAATCAATATCATCGAATTGATGTCGACAAACTAAAAATACGAATAACAGGAATGGTGACAAATATTCAGCAACATAACTTACTTTGAGACAACAGATTCAATGGATGGGTCATATAACACTACTGCCTTCAAAAAGTGTACCACCCCAACAGGTATACACTGAGTAAGCATATGGAAAATATAGGCATGCAAACCCTGGACTGATGAAATATTAGTCACTGGACAGCTTTTTCGACGAGGATCATAAGAGGGCCTTCGTTCGCATTCTATACTTCACTTTGACACCGTAAAATGCTACAATAGGAACAATATAAGATTCTTCTTCTTTGTTCTCCATCTATGAATTCAGGTGTAATCAGGGCGTCTGTTATGGCTCTTTCACTGATTTTTGCGTGATTCTTTCCTTATTATCATTGTCTCCCGCCATACATGCGTGTCTTTTCCGACTTCAGAGGTAACAATATGAGATCAGATATTCAAACTTCATAGAATAAATATAGCACCTTGTGGAACCATCTGTGTACAGTTTATACAAGTTACGGAAACAGCGGTCGTGGTTCATTGATAGTACTGCTGTAAGTTATGAATTCATGTATTGATATAGTACATGCTTGTGTAAAAGTTATAGAATCGTCAGCTGAGGTACATTGTTATAGCACATGCTTATGTTAAAAAAATATTTGCCCAAAAATATTAAATGTCTTTACTATACGAAAAGCAAAGTGGTGTCTGTATTTCTAACATATCATGTTCGTGTGTGTGCGTGTATGTGACTGACGAAGGAGATTTAGGCTCGAAATGTCTTTGGACATTGTGGACATGAAATTTTGGCCGCACCAGTTTGTAGGTTTAATGCAATGTCTATCCTGATAACTTGCCTTTGTTTTTCTGCTGCGGTAGTTCTGACTGACTAACGGGTAACTACTCTTCTACGAGAAGTCGATCGATAAGTACAGGGCCGTGCGGTATATTTTCTCAATATGATGCAAGTATTCAAAATGCCGCCCCTTAAATTTTTTCCTTAAAATAACCTTCAATTGTAATATTGATTTTGCTGCTTATGCCACCCCTTTTACGGTGCCACCTGCTGCGGCCGCCTTTCTGCATCATAGCACGGCACGGTCCTGGTCACTTAGGACGATCGTGTGCATCGGCTTCCCAGTGGTCAGTATTTATACCAAACGCTTTTAGTAGGTTCTAGAGGTTGTCGTTGAAACATTTCTTTGGCTCTCCTTTCGAGCGTTTCCTTTCTTGAGCCCACTGTAGGGGTCTTTTGGTTAGCCGGTGATCTGGCATACGGACTATATGACCTATACAACGGATCTGGAACCTCATCTAAGTGGTGTGCATGATGAGCAGGTCAGCTCTTTCACAGGTCATGGTATCATGGATCTTATCTTGCCTTTGGATGTTTAAAAGTCCCATAAGGCATACGATATGGGAATGATTTAACCTCTTGACATGGCCTGGGTTCATGATCCAGGTTTTACATGTATACAACAGTATCGGGTGTACAAATGAGTTGTGCACTTTCAGTTTAGTCTGCAGACTTAGCCCATGTCATAATTGATGATACTCGTCCATCACGGGTGATGATGACCACACAAATATTCATCCAAGGGAATGTAGTTGCGCTATGTTTGTCGGTGTGTGCGTAGATGACTAGTGAGCCCGATATGTCATAATTACCGCAGTATCGTCAGCATATCTCAATTTAGTTATATTATATCCACCTACTTTTATTATATATATCTCATTTATTGATCTCCAAATGTTTTCATTGTATGATTAATACAGTCTGATAATAAGAGAACATATTAACAGATAATACGCATAATAGCCTAACGCATTTCTGATCTGCTAGAAAGATTCAATCTATTTGACTACCCATATAGTCCCCATTTGATTTGGTGAAATGTTCTTAATGGTACTTAACTCTTGACTGTCAATACTTAAGGCTCCAACCATTTTAATAAACACTCGATAACTCACTATGCCGAACGTATTCTTCTTCTTCTCTTCCACCATTTACTTCTTTACAGATAATGATAACGCGCTTTATAGAAACGTATTATTACAATCTATAAAGAGCAAGTGTTTTACTGTTTACTTCTAGGGCTCTCTGTGTTAGTATTATTACTAGTAGACCTATATATATGGCGTTGACTTCGAAAAACAACACTAAAATCTGGACATATTATGTTTCTTCCTCTTCTCTTGATTACTCTTACAATTATGTGTCTTGTATATGGTTCATAAGTTTTAAATGATTACTCCCGTAAATACAAATACAAATGAATACTCTTTCCATCCGGGGTGTTTATATCCGTCACATTCACTTATCCCTGGCTGATGTTGCAGAGTATATTTTTGGAAAACAATTATTTGCTGCTTTCGTAAAAATTCATATTGTAATTTCCATAGAAAATGTTATTGTAATTCAATAGCACTATATATCTTGTTATCAACACAGTTTGTGCATGCAAGCACTTTAAACATCGACAATAGGAAAAATTTGCAGTAAAACTATTGTTGTCAAAAGCAGAATAAAAATATCAAAACAAGGCCAATGAGTTTAGATCTGACTGTAGCCTCCTACAGCGTAGACTAAATAAGTGTACACTACACTATCTGTATTTTTTGCTTAGTAATGAACTTTTGATCGAAATGTCGATATATCATTATGTGTGTGCCATGCAAATATACCTTGTATTGTGCTTTTTTTATATTTTCTCTTGTGTGGTTTTACTTTGAGTCAGAATTGAAGTCTTCCTGTTGACCTGTTGTTTAATAATGAATTGCCAACTACTACTGCCTTGTAGTTAGATTGTGGACAATCGAAGCCTAGCAGAGTAAACCATACACAAAACTGGACGGCAGTTAAACCAAGTAGTCCATAAAAAGACCGGGAACTTGGGCAGATGACGCTCAATAACCCTGCAGGGTAGGTTGTCTAAGGGTAGCTATCCTAAAAGAAAATAGCAACCTGCTGCCTTGCAGGTTGGCTGGGGGCAGTCAAAGGCTGGCGAAGAGCGAACCCAGTAAACACTGGTTGAAATCAGACACATCGCCAAAGGACAAACACCAGAGCTCCAAAAAGGTACTGAAGATGTGGCGTAAAACAAACGTTCTTGGTAAAGGCTGTTATATACCACAATAAGAATGATAAAAATGGCCACCCAAAAAACCGATCGAGAGAAAGAATTACCATCATATATTAGTATCAATCAATTATGTACCGTCCCCGCATCGAAGGTTGGTTGCAATGGCTCTCCAACAAGTTCTGTCCAATTCCTTGACAGTACTGTCCACCTTTTCAGTCACCTTGCAAAACTCTATATCATCTTTATTAACTTCTAAAAGGTATTTGATAGCATACACTGCGGAAGTCTTTTGAAAAACTGTTACAGCAAATTCACATGCAGTATTGAAACTTCCGAGCTGAAGTTTGAAGTCAAAACAGGCATGCAACAAGACCCTACTATTCAATATTATAGATTGGATGATACGTAAAACAACTGAAGATAAATCAGAAGGTTTCAGATGGACACTTACGTCTACCGTGGAAGACCTAGATTTTGCTAATATTGCACTTCTATCTCACATACATAAAGATATCCATGAAAAGAATTGCCACCTTAACCGGTGCAGTCAGATGGTTGGCTAGAGAGAGAGCGCACACATCTTTTCATCTTGAATCTCATGTCAGTATTGCAATCTTGGTTGTCCTTGAAAAAATGTTTTCTGCAATATGTATGACTATGAACTGTCATTCCGCCCATATATTGCCAGGACCCGCAATGGGAGCAAGAATACTGCACCTACAAGGCATGTCGTAAGAGGTGACTGAGGTAGGGGTCTAGGAAGCTACCCTGTTAAATAAAAAGCGTTGCAGAAATCTGATGTTCTGGCCTACATGTAGGCGCATAACTGGTACAACATACAATCATTCTTAGACTTGGATCACATACAGATCACAAAGAGTGGTTTAACAAGTGGAGCATTCGATGAAGAAGAAGAAGAAGAACTGTCATTCAGGCCCATTCCTGTAAAGTTTTTACAAAGGTCTATGTATGTATCTCTGTCTCTCTTGTGCCTTTTTAATCCTGACTGGGAATAGGCCCTCAACCAACTCATGCCATGTCTTCCGATCTTCTGCAGCTCCCTCTAGCTCTTCTTTATATTGTTGATCTCTGCCTCTAAATCTCTTCTCTGTGTATTTCTAGGTCTCCCTCTCTTTCGCTGTTCCTGTGGGTTCCAGGAAAGTACCCTTCTTGTATTCCCTTCTGATTTTCTCAAAGGGGTGTCCTATCCAGAATAGCTTGTTATTTGTATATTGAATAGTGTTTTGTTAAGCTTTTACTTATTGTATGAATTTTATTTTGGAGCAAACCTAATGGTTTAGTCTTTGAACAGGCAGATCTGGCAAAATAATTGTGGATAAGTTTTATTCCCTGATGTCTATAAATTAATGTATAATGGCGTTTTTATTTGTAGTCATGGTGATGAAGACTTTGCAATTATTAATTCATAATCACAAGTGTAGACATTAACTTAATAATGGGGAACTCAAGATCAAGTAAAAACTGTGCTGTTTCTATGACAATGGGCATGCCCCAACGTGAACGAGATCTTCATATCGCTGTTGTTGGCAATGATAAACAAAGTGTTTTATCAGTTCTGAACCAAGGTGTTGACATAAATTATCCATGGAATAATCCTGCAGTACCTAGTGTGAAGGATAGTACTACACCACTCATTGCAGCTGTGTCCTTAAACCATGTGGAGATTGTTATGGTAAGCTTGGTTTGTCTTTTTTCATTGCCTTTAGAAAAATATGTACATAATTATTGATACAAATTTCACCAGTGAGTAAATATATTCTATCCTGTTTATATAATATATTCTGCATTGCTGTTAGATTTTGTTGTTGTCTGTTTTATTATGTAGATTAAAGCAGCCTCTTTAACCCTTAGAGCCCGGGCTTCCGATATATCGGGATTGAATGTAAGCTCTGCATACCCCGAGCTCCCGATATATCGGTCTGAGAAAATGTTATCACTTTTTCGGTATTTGAAAATAAATTGGGTACAAATGTGACGTCAAACACAACCCACGTGTTCTACATGGTTTTGCGAGATAGCAGACGCTGTTAAGTGATTTTTTTGTACTGATAAGGTAATTAGTTTATTTTCATGTTAAAAAATAATTTTCTAAAAGTATAACAGAGCAAGCTGTTGTATTTGTTTTTAATGGTCTGAAGACAAATTAGACTTAGAATATGATTATTCTGATAAGGATATAGAAAGTGAGTTAGATGATAATTTAGACGACACAGAATTGTTTTAATCGATTGATATTCAAGCTATATATGTTCAATATGGAGAAAAAAATTCATATACAGGAGTATTCGTGGTCGTGCCCACATATTAAATCAAATAAATTTTTAACTTTAGTATTCTGCAAATATATAATAAGCACGAATAACGGAGGTGATAGGGTAAGTCAATAACTCATTTTAGAGCACTTAACAGTACTAAATTATTGTGTTTTAATATAACTCTGATGTGGGCTGCTTTTGCCCAGGAGCTCAGGGAAAGGCATTTTTAAGGTACAGGTGGCCAGGGTTCAAAGGGTTAAGCCAAGACATGCTTCCATCAAACTTATCACTAGAACAAAGTTTAGTCTTCTACAGATTCAGACTTTAGCTTACTTCTCTCCCAGTTATAACTGTTAGAATGATAGGAATAACACCATGATGATATATCATATTGTCACATATTCATATTGATTTACTGAATGTGTATGCCTTGATTTATTCCACTTTCTGCTTCTTCAGCAAATCTAATTGTGACTTATGTCTGGATTGTGTCCTTTAGTTTTCCAATCTCTCCTGATATATACAAACGGATAAACAATATAAGCTGTTAGTGACCGAAAGGCAGCAGGTTGGTTTGTTTATCAAGGTTTCTTTCATTGTGGTTAGAGCTTAGCTTATTGCGACTTACTTAGTTGATGTGTCCATTGTTGAACATCCAGAGTATTTCATTGAAAATACCACTGAAAAAAGTATGAAAGTTTATTTGTTCGCTATGAAACTGACTTAGATCTACTTATCTTCATCGATTTCATTTCTAGTTTAGTTTAATTGTCCTATCATCATCACTGTACATTGAACCAATTAGGTGATAAGTGCTCCGATCTCAGTATTTCTCTCAGCATGTGACAAATAACGACACCGGTTCTTTGCTGGTTTACAATTATTCTTTCGCTACCAGTATAGTACTCTTCTCTAGCTACACCACATGTGTCTTGGTATCGCCTGTGTGTTGCAGAGGCCCGCAAGTGGGGCAAAGAATAGTAACACTGCTATTTACAAAGCATGTCGTAAGAGGCGACTGAGGTAGAGGGCCTAGGGAAGCTACCCGAGTAAATAAAAAGTGTCGCAGAAATTGGATTTGCTGGACTACTTGTAGGCGCATAACTGGCACAACATACAATCGTTCTTAGGCTCAGATCACTTACAAATCACAAAGAGTAGTTAACAAGTGGTTGATATGGAGCATCGAAGAAGAAGACTTGGTATTCTTGCAGTCTGGTTAGGTTTGCAGATTCACCACTATTACTTGAATCATTTACATGTTCTCACTCCCTTTGGGAATTCAAATATCAACCTGGTTCTACTTAATTTATAAAAATACATTTCTACTTAGTCTACTTTTGAAAGTCTTCCCTATGACCCGTGGACATGCCGTGCTGGGTTCGCTTGCTCCAAACTGCCAAGTACATGCTACATTTATGTTGTGCCAGTTATATTTCAACAACCAGAATGGAAAAGAGGCCTGTTCAGGGAGATAAAAATCAGACATTTCTGATATTTTATTCACATTAAGAGACATACACTTTCTTGAAAACCATCTTGGCAGGTGGATGATAGGAAAGCACAAAAATTACATGTACAATTGGGAAGGAAACATCAGAAAATGAACAGACAATAGTCTGGTAGAGTGTACCATCAAAGCAAAGGACACTACTTCTTGGAGTGCCTTTACTGCCAACCTTTGATGTGGAAACGACCCATGATTTATTGAATTATGTATAAAAAGGGAGCTACGATCACTACACACATTGCAACAAATAAGTAGGTTCAGCTTCTTATACTATCTACTTTGTGCACATTTTGTACACATAAGAAAATGTGTTACGGCTGCATAAATAATTAATATTGATTTCCTTGTACAGATATTGCTTCATAGTGGGGCAGCAGTCAACAGAACTGATCGCAATGGGTGCACTCCTTTATATAAAGCTGCATTTCATGGCCGCATGATTCTGGTCGATGTTCTTGTCAAAGCAGGTAAAAGAGCATTTTGATAAGAGATATACTCATCTGAAGTATTATCACAATCAACAAATATTTCTGCTTTTTAGTTTTTCCTTACTCATATGATTATGCCATTTGATGTCTGGATCAAATCATTCAAGTGATATTTAGTTCTTGTTCTTCCTTAAATGTGTGACATGAAAATATCCATGGAAGATGCAGTTTCAATTTCCTTGTGCTGTTATGTGTATATATATTCAAGTAGTAGCATAGCCCCTTGTGAAACATCGCTTTCATCACAGCCCACCTAAAGAACTCTGTCTCTAGCCAGTTCTTCCACCTCCTCTAGCATCATGTTCAAGGTTTCCTTTATGTCCGACTGCCACTTTTGTCTTCATCACTCCCTGCCTCGTAGTTCAGGAACCATGCTTTCTATTACCGTTCTCTCCAAACCACTGACATTTAACGTGGCCAACATTTTTCGTCTTCTGGGATATACTATTTATGAACCAATGCTCCTAGATATGCAGGATATATTTATATATACTTTTTCTGATGACTAGATTAATGGAAACTCATCTTTCTGTTTAGACTTTTGAGCATGGGAACCTGAAGGCAGAATAAGAAGAAAATAAATAGTGACTAAAAATAGTATCTATTAAATATTTCTTAAATTAATTACAAATGTGTCATCAGGTGCTGAGATAGACAAAGCTGACAAAGAGAATCAGACTCCATTGTACATCTCTGTACAAAATGCTATTGTTCACTCCAGCTATGCAACTATACTTCGACTGTTAGCAGCTGGAGCATCTGTCAACATGTAAGCATATATATTAGTTATTATCAGTCTGAATTACTCAACCAAATACTTACAATCAAATTATGATAAACTCGTTCCGTTGAGACTGAGTAGCGTGCAAAGATAAAAATGAAAATCATTGCATATCCTTTACAGGACTTAGCCATCAACCATAGTAAACGAGTCGTTGATTTTCCAGGCACCACTTATACTTTCAGTAGTTTACCATTGCTTTATGAACGGTGGGGGTCTATTTTTACCGTTCATAAAAATCCATGAACGTGAATTTGCTTCCAAACTGCCTGCCGAAGTTTGAACCAGATCGCTTGGTTTGTGATCAAGCTCACTACAGCTTAAGCTAGAGATGCATGCAAAGATATGATGATGAAATATTGCCCTGTCTTACCCCAGTTCTGAACTATTCTAACTTCAGGTGTATATTGATACATCATTCCGGCATATTCTGTGTAAGCTGTGCATAACACAGATTATAGTGTTTAGTGTGGGGTCGCATTTGTTATTAGCTGTCTGAATTTTAGCCACAATGCACCCAATCCCTACTTTAAAGCTTTCAGTCATGGGTCCTCTGCGATAAAGCAGCATGTTTCCGTTAATTATTGGGATATCACTTTTTCTTGGTATCCATTAAGGCTAGAATTTTGAATATTTGTATCATTTCTTTTACCAGTTTCATTTGTTGTGCATTTATTCTTCTTTGTATTCCAAGTTCTGTAAATCTTAGTCCATTGTTAATGCAAGTTCATCGCCTTTCAAATCGATCTTGTTTTCTCTTAATAATTTCTTGTATATTTAGACAGTTAGGTGATTGAAGGTTCACAGTTTTACCAGTTGCTAGCTTTGATGTATAAAGATCTTAGGTCCAGACAAAGTCCTTCTTCGCTTATCAGCAGAGACTTGACCCTCAATAGGGAAAGTTACAGGTGGACATAACTGTTAACGTTTCCAGTGACTGCCCCTCTGAGATTTCATATCTGTTGCAAAACCACCTTCTGGACATCATTCTCTGATTTTTACAGCATTGCCTGTGATCTTGGCAGCTTGTTTGACAATGCTCAGAGCCACTGTGAAAACTATGTTGAAATCTCTTAACGTTTAAAGTAGTATTTGATTATTTAAATGTTTAAATTAAGACTACAACAAAAGTAGTAAAGTTTATCGCAAGTTCATAGTAATGTATTTTTCATGTAAAGATGTCCATGCTGTTGTGTGGCTTCACCGTATCTGAATAGTTCCTAAAAGAACAAATTCTGATGCCTGAGTCTTGTCTAAAGGGTCTCGAGGTGAAAAATTAACTTCATTGCACTGAATTTCCCCATATGACTCCGTCACTCTCGACAGAAACTGCATGCCACCTGCCGAGAGTGTTGCACAAAGCATGAATTCTATAGCTCCAGCAACAATCCTGTTCTTGTATAGCCCAAGTCTCATTTAGCAGTCAAATATAGAAAGTGTAAACTGCTGCTATTGAAACAAATATATAATATTATTTTAGTACTTTATATTTCTCATAAACTTTCTAACCATATACATGTTGCTGTCAAGAATAATAATAATAATGCAAAACTTTATAACTCTTTGGTCTGTGAACTTTTCTTTTTGTTTCCAGTTCAGATAGATATGGCAGAGTACCATTACACAGTGCAGCACACTGGAAGCTTAAAGAACTTATTCGCATCCTGTTGGAGGCAAACAGTTATGTAAATGTGGTTGACAACAAAGGAAGGACACCTCTTTATGTGTGTGTGGCATCGTTAAGCACTGGCCTTTATAAAGAAGACCTTAAATACCAAGTCCCATGTATAAAGGTGAGACTGCCTGCAACATAATTTTGTGTAGAATATCGTATGATGTTCTTTGTTTGTACTATATAGTGACAGAAGCTGTGTGCAATACATTTTTTATTGGTGGTTATATGGAAGAGATAGAACATATTGGAGATTCATTACTTCTGCCCTTTCTTGAAAAGACCATTTCTGCTCACAAGTTAAAATGTGTTTGTGAGGTTAATAAAGGTAGTGTACAGTTATTTTTCTGCTCCTACACTTTTTCTGGAGCTGCCTGAGAGAGAAAACATGTTTGCTGTGAGCCTGTCGGGTCTGAATTCTCACTGCAAGACTATAAATTCTTTCAACATGGACCTGAAGTCTCTATTTATAAGACTTACAAAAATCTTTCTTGTGGTGCTGAGAAGGGAAATGCTGCAGTAGTCATTGCAATGGCTTCTATCCCTTTTGATTTTATAACAGGCAATAATATTTGAACCCCACATTCAGTTATCAGTTATATGAGGACTATCATCATAGCACTTCGGACATGTCCATAGGTGGCCGGCATCTCCACCTCAACAAATCCAGCAGCGTCCAGCGGCCCAACACGCCAGTTCGGTGTTGATTAATCAATCTCTTTGCATATTTGGTATATCGTTCTTTTCGGACTGCACCAATATCGACACCCATCTCTCTCAATCTGGTCAGCGAGTGGGATTCGCAACCCTGAAACTCCTCTGTTCGGAAAGAATATCTCAATGCGTTAAGAATGCAATTTTGGTCCATGACAGCTCCCTCTGATATTGTAGCCATGTCAGGCAATCTATCAGCTTGTTCATTACCACTGACTCATGCATGCCCAGGGACAAAAATGAAGGTGATTTCACTGTCTGTACCACATTTCTTGTGGCACTGATTTTTCTTTCTAGTATTGCTGAAGAATCTCAAGCAGTTTATTGAGTGTTTCTGTTTTCAAATTTTGTTGTTTTGGATGGAATACATCTTGTCCTGGTGCCTTGCCTAAAATGAGGGTATTCAAAGTATTATTGAGTTCTGAAATATATGATTCACTCTCCCACAGTCGAAGACAACCCGTGGCGTCCGATATTCTACGCCAATTGAGCTGGACTTATAACCCGTAACTGTTGTCTTCCGTGTTTGTTTGGTCAACAAAGTTGACCACGAAGTGACCTCTCCGTGACGCATGCCTGGGCGATTTTATGGAGTAGCTGAGTTGCCCAAGCGTCAACTACCCCTCTCGACCTCGCTGATAGAATCCAGAGGAGTGCAAGCACAACATCTGGTATCAGATCGGTTGCAGGAGCTGCCGGTAGGACATCACTTGATGCCTGTCTGCCTTAGGGGCTCCGCTCTGGATTTTCTGTTTGGGTTTACTCCCATAGCCTTTGCCACTCCCGAGGCTCCCACAAGGCAGTGGGACTATTTGCCCATAGCTGGGGGTCTGGATCTTGGATATCAAGGTAAATCCACTGATATCACAAGTCTGAGGGGCCAGACCTCCACCGAGATTTTTGTCGGGTTAACTCCCCAAGGACACAAACAAAAAAAACAAAAAATCCTGACCTAGATTATGATTCACTATCCAGAGCATAAATAGATGTCTGTGAAAAATAAAGAACATAAAATGATGAAAGTGATGAAATTCAGAAGTGATGAAATTCAGAGAAATGTCTGGTCAACCACTAGTAACAACTATTATAAGGAGGAGAAAATTTAGATATGTTGGGCATACCTTTAGAAAAATTGATCAAAGAATAACAAAGCAGGCATTGAAGTGGCAGAGGGTTCAAAGGGTTCAAGAAAGAGAGGCGCTCTGGGGAAACCTAACGAACTTTGCTGAGAGAGGCAAGAGATATCGGACTCAGTTCCATAGAAGAGATTGTGCGAGTTGCCCAGGACAGAGAAGTATGAATAAATTACTTGCAGGTCCTATGTAATGTATAACGGTATGAGAGGAATTATTATTATTGATCCAGAGCATACATTGTGGGAAGAAGTTCAGTGGCCACTAAAGCCTTTTTGCTGAAAATGTTCTCTCGTGAGTATAGCTCTAAGTAGTGGTCCATTCAACAGTATATTTATTTCTCATGTTCCTATATTACTTCCCTAGTTGATGATAACTGCAAAGGGGCTATTTTGTTTCATATTGGACAAACATCTTCTTTTATGCCTTCATTAATTTCTCTTATAGTACCATCGCTGGTGCTACAGAGTTCATGCACTGCAACTGAATTCTTTCTGTGTACGAAAGAGATCAGAGCACACATGGTTACTCACCAAGGTGCAGTGATGATGGTCTAATCTATCTATCTAAATTACCAGTGTCTGAACAAGATTGTTTATGTGTACAGCTGAATCCAATATTTGTTTGTACATTTTCTTACTACTAACTCTGTTCCTTACTATTTGATATATCAACAAATATTTTGTACTTGTTTGGCTAACACAGCTTCTTTGCTTAATTATATAAATTTGATATTGTCCATTCCAGATTTTGTTTACTGCTGGTTGTGATATGCTAAATCTAGAAGATTGGCTGCGATGGAAAGGACCAGGAATTCCTGTAGAGTTTCTTGCAGGAGATGATAATTTCTTGACCTGGTACAACGCAGCAATGACCTCACCTCCTACACTGAGAAACCTGTGCCGTAAAGTTGTTCAGAAAAGACTTGTGACTTATGACTGTCCAGGCCTGGTCAGGTGTGTGGCCCAACTCCCGATACCTCCATCTCTGAAGGTTTTTTTATCTCGGAAGATGTTCCACTTACCGATGCTGTAAAAAATAATGATGAGCTCTCAATCACATGCATGCTGAAGATTTAATCTCACACAACCCAGAGATTTCTTTGACATAAAATACAGTTTCTGATATATATTTCACATTTTTAAATAATTGTGATGTTGAAATATATATATATGTTATCTTCACCTTTCAACTCCCAACGAAGCACAGGTCTTCAACAAACTTCTTCCAGCGCTTCCTCTCTCTTTCCATCCCTTCCAATTCTTTCCATGTTTTATAATAATAATAATAATTACTCTCGTACTGTTATACGTTACATAGGGCCTGCAAGTAATTTCTCCATACTGCTCTATCCTGGGCAACTCGCTCAATCTCCTCCATGGAACTGAGGCCGATATTTCCTGCCTCTCTCAGCAAAGTTCGTTTCAGGGTCTCCTTAGGTCGACCTCTCTTTCTTAAACCCTTTGCATCCCACTTCAATGCCTGCTTTGATATTCGTTGATCATTTCTCCTCAAGGTGTGCCCAACATATCTCCATCTTCTCTTTCTTATAACAGTTGTCACTACTGGTTGACCAGACATGTCTCTGATTTCATCACTTCTTCTGAATTCGCTCCATTTTATATTCATTATTTTTCACAGACATCTATTTTCATTTGCAATCAACTTGCTTTCTATATCTTTAGTCATTTTCCAACTCTCGCTGGCATATGTTAGGATTGATACAACATTTGAATTGAAAATTTGTAATTTAGTTTTAATACTATATAACTTACAGTTCCATATTTTATTTAGACTTTTAAAAGCTGATGTTGCTTTGCCAATTGTATCATAATTTCTTTTTAACATTTCCTGTGCAATCAAAATTGCTACCTAAATAGGTAAACTGCTCTATTTTTATCATTTTAGATTCCAGTGTGATATCTGCATTACTTGCCATAGGTGTCTTCATTATATTTGTTTTTTCATAGCTTATCTGCAGTCCAACTCTTGATGCTATAGATGACAAGTTGTCTGTTTTTCTTTGCATATCTTGGTTGTTTCTACTTAACAATGCAATATCATCTGCAAAATCCAAATCTTCTAGTTGACTATTTTCTACCCAATCGATGCCAGTTTCACCCTGCAACATTTTCGCATCACCCAGTCAATGGCCACTCCAAACAATAGTGGAGATAGAATACAGCCTTGCTTTACTCCGGTTTCAACCATAAACCAGTCGCTGTGTCCACCATCAGTGTGAACTGCACACTGTGAACCGTGTTTTACCTATCCTTTTAATATCCGTCTCCAGCTCTCTTCTCTGGGTATTTCTAGGCCTTTCCCTACTCTTTTCCTGTGTTCCAAAACAATGCCTATCCTGCAATGCTTCCAGTCGGTCTTCTCTGTGTGCGTCCTATTCATCACCAGCATCTCTTCCTTTGCTCTTTTCCCACTGGAATCTGCTTAGATCTTTTTCTGAGCTCATCATTATATATATAAACATATATATATATTAGTTACTGAAATATCATAAAATGCAAGATATATATTTGGATGTGGTACAGCACTAGCTGCAGATACACAAATGTAAGTTTTCTTTTAGTTCAGTGAACCAAAAAGAAACTAGTTTTTAGTGAGTTTTTTTTGTCTTTGTACAAGAAGGTACTGTGAGCCACTTTTAGCGTTCCTTTTATTGTATGTATGGTCATTATTTGATTTATTAATTATATTGATGTTATATTATGTATTTCTTACAATTATTTATGTTGTTCTATAAGTATCTTGTGTTTTTTTTGGGCGGCTTCATATAATTTACTGTGACGCAATGATAGATGGTCTCTGTGGCGTGGAGTTAAGATATTCACCTTTCACTCCAAAACTACTTGGTTTGTACCTGATAGTAGCACTAGGGTGAAGAGATATCAGTTTTACAGTTTAAACATGGAGAGTACATACTCTGTAGAAATGACCTGTAAATTCATGATGGAGTACCAGGTAATGAGACAGTAGACCAACTTGCCAAGGAAGGTGCTGCAGGAAAGCAATCAGGTGTACCAGTTACCTATCACCAAAACAAAAGGAAGATTAGATCAATCAGAACTTCACTAATAATAACACATTGAAGTTTATACAAGATACAACTTGAATATATAGACAATATTTCAAGCGAAAGAAAGGAAGGACTAATACTAACATAGAATGACTACCAAATAAATTAGAGCAAGTGTGTCATTCTACACCTCAGAAGAGGTTACAATCTACTGTCGCCACAAGATTGACAATATGGACATGTGGACAGATACCCCAGAGTGCAGAGTACATACTTCAATACTGTTCTGATATGATATACAAAGGCAAACTCACTAACATAGTGAAACAACACTGGAAAGAAAATTGTACTGACCTCTGTGTTAGCTCCAAAAGACTGAAGTTTATACAAGAGATAGCGTTGAATATACAGACAATGTTTTAAGCAAACAAAAGGAATGAGGAAACTTATTAATGTAAATAGACATGATGGAAATTGAAATTCACAGGTGAAGAGAAGAACACGATTGCAAAGAAACTGAAGATATGTGTACGAAACTGAATAATACTGCTTTCCTTGAAGCTGTTTACAATAACAAATGAGGATGTATATAGAATAATAATTCATTCTTATGTACTCATACTACTGAGGCAAACTCACTGGCCTAATGAAACAACACTCGACAAAGAAAACTACTCGGACCTCTGTGTGAGCTACAAAAGACAGTGAATTTTTACAAGAGACAAAGTTGAATATATCGACAATATTTCAAGCGAATGAAAGGAAGGATGTACCCATACTACATCATGTTCTAGATTTGATTATGATTTGTCTAGTTTAGTTTGGTTTACATACCCATACTACATCATGTTCTAGATTTGATTATGATTTGTCTAGTTTAGTTTGGTTTACATAGAGAAGATTAGGTACATTTAGTGTTGTTGACTTGTATCATAGCAACACAAATAACTAAACATTGTTTCATTTTTAAGAGAGTTTGTATATTGGATATCTATACCGTAAATGTATAGTATTGGTTTAAAATGTATATATTTTAGAGTGAGCATTCATAAATTAGCTAAGAATATTATTGCTGGTGTAAAAAAGGCTTTAGTTCATGCTTGTTTTCTGCCATGTTCACTCCTTTCTCTGGTTAGTATTTTGTATAGATATTTCATTTTTTTAGAAAATGTTTTATGTATTTTGAATTTTGTTTGAATGTTTATTGACCATCTTTCAGTTGTTTCAAGTCACTTTGGCATTCATCTTCCAGTTTTATATGTACATATATTTTGTCAATGTTATGTTAATGCATGATATTGAAAGTTAACACATTATTAATTTGTGAGTTAAAGTCAACTTAATTATGAATCCTATAATTTTATCTTGCGTATAAGATTAAGTCAGAAAATAAGATTCTGTTTTTGTACTTCATGCTTGAGAAGTCGACATCGTCATCTGATTGAAATTGGTTGCCAGGCTGGTGGTTTTTTTAATCGAGGGAAAAGAAATGGAAATCAGAATGTGTTATATCAGGACTGTAGGCCAGGCTGAGAAGAATTTTGCAATACAAGCTTCCCAAAAGGTACATTGTGTCACTAGTTCTGTGCAATCTGGTATTATTAAGCAACAACAGCAATCCTATGATTGCTAGATGATGCTTTTTTGCTTGTTAGCAGAAGCATTAATTATTGCATTATGAGACATGTGCATTATGTTACATTTTTTCAAAATATTCAGTGACATGAGATAATTAGCACAAACATTTTCTCAATTGCAAAGACACGACCTACTCATTTGAAATAATCGGCTGCTTTTTGTTTGTTCGTCACACTAACTCTCCATCACTAACTTGACATCATTTCCTCATATGATGAATGTGAAAGTCTATGATGAATGTAAGTTAATGGTTGTCCCTTTTCCTCCCACAGAAAATAAATAACTGCACCACTTCTTGTGTTGACACATGCAGTGAGTAATATTTTTGTTCTGCCTAGTTTAGGAAAATACCAAAATTAGTACATGATTTGTGCTTCCATCTAGTGATCACAGTCCTCACTTTATCTCATCAAAAAGACATCACACTTTGTGCAGTATTCAGGGTAACCTTGCTTTCTGACCTGCCATTGGACATGTGTGTGTGTTTAGTACTAGGCTTTTTTAGGCCAGATGAACCATACACTTATGTTGTTCACCTATTGGGGGACTGGGTACTCTTTTGCTTTGTATCCACTGTATTGGAGTAGAATTGTTCTTTGAGTCTCTCTGTCTGTTGGTAATCTGCTTATGTGACCGAATCATTTAATTTCGCACCCTAACATTCCTTTGGATTTCTCTCTCTCATCGCCAGATGTCCCGCCTCTGTAGCTGTCATGCTCAAATCATCAGTTACATCCTGAATCCATCTTCTGCATGGTCTTCCTCTTCTCCTCTTTGCTGGGATGTCCCCTTCCATAATGGTCCTCTCTAACCCTCTGTGTCTCTTTATTTATCCAAAATACTTCAATTATCTCATTTTTATTTGTAGCATCAGTTTTATTTGATTTTATATATATATATATATATATATATATATATATATATATATATATATATATATACATAAATAGTATATTATACATTTTATATAAAAAACTAGACCTATAATGTCAAAACAAAAATCAACTAAATATCAAATGAACTTAAAATGTATATAAAACTGAAACTTGTAAATGTATATACTATTCTTTTTTTTATCTGCAAATAAATTGCATTTTTTGCATGCTTATGACATAGAACAACCTGTGCTTGTATATATTCACTTTTATTATGTAACTTGTATGTACTAACGTTTATTTGTTGTAATTAATTAGTTTCAACTTGTGAAGAAGTGGTCATATATTATTCATCCAGAAAATATATTTGTCATGTTTTTTTAAATAATTGTTGATCGTGGTATTACATCGTTGTTATGGTAGATAATGATCTCAACGATCTACATGACTTGTACAATTGTCATTAACAAACACTTGCACGCAGAATGATGACAAAGTTAAATACTTTTTTGGGGAGGTATTTTTTGCGTCTCTGCTTGACTTCATGTCTACCTTGAGAAGTGTGTACATTTGTATATTGTTTTACAAACCTAATATCAACAATCACATTATCTTTAAAATTTCTTATTGTGTAATTTGAAAACTTAAAAAGTGTAAAATAGATTTTATGTTTTTTTCCGGTAATTTCAGTTTTTAATAGTTTTATTTTAGGTCATCATCATCAAGTGCCATGTCAAAATCTGTAGTTTATCATATTCTTCCATAACTCTCTGTCTCTTGTTCTAACTATGAGTTCTAATATTGTTTTTGCTCCATGCCATGATGTTATGGTTGTCTAGAATTGTTTCTCTCTGTTGCTCCTCCTCTATATTTTGCCCATTGTCACTATGTATTCAAGTTTTTCTCATATCATTTCCCCAAAAAAATGTTGATTGTTTCTTTCTGATGCATTTTAAAAGTGATCTGATTTTCCCTGCTTTCTTTAATACATTATCACCTTTTCTGTCCATGATATTCTCATCATTCTTCTATAATAACCACATTTCTGTAACCTCTAATAATTTGCTATTCTTGTTCTTTATTGTCCATGATTCACATCCATATGTAAGAACTGGTTCTACATAACACTGTAATACTCTCTTTCTCACTTTCCATGATATGCTTTTATTAGACAACATGTTTTTATTTTCGGTATAAATCAAATAAATGTAAATACTTCAAAATGTACTTAATCCACTTTATATTATTGTTATTATTATATATAGATTTCACCATGTTCAGATATATAATGAATGTCTTTGAGTTTATACAACTTTGAGCATGTATTCATTATTATTGTATTGTATGGTATGATAAAATGATACTTTATTGAACTGAAAATTGTGACATTTTCCCTTTACAGGACATGACCATCAACCACAGTAACGAGTTGTTGATTTTCTAGGAACCACTTACACGTTCAGTAGTATGCCATTGCTTTCTAACGCGAGGTCTATTTTTACTTTTGTAAAAATCCACAGGAAGAAATTTGCTTCCACCCTGTCCACAGTGGAGTTTGAACCAGGTACACTTTAGGTTCTGATTAAGCTCACTCCCTGCTAAGTCACAGATGTCCACCATCACTAAGCCACAGATGTCCACCATCACTAAGCCAGATACTTTATTATTGTTCATATTCAACTGAAGTATAACAATATGGATTAAGTCGTCACTGGGTGGTTATAAGAATAATGATGGCATATCATTTTGAAATAATTAAGATTGCTACTGAGGCTCAATTGTACTAACACTATGTTCAGATGTCAACTGCTTCAAGATTATGCAGGTCTTAAAAGTTAGGGGCTCTATTTGGCATAGAGGTTAGGTGCTCACCTCTCATTCCAAAGGTACTGATTCACTCCTCTGAAGCTATCTGGATATTTTTCTAGAGATCTTCATCTCAGCTTAGGTGAGGTCGAGTTCCTACTCCTATGGAAGACTGACAATAAAACGTAGGTCCTGTATTCAAGTTGAACACTTAAAAGAATCCTTGGTAGTTCAAAATTGAGAAGAGCAGGCTGGAAAGCTTTTGTCCGGACAAAATTCACTAGAAAGATTTTTTTAAATTGCTACAAAATATTGTCACCATCTTCTAAATGACATCTGAAACTCCTTTGAATTGGTGCTATGTGTGCACTGTCGACTGAAACTCCTTGCTGTGAACTTGGGTCTAGGTGCACTGTCACTGAAATCTTCCTGTGTAAGAAAGAGATCAGAGCACACATGGTTACTTACTGAAGTGCAGTGATGATGGTCTCATCAATCAAATCAAGAGTTGACATAAAGACGCTGGCGTTAGATAGAACACACCTTGAGAAAACCATAGAGAAATCTAACAAGAAGGGCACTTTCCTGGAACACGCATGGAAAGTGAAAGAGAGGGAAGCCTAGAAATACAGGAAGAATAAATTTGAAACAGAGATTAACAATATATGAAAGATCATCTGACAGTAGCCACAAGAGATAGTTAAAGATAGGAAGACGGTATATGTTGAAAGTGACTTACTATACAACACAAAAAATCAGTATGATAGTTAAATGTCAGATAATGGATAGTATTATTGATATTAGCACACTCTGTTACCATTGTCAAGCATGGATCATGTCTTGAGTCACTCATTTGTAATTCTGCTAAGTCTTTGATTCATTTCATGGTTTTCCAGACATTGTAACTTTGCATGCTTTGTAGGAATTGTTTTGTTTGTTACTTCTTTCTTGCACTGATTGTATAGCTGTGAATTCTTTAACATGGGGATCTAAATTACAAGAAAGCAAGCCTTCAGGCAAAAATCAGGTGCCATATTAGGTACCATGGCTACGATTGATTTCATTGCAGGCGAACGAGGAAATTATCATTTACAGATTATTTGAGCAAGGAATATAAATTCTGTCGATTGAATGACAACTTTCTACCGACATCTTCTGGAAAAATTAAGAAAACGGGGACCTCAAAATTGATAGAATGGATATCAACAGCTTTAGAGCTAATCCCAGAAACAGTAGTGCAACTCTCATAAGAAAATGTTGCATCACAAACACTGAATAGATCACAAGATGATATATATTATAGATATCGATTGTTTAGAAGTAGACTGATATTGATCCAGATATCAACAGCTCAAAAGATTCAGAAGACATTGATGAACAACATCATCCACCTCTGAAGTCAGAGAAGACACGCCTGTATGACGGGGACACTGATACATTTTTTTCAGCTCTTCGGCTCAGTGCCATGGACATCGTAACCCTTCGGCTTGGTGCCATGAACATCGTAAATCTGGAGAACCTGTGGCTTTTCTGCCAGCCCATGGAATTGAACCGGACTCACAGGAGGCTTGTCACCCGTCGTCCAAAGCGCTCTCTGGCGACACTGATAATAAGGAAAGCATGCCTTCACGTAAAAATCAGTCAGAAGCGCCATACCATGCACCCTAACCACGCTTAAATTCTTAGCGGGGTGAACACACGAAGAAGAACACCAACATCATCCATTCCATTATTTCTCTCTGCTCCTCATGGAGCATAGGACCTCAAAAGTCACCCTCCACTTTTTCCTGTCTCTGGCTGTTTTCTTTATGGCTTGACATGATAGTCCAGCATTCTCAGCTCCTCAAGAATAACATACCTACCAATAAATAAGTACTATTGTTTGTCAACTGAATTAATTCTATTATTAACAACATAATTTTTAGATATATTTTAACATTCTATTTCATTTCTAGATTTTATTTTTAAATTTAAACAAAAATTGTTGGGGTTGCATCTTAAAATCAAAGGCATCTCAGAATCAAAGTGTGTTGTGTCATTTTATATATATATATATATATATACTGTGAGTTTGGTATAATGTGATATATCAAGTTTGGTTTTGGAGACTCTTTTTACTGTATTCTTTAAAATTCATATTTTTGTATATATATAATATATATGCTGTATAAATGTAATTGATAATGCCATGGTCATGTCTATGTTTACAATTCGAAATATTATTAATGCTTTCATTACGATATGAGGAAATAACAGTGCCATCTTATGCACCAGTTGTGGGAAAAAAAACTACATTGGTTAGTGGGAGATTAGGTGTGAAACACTAATGTGAGGAAGTCAGGTGTGAAAGGAAAACTGATGTGAGAATTTGGTGTGATGTGATATACTGAAAGAATGTACCATTTTTTTAATACAGAAAGTTTTTAACAAACGATGTAGAGTGGCAGGTTGCGGTATGAGTGGATGTCATCTATAGAAGTTTCCACCTCCAGAGACTCACATGGATCTACTGTCCTGGTCATGTGGCTGTTCGCAGCAACAAGAAAGCAGACATGAAAGCATCGATTGTTGGGGAGTTTAGGATGGATAGGAGGGACTTTCTTCTATGTTTTGGCAACCTACTGTTGGATGAGGACACTAAAATTGACTTTGAGTCAATCCAACGATTTAGGAAGTTTGGAATTAAAATGTGTACAAGTAGAGCTGATGCTTGAGGGACAGAGAGAAGAGTGTGTTTAACCAGCAAGCCAAAGAAACCATCAGTATGCATACCCTTCAACATCTGTTGGGACGACTGAGCACCTATGGGTCTACCTGTAGTGCTGTGGTGTCAGTTCAGTAACCAATAACAGGTTTATATTTGGTTTATGTTCCTCTTTCCTGTTGTAAATAATTAACCTTTATTTGAACATGTTAAAAATAATGTAAAATAATAAGAACACTAGTAAGAAGAAAGTAAAGGCATGAACTAAATCTGGCAAAAGTAGTCACAACCAAATGTTTGAAAATTTTTGTCACGGAACTGGTCATGACATTTCTTGCTCTCTGATTATGTTAATACTTGAAGTTGTCATTGTATTATCTAGTATATCATGTTGATATATGTGTCTAGGGAAACTACCCTAGTCAATAAAAAGCATCGCAGAACTAGGATGTGCTGGCCTACTTGTAGGCACATAACTGGCACAACGTACAATTGCTCTGAGGCACAAATCACGAAGAGTGGTTGATATGAAGCGTCAAGAAGACATATGTTTCAATATATATTTATTTACACAATATGAATAGATTTTAATGGCAGTTGTCTGCTTTTGTGGAAATGTTTTCCTTTTTTTTAGAAGAGATTTATTTGTTGTTGGATTAGGCAAGGTGTAGCATGTGGGATATAGAAAAGTGAGCTGTTGTGCACCAACATACAGTATTAATTTCATGGTACAGTCTGCAACCCCATTTGAATAAGAGAGGAGAATAGAATAAGGAGTTTTAAGAACCCTAGAGGTAGCACCGGGGCCAATGAGTATGATCAATAAAGAGACAATGGACAAGTGTTAGGACCTTCCTGAAGAAAACCAATTACCAAACACAGGATTTGACTCACAAACTCATAATTATGACAACATCCAATGCCTAGCCCTACAGATGAATGTTTTATAAGAACACAACCAACCAGCTATCCATATACCCCTTTAAATAATGAGTGTTTGAATTTTCTGAGTTTGATCAAAACTTGGGTCATTGCCCAAGCTAATGTGTAAGTGCTCTGCTGTTGACACTCCCGGCTAAACTGGAAGGGACTGAGTACCTACCTATATTGATTCTAACCAGTTTTCCCAGCAGCATGAACATTCATCATTGGTTTGTTTTTCTAATGTTAGTTTTGACACTTAACTGTATTAAAGTGTCTTTGATTTCCAATGCTAAATGTAGTCTTCCCCTCAACTTGTTTTCCAGTTTCATGATTTCTCTCATGCACTGTTTATAATCACTAATCAGAATGTTGTTTCTTTTTCACTATGTCCAAGCTAATGTAGTCTTCATTTCTGTATTTTAGTCTCAATTATGAGAATAAACATAGATAAAACTGAAGTAATGACACTCGTTAGATAGGAAAATGACACCAATATCTCCATCGGCAAACATCCATTAAAACAAGTCAAAGACTTTACATACCTATGGAGCATTTTTTTCAGGAAATGGAAGAATAACTAATGAAATTCAACATAGATGCAATAAAACAAATCAAATCATAGGACAAATGACGCCATTTTTGAAATGTAAACATGTCACAATGAACGCTAAAAGATCATTGTTCAACACAATCTTTCTCACAACATTGTGCTATCAGTGCCAAACCTGGTCCCTGACATCAAACAGTAGAAGAAAACTAGTCATGACAGAGATGAAGTGTCTACTGCAGAATAATGGGAATATCAAGAGACCAGTTAAGAAATGAAGACATCAGGAAAAATTTAGTACATCAGTACTGAAACAACATCAAGAAACAACAAATTCAATGGTTCCGCCACATAATCAGATTTCTAACAGATTCGATGAACAATGTTATTCTGTTACAGTGGATACAAAACAAAATGCTGTCCACGCAAAAACTGAACCCCAGAGATAACAGAGGTGATGTAAAACACTGTTTACGAAGCTCACACAAAAGCCTGCTCTATAAAATCTCTTCTTATCCTGATGCTGTGAGACAAAACAGGATTAGAGAAAAGATTCTAAATTATATTTACACAGATCCTGTTAGTTCACAAATATCTTCATTGATATTTCCTGTTCAGTTGAGTTCATTGAGTGCCAAATACTCCATTATACAGGGTGTTCAACTTAAAAGCATTTGTGTGGAAATGGGAAGGTTCAGTTATGACATAGCATAGGTCAAGGTTGTGTAACGGTGTAATTGTAGTGGGAAGGGGCGATGAACAAATGTGACGTAGGACGAGCTAGTCAGAACCGGTTTAAATAGTAAATAAACACAACTCAATGTGTACCTGGCAATTTTCGAATTGTCAATAGGGCTGCAATTATATTGAACACCCTGTATAACATTATACATTGTTTATTTGTATAGATTAACTGTGCTTCATGTTCATTATTGTACTGAAAAGATTATTATTATTATTATTATTGATTGAATACTTCCATTGCTGGGAAATGTGTGTATACTTGTTTATGATAGTTCTTGTTTTAAACAGTTATATGTCATTCAATTTCTTCTTCAGCTACCGCTGCTCATGTGCTTAGTTTACAGTGGACCCCAAACTGGTCATGTGCTTAGTTTACAGTGGACCCCAAACTGGTCATGTGCTTAGTTTACAGTGGACCCCAAACTGGTCATGTGCTTAGTTTACAGTGGACCCCAAACTGGTCATGTGCTTAGTTTACAGTGGACCCCAAACTGGTCATGTGCTTAGTTTACAGTGGACCCCAAACTGGTCATGTGCTTAGTTTACAGTGGACCCCAAACTGGTCATGTGCTTAGTTTACAGTGGATCCCAAACTGGTCATGTGCTTAGTTTACAGTGGATCCCAAACTGCTCATGTGCTTAGTTTACAGTGGACCACAAACTGGTCATGCACTTAGTTTCTTCTGCGTTCTCACTAGATTAGGATTTCGGATTCTTTAATAAAGGCAGCCGTCTGCCTCAGATTATCAGCCACGCCATACAATTTGTCTTGGACGCTAGTGTAGGCGGGCCACCTCTTTCTTCTCAAGTCTGCATACTGGGGGCAGTTCTGTAGGATATACTTCCTATGATTTCTGCTTCGCCGTTTGTGCTGACCTCTTCCCGCAGTAAGTTTTGGCCACCCTTGTGATGGTAAGTCTGACATTCTTACTGCGTGGCTAAATCTATGAGGCAGATTGTTGACCATAGAATCTGTTATCCCATTCCTCATTGTGAGGGGTCGTTGCACTATGTTATGCGCCTTACGGCCTGGTGCATCCGTTTTCTGCAAGCATTTGTTTCGGGTTAGCATTCCCTAATGCACTTAGTTTACAGTGAACCATAAACTCGGAGGTCAGCTTCAGGTCTGTCGGTTTCGCCAAAGCTTAGTTTTAAGGTCGACTGGGTGTGGCCACATGTTGCCTCTCAGCCAGGATAGGAAAGCCTTGCAAGGACATACTCCGGTATCTGTTCTACCTGTTGACACTGGCATAGAGCTGTTTGACTTATTCCTAGTCTATATAAGTGTTTGCTGAGTCTACAGTGTCTGGTACATAGGCGAAATATAATGACCTGGTCTATTTTGTATAGGTCTTTTAGGAAGTCCTTTCCAAAATCATATCCAATGTTTGTCTTCCAGTCTACTTCAGATTTTTTCTGTATGAGGGTTTTGACCTCTTTAAAAGATTGGGTTGGTAAATGTGCTCTTTGGCACTGCTCTTCTTAGACAGGACATTTATCACACAGATCTGATTGTATAGTATAGTTATAGTCTGTCCATTAATTCGTGAGCACGTTTGAAATTGATTTTCTGAAAACTACCTGTTGGATCTCAGTGATTTTTGCAAGCAGCCTTAGAATATCCATGACGCTAGAGAAATATTTTTTTCCAAGAAAATTTGATGTAGTTTGAAATATTTCTTCTTTAGGTTATATTAAAATCAACCTCACCGGATTGTACACAATAGTAACAGATCTACGGTACACAGACGAGTTGTTCTAAAAATACATTATGGTAACATAGAAATATCGTGAGTATACAACAATTTACGAAATCCTGTGCACCTAACCCAGTCGACTTTGAAAGCGGAAAGCATATGACGTTATAATTGGGATACCGTTGTATAGTTATAGGCGTATCTCGCTATTTGTATGAAGCTATTGTATCATATTTGTTGGCTTATCGAAACTGACATTGATATCACATTCATAATGAGTCTGAAGTGCACATTTATAACAATGCAGAAGGTTACAGTTTTACTATACCAACACTTCCGTAGGGAATCTAAGAGAGGTCATCTATATAGCGATATTCATAACCCTGAGAAACGAGCGCAACTGGCGCTTGGTCTGAATAGAGAATCCTTTTCCCGATGGATTAAACAGGACACAAAGTGCACTAATGTCAAGCAAGGACAGAAAAGAACAATTGACGACTTTGACATAGATGTCATAAGACGGAGCTCTTGAAAATGTTTGCGACAAATCAACTTGTTACTCTCAGGAAACTGAAATTAAAACTGCAATCAGATTGCAGCATAGACATTTCTAAAAGTACTCTATGAAAATTGTAAGAGCCACGGCTTCACCTTCAGAAAACTATAGGCGGCAGGAATATTATTTGTGAAAAGCCACATTTAATTGCTGCCCGAAGTAAATACCTGAGGCAGATCCGTGAGCGGGGGAGGCAAGGCTATGATATTGTATATTTGGACGAATCCTGGGCCAATGCTCACCACACCAATGCTAAAGAATGGCAATCAGTAGACGGTGAACAGAAAAGAAAAATACCAAGCAGCAGCGTATTATACTAACACATGCAGGAAGCAGTGAAGAAGGTTTTGTCCATGACGCTGGACTTATTTTCCAATCAAAAGTACCGACGGTAGGGACTACCACACAGAAATGAATGGACATATTTTCAGGCACTGGATGGAGAAAGATCTACTTCCAATTCTAAACAGACCATCATGCTTGGTAATGGATAATGCATCCTATCACAACACGGTATCAGCGGAAGACAAAGTACCAACTGAATCAAATACAAAATATCAAATTAGGACTTGGCTTGCTAAGGAAAATGTCAGCTTCGATGATACATATTTGAAACCCGGGTTGCTGTACCTGGTGAGGATGACAAAGGTGTTTCATATTGACAAAATCATTGCGGAATACGGCCACACGCCTTTGCGACTACCTCCATATCATGCTCACCTCAATCCGATAGAGCTTGTCTGGGCTAAAGTAAAGGGCAAGTTGCCGAACAGAACAGGACGTTTAAAATGTGTGATGTTGAAGTTCTGACACGTGAGTCCCTCTCAATGATAGACATGCAGTTCTGGAAGAAGTGTGTTGAACATGTGCTCCGAGAGGAAGTCAGTACTGGCACGAGATGGATTACAATTTGTCCAGCCAGTAACAATTATCATCCTCATGGAATCGTCAGATTCGGGATGGTACAAATCATATTTTGATTACAGACTGAGATATAGCAACGTATACATTTCCATATCCAAATGCGTCTACCATCATACAATTTGTGGTGAAGTTAAGACACCCTGGGGTCTAATGGTGACCGAAGGAGAGGACTAACTGTTGCATATTGTATCCAAGTTCACGATTGCACATAAAGGGCAACACACTTAACCCTTTGGCCGCCATATACGGAAATATACGGGTTTACGTAGGCGCGTAATGGAAATATACGGGTTTTTATATTGTTTCGGAAGAATTCGCTAAATAAACGAGAAGTCCAAATTTTATATAGCTTGAACTGTGACCTATAAGTAGGACGAACCGCGGAAATTTTCCTTATTTGACGCTGAAAACTGATCGGAGCTAGTATTTCTTTGTGAATTTTATAAATTGTGCTTCGTAGTTCAAAATTTTTTTGGGAAATGGCTTCTAATTTCAATACCGATAGTTAAAGTGAGGACTTTGAGTTTGAGGGACATTTCATGCAGCTAGGTGAGATAGGGGATTACATTAGATCTTGTGATTCTGAGAGTGATGTTGAATTGTCCAGTGACGACGAAGCTGAACCTGTCGACCACGATGTTCAATTAGATTTTGAGGATTTTTCTTCCGACATCGAGGAGACCGACCCTGTGCCCGTTGTTGACAGGGATGGTTGGAGTGATACCACTTCCCCATTAGTTGTGGAGCCATTTATGGAAGAGAGTGGGCCTTCTCATACACTAGAGGAGGGTGCAGAACCATTCGATTATTTCAGCTTAATTTTTGAGGAGCAGTATTTTGAATTTGTACGCTGATCAACGTCAGAAAAGAGCTGGGAAAATTGATTCAAAGTGGGACGCAGTAACTGCTGCCGAAATTAAGGTTTATCTGCAGAATTACATCTTTATGGGTATAATTTCTTGTGAAACTTTATCCAGTTCACAGTATTGTTGCTCATTATTTGAATGTTCTACAAGCAATAGTTTTATTGTTATTAATTTTTTAGAAAGACATGTTGCGTTTTTTGAGGAGTTATTCCCTTTTTAGTGTTTTTTATGAGGTAATTTTTTTTTGACGTGCTGGGGACCAAAGGGTTAATTACTTGACCTATCAAGTTAATATGGAGATACACCTATGAATAGAATTGACATGGACAAATTCTAGGGATTACTGTAAAATCTAAAATTTGAGCCCCGTATTTGCAATTGTCATAAAAGATCAAAGGAATTCGCGGATGTGCAAAATCCGTAGCATCTATGGACTACTGGTTAGCTTTATTTTAGCGCCATGGATATTCTAAGGCTGCATGCAAAAATCACTGAGATCCAACAGGTAGTTTTCGAGAAAATCAATTTCAAACGTGCTTACAAATTAATGGACAGACTATAATATCTTTCATTATCACACAGATCTGATTGTATAGTATAGTTTATATCTTTCATTATCACACAGATCTGATTGTGTAGTATAGTTTATATCTTTCATTATTACACAGATCTGATTGTATAGTATAGTTAATATCTTTCATTATCACACAGATCTGATTGTATAGTATAGTTTATATCTTTCATTATCACACAGATCTGATTGTGTAGTATAGTTTATATCTTTCATTATCACACAGATCTGATTGTGTAGTATAGTTTATATCTTTCATTATCACACAGATCTGATTGTGTAGTATAGTTTATATCTTTCATTATTACACAGATCTGATTGTGTAGTATAGTTTATAAACCTTCCGAACGCAGCACTGGCTTTGGATATCCTATTGTGGACCTCAGAATCTATGTTTGCCGATCTGGATAGGAGGCTGCCAAGATAAGCGAAGTTGTCCGTTGACTGGAGACGCTGGTGTTTAATGTTGATGACTGGATCGTAATACTGTTCTCTAGGGCGGGCTGGAACATGACCTCTGTTTTTTGGTGTTAATGGTGAGGCCAAACCTATCACAGGCCATTGAGAACTTGTCCATGTAAGTCTGCATTTCTTCCTCAGAGTTGGTAGCGAGGGCACAGTCATCAGCAAACAACAGGTTTGAGATAGTTGATTCTTTTACCTTGGTGGAGGATTTTAACCTCCGAAGATTGAATAGGTTACCGTCTGTCCTGTATCTAATCTTTACCCCATGTTCGTCGCCTTCCCAAAAGACATCCGTGAGCATGGCAGCAAACATCATGCTGAAGAGTGTTGGGGCCAGTACACAGCCCTGTTTGACGCCGTGGTGACATGGAAGGCTTCCGACAGCTCCTTCGCAAGTACACGTGCCATCATGCCCTCGTGAAACTGTTGGACGATCTTGGGAACTGTTGGACGCTTGTGTGGGAACGGAAGGGGATAAGCATAGTCACAAAGCTGAAAGTTTACCAGGCCATAGTGCTAACAACGCTGCTGTACGCAAGCGAGACATGGACAGTGTATAGCAGACACGCAAGAAAATTAAACCATTTCCACACAAGCTGTCTACGCAGAATACTAAAAATACAATGGCAGGACAAAATTCCAGACAGCGAAGTCCTCACAAGAGCAAAGATCCCAAGCGCCAACACCCTGTTGCAGAAGGCCCAACTGAGATGGGGCGGTCACGCTTTCGAATGCCTGATAAACGCATCCCAAAACAGTTGATGTATGGCAGCTTGAAGGGGGCAGACGTTTAGCAGGTGGACAGAAAAACGCTTTAAAGACACTCTTAAAGTGTCTCTGAAATGCTTCGATATAGACAATACGTGCTGGGGATCCCTTGCGCAAGATCGCCAAATGTGGCGCTGTAACAACAAAAGAGGAACCCGAATAGCTGAGAATCATCGTATTGTTGAGTCACAGAGAAAACGAGCAGCGCGAAAAGACAGAGCACACAACACGCACATGTCTAACCTTGATCATGTATGCCCCACCTGTGGTCGGGATTCTGTTCTAGGATTGGACTCTACAGTCACCTCCGCACACACCAGAGAGGTGCAACAGTACACGTCCGAGATTGTTGTCATCATCGCTTGCGATGGACGGCTATTATATAGTTTATATCTTTCATTATTACACAGATCTGATTGTATAGTTTATACCTTCTTTCATTAGAAGAGGATTGATATCAAAAAGTAAAATTACAAATATGGTTGCTATTTAAGGATGCCAGCATGAATCGAGCAGCAATTTATCAAAAGCAAACTGTTCAACTGAATCGTAAAACATATACAAATTATCACCACTAGAAAATTGTCTTTTATTATTTGATAATGTTACTAACTATATCTATACAATTTTAAAATGTCATCAGTGCTGTTGTGGTAAGTGCTCTACAACTGACACTTTTAGCAGAAAGAGGCAGAACACCTAGAGTGTGTAGACATCGGCATCTGTTGTTTTATATATAAATGCATACAAATCTTACTGTAATATTTATTTTCTGCTTTACTTACAGTGTATTCTGGTCAATATTTTACATCTGTTGGTTGAACTCTGCTCAGATCAATAGTTTAAATAGCTGTCAATTTTTGGTCAAGACCATTTGATAGAAATGTCTCTGAATGTCTGTAGTAACCAACTCGTTCTTGTTTTATTTACCAGTGATATTCATTTTTATATTCAGGAGACCCGGGTTTAATCCCTGGTAAGGCCAATTGTTTTTTCTATCTGTTGGGGGCATAAAGAAAAAATTATAACCTGAACAGTTTTGCGATGACTGAGATAGCCATGCAGCCATTAAATTCCACAAGCTCATGTTCCCCATGTCCTACACCGTCCTAAAAAGCGGTATTACAAACAGAGAGAGAGAGAAGAAATAGTTTTACATGTCCCTTGACAGATCTGGTCAAATTTTAACTAGTTGCTTGGTGAGGGTAGTCACTTTTTGATCAAAGTAGTTTTATTAGTGATTAGTTACATGTTTACAACACTTTTCCCTGCCATAAATTTTTATTATACTAGATCTTTAGTCTTGTATTTGTTCAGAGGAGCTGGATTCCTACTGTTGTAATTATTTTCTTTATTTTACACGCATCATTAAACCTTGTGTCACCCAAATAATATTGTGGTTTCTGTATTTTTTTTGTGGTACATTTATTTATTGTGTATGAATTTCTTTTTGTTTTGTGTGACATGTTACTTTTTTAGGTGGTCTGTCATGTCAGAATGATATACTTGTGTGGTGTGGCTACATCCTTGCCTTGCATTCTAAAGGTCATGGTTTCTGCATCATGGAATCCGGACTGCGACATTCTGTTCACGGGTGCATTTTTTCCAGAGATCCCTAGGATTGTTGCTGGAGCTAAGGAGTTTGTGCTATACTCTCGGCAGGTGGCATGCCATTTCTGCAGAGACGGGCTGAATAATATGGGGTAGAACCCGGTGCAATGAAGTCAATCCTTTGGCTCTACTTCTGTGGCGTCATGTGGTTTTTCAGGAAAATGATGCAAAGCAAAACCAAGGCATAAAGAAAGCTTGCTTGCACAGATCAGGAACAATCAGTAACTGAAATGTGAAACACTTTAAAGGGGAAAAAAGTCAACTATAAGTAATAGAAAGAGTAGGGAAATGTGAATAGAGTCTTAACTTGATGAAGGTAACGCTCCAACTGTACATCTCCATGTTGAATGGACAACACACTAGTGTAGCAAATGCAGCTCAGGTCGAGCACCCACTGGTATTAGCAGATAGATCATCTGTTTGAGCAGGGCACCCCTCCACATGTCAAGCACTAGATGACATCAGAAAGACCCTCCTTCCTCCAAGGTCAGATAAATGGAACATTATACAGAACAAAAGAACAACTTACAAACACATGCAGATACCACTACATAACATTGGGCGAAGGCAAGAGCTCAAGTGCCTCTGGATCATTGAAGAAGAAGCAGGGCACCCATAACTGCTTTAAACTAGAAAAGAGGCATTCAGGAGAAAAGAAACTTCAACCACAAACCAGGGACGGATGAAGCAAATACATCATGAAATGTAAGCCACCTAAGAGGAAAAACATTGTTATGGATAAGCTCTACCAAAACAAATTGTGACACAAAAGGAAGAATATTGGGCCAAAAAAGTGCAAAATTGTCCAGCATGGTGTAATTGTTGAGGCTAAAAACAGCAATGGCACAAATTCACATCAGTCAAAATCTGAATTCTTTCACATTCATACTACAATCAAAGATGAGTTGTACATTTCAAGTTTATTATCATATTTCTACATACAATATTACAAGTCTAAGAGAATAACTTAGTGCATGGGGAGCCAACTATGCACAAACTTCACATTCATGTTTTCTCGGTAACGACTTGCAGGTAAACTATTTGAAAATCGTGGTATATCCTTTACAGGACGTTGCCATCATCCACAATAAATTGGGCGTTGATTTCCTAGGCACCACTTATATGGTCAGTAGTTTGACATCCGCTTTTTTTGTCTGTTTTTACAAATCCATGAACAAATTTGCTTCCAAATTGACTTGCAGAGTTTGAACCAGATTACCAGACATGAATTGAATTTTTATTTTCACAGACTTTTTTTTTATTAAATAGAAGGAAAAAAAATCAGGATTACATAAAATAATCTGCTTAAAAGGATCATTACATCAGAGGTGGGACGAAGCATAAATACAAAACACTGAACAATATTATTATGATACTCTGTTGAGCTAACTGTATCAACAACTAACAATAATTCCAACACAATCAAGAATCATGTTTCCTCAAATATTACTATATTCCATTTTTCTACATAGAACTACACAAATATATATATATACACAGTAAACATAGATTCTAAAACTAACATTTCCACTGTAGACATCAGACTTATGCTATAAATTATTTGTAATCACTTCTGAACAGTTTTCTTTTTTTTTCAAGATATACAGACAAAACTAAAATAAATGTATATGTACACACCTTTTGTGCATGGTTTAGTGTTGTTCAACATTGCTGACATCAGTGTTTGGACAAATGTGTATGTGTACACAACTTTTGTGCATGGTTTAGTGCAGTTCAACATTGCTGACATCAGTGCTTGGACAAATGTGTATGTGTACACAACTTTTGTGCATGGTTTAGTGCAGTTCAACATTGCTGACATCAGTGCTTGGACAAATGTGTATGTGTACACAACTTTTGTGCATGGTTTAGTGTAGTTCAACATTGCTGACATCAGTGCTTGGACAAATGTGTATATGTACACAACTTTTGTGCATGGTTTAGTGTAGTTCAACATTGCTGACATCAGTGCTTGGACAAATGTGTATATGTACACAACTTTTGTGCATGGTTTAGTGTAGTTCAACATTGCTGACATCAGTGCTTGGACAAATGTGTATATGTACACAACTTTTGTGCATGGTTTAGTGTAGTTCAACATTGCTGACATCAGTGCTTGGACAAATGTGTATGTGTACACAACTTTTGTGCATGGTTTAGTGTAGTTCAACATTGTTGACATCAGTGCTTGGACAAATGATGTCCTGTAACAGCCACAATATTTTGCTCAGGATATTATGGGCAACTATTTTGGTTTACCAATCTCTGTTGATAGACCAAGATGAAGGTGGCAGCAGAACATCAAATAATCCCTTTAACATGACAAAAGAGGCAGGAGAACTTGCTAGAGACAAAGAGTTTTTCAGGCAGACTGTGACAAAAGCAAAGTTCAGCAGGGAATATGCTACTTGATGATGATGAATCTCCATTGGTATTCAATTTAACTGCAGTCCATCTTACATGACTTTCAGATGGGATCAGTTCTTTATAAGTGAAAATCTACATGGACATTAACTAACAATTAAATCTCAACTAATAATATGAAAGCTAGTGAATTTCCCATGAAATTTTCCATAATTGAATCTACTGTATCATTGTTATCTACTGGGAGATAAATAAAACAAATGCCAATAAGCCAGTTTTATATTAATCTTCTTGCTACTGCCTGATTAAAGGAACAAATAGTTCAGGATCATATTTGATGAAGAATATAAAAAGACTGATACACTGGTAGTGAAGGTGATTAAGAGAGTAAGGAAGGGTAATAATGAAGGTTGACTGTTTCTTCAAATGATCACAATAAATAAAGCAAGTCAGAGATTACTTGAGCAATAACAAAATTAAATGAAGAGAATAAATACAGCCATAATACTCCAGTTATTAGTACAATATAAATAATGTCACAAACCCAGCACCCAAGCTCACACCCAAAATATTTGTAGATGTTCACAAATGAATTTCCGACAACATACCATAGGCATGTATACACATTCCTGTCATGATATGCCAGTATGAAAAACACACTTATTCAAAAGTTTCAGCAGCATACCCTACATCCGAGAAATACATGACAAAGTGTGGTACCTTACCCTTCATGTATTTTTTACAAGTAACGTTATCAAAATAAGTTCTCAAGTGAAATAACACAATAGCATTGTCTTTACCAGAAGAACCAAACATTTGTACAACATCAGTATAAGAACAAGTGTTGTGGAATGTAAAATGTTATTAATCAATCTTGTTAGATTTAAACTATATGATTCATTTCTTACTAAACTTGAAAGTAGGAATTATTTTAAGTTTTGGTGATTATCATAGTCTAACATAAAATAATATTTACTTTCAAAAGTGAAATGTGCATTCTCTGTGGCACCAGAATGGATGAGCAGCCTTAAACCCTCAGTATGTTAATAATTATAGGGAGTCTAATCAGATATATACTACATTGGGTTTCTTTTTAATTCTTAATACTTATTAGTAACGTCCTTTTCAATTGAACATGTAAAAAAGTCTCAATAAAACACGCAACAAAAGTTTATAACAAAGAGGAGAAAAAGATCAAATCTTGCATATCTGGCTACAGAGATGCATTTCTCCTTTAAAAAATGTTGCTTAACTAGTATAGTTTCGTAGTAGTGTTAGATATTATTATATTAGACAGACAACAGACAATGCTACACAATCCAATTAACATATAAAAGTCTATACAAAAACTCTATATACTTAAATATTTACTTGATTATGTTCATGAAAATGTGCTATACTATTCTTTCTAGAAACAGTCAAACTATACAAGTTAAACATTAATCATCTAGCAGTTTTTGTATGTTTTTAAATCAATATCACTGCTTTCCTTTAGTTAGTTAAACTAGTGACCTCTGCTGATAGACACCTGAACAATAATAATCACCTTTACAGTTCATGTTTTAATTTGTTCACTTTTACGTTCTTTAGCAGCAAGATGGGATGACATCAGGAATATCTAAGACTTAGTTACAGGTTTACAGAGTGGTTGTTTCATGGGGACCTTTTCTGCCTGATGATTCTGGTTGTGTAGATGCCTCCCGGTAGTATTTTGCCAGGGTGGACTGAGGGATACGTTTCAACATCTCCTTAGGGAAGATACGGAGCAACTGCCAACCAATATCCAAGGACTCGAAAATGGTTCGCTTTTCATAGTGACCTGCAATAACAAGATGTGATTTAATATGATTCTCTATCTATGCTTAGTCTAACTGAACATAGTTTATAAAACTTAGAAGATCATCATCTGCAATGCATAAATTTAAGAAATTTATATGTACATGAATTATTATTTTTTTCCGATCCAGAAGCACTTGAGCTTTCAGCTCGGTGCCATGGACATCATAACCCTTTGGTTCGGTGCCACAAACACCATAAATCTGGAGAACCTGTGGCTTATCTGCCAGTCTGCGGAATTGAACCGCACTCACAGGGGGCTTGTCACCCATCGTCCAACACCCTGGGCAGGCGGCATATGTAAATGAATACAGATTATCACTGATTACATTCAGCCAAGGTACTGTATTTGATAGATATATATTTATTTGAACTTATTTCAATATTTATTTCTTGTTTTCTTACAATGTGCATTCAATCAAATCAAGTGCCACACATGCAGGCGTAGAAGATCATGTCTTTCCACAACTCTCTCCTTGGTGCAGTTAATCAGTTCTGACATCAATCTTTTGTCAAACCACCCAATATCTTCTCCCTCAGCTTTCCATTATCTCTCCTTCCCTGAATTTTACCTCCTGTCATCAAATGTTCTAAACTTCCTCTTTGCATTATATGCCCGAAGAACCGTGATGTCTGATTCTTATGATATGGTTTCTTTGTGTGCAGGCCTGTTTTAAAGCATTTGTTTACTTCATAGTGAAATCTTCAGCTTTGTTCAGTTAACCTACATCTCTATGGATTCTAGCGATTTTATTGATGGCTTGCTCAGTGTCCATGATTAGTTCCTAATAAACTGCATACAAATTAATTAACTTGACTCATAATAAGTGCATAAATTAATAACTTTAGACAAGTCTGCATAACAGATCAGTATATCACTTTTCTAGATTTGACTAGATATTCTATTCATATCTATTTTTAACACCAGTATTTTAATGGCAAAAAAAAAAGAAAATCTGACCTTGAGTAATGAAGTTTTTCTCAAACTTGATTAGGAACTCCAGGTAAAGTAAATCCTCAGGTGTAAGGGCTTCCTCTCCCACCACAGCCTTCATAGCTTGGACATCTTTACCAATAGCATAGCAGGCATACTGTTGGACAAAGAAGTCATCTTTTAGAACTATTGACAATATCAACAATGGTATTTTTGCACCCAATGAAGCTAAATATATATAACATTTACATTACTTCCCAAATTCATAAAGGGGGATTCATTCAAATTCATACAGCAAAGGACTTTATTTTATTTACCATGATTTAGTATGTGAAAGGACCAGGGGTTAGTGATCTTGTGTGTGATCAGATGACATACTACAGAATCAATTAAAAATTACCTTTGCATGGAACATGATTAATCTTAAAATTGAGAATCACGAAGTTATAATTGTATTTTTTAGTATTTCCAACTACCAGTATGATGATGTATGAGTTTATATTATTTTTATTTTCCCTGATGTCCATCTTTCTCATAAACTGCAATCAATCAAAGAAGGCTCTTTGACTTCAGATTTACGAAGGTATTTCCTAGACACAAATTCAACTGCATTTAACTAACTTGTCAATTTCTACAAAAATGTGTTACTTACCAACTGATTGGAGACATCAGCATGATCTTCTCTTGTCATGCCCTCACCAATAGCAGACTTCATTAAACGAGACAGGGAAGGAAGCACATTGATTGGTGGGTAAATCTGAAATGAAATCATTTTCAAGCATGTAGTTGCAAATATACATTTTATATAAAACGAAACTCAGCTTTACGGTCGGTCACAGTGCAATGAAAAGCCCTTTATGATGGACTTTCTCAATATGATACGGTTTACTGTATGATAAAACATTAAATCTCTCTGTTCACAAACATTTTAAATTTCTTTAACCGTCAGACATGACTGACATTTCCAATATTCTTCTTCTTGAGACGTTCCATATTGACTTTGTTAAACCACTCTTTGTGATTTGTATGTGATCTGACCCTAAGAGCGATTGTATGATGTGCCAGTTATGCGCCTACAAGTAGGCCAGCATATCCAATTTCTGCAACACTTTTTATTTACTATGGTAGCTTCCCTAGGCCTCTACCTTAGTCACCTCTTACGACATGCCTTGTAGGTTACTCTCTACCCTAGTCACCTCTTACGACATGTCTTGTAGGTTACTCTCTACCTTAGTCACCTCTTACGACATGCCTTGTAGGTTACTCTCTACCTTAGTCACCTCTTACGACATGTCTTGTAGGTTACTCTCTACCTTAGTCACCTCTTACGACATGCCTTGTAGGTTACTCTCTACCTTAGTCACCTCTTACGACATGCCTTGTAGGTTACTCTCTACCTTAGTCACCTCTTACGACATGTCTTGTAGGTTGCAGTGTTACTAATCTTTGATTCCCTTGCGTGTCCTAGCAACTCAATGGTAATTTATTCCCAATACTTCAATTGATATTTGATAAAGAACAGAGGATCTTGCTTTATACATATTTTAAAATAAAAATAAAATAGACAGGAAAAGCCATACTTGTTTATCAGTTTAATTAGCGGGTTTGTCTTACATATATTTACAGCTGTCAGAAAAAGCATGAAATCTTACCTGTCTGTTGTGCAGCTGTCGGTCCACATACATCTGACCTTCAGTGATGTAGCCAGTAAGGTCAGGAATTGGATGGGTAATGTCTACAGAAAGAGTACAGTAAAGTCAGAAATTAGACCAGTAATATTGATACCAGATATCTTTCTTCCAAATATCTATCATACTTCTGTGTTCGCTCGCTATGAATTCAAGCGTAGTCTTGTATGGCACTTCTAATTGATTTTTGCATGAAGGTCTACTTTCCTTATTATCAGTGTCCCCTGCCATACACATGTGTCTTCTCCGACTTCAGAGGTAAATGTATGTACTCGAAAAAAAAACATGGCCAGCAATGGCGGAATGCGGGTAGGCCATTCAGAGTCAGAACTGTTTGATTCTGAACACGACTTTGCTAGCGCATTTCCGACATGTTTGGTTGAGTATTTTCCGGTTTCGTTTGCCGAGCTACTGAGTTAGTGCTTGGGCAACGCTGTGAGCTATGAATGTTACATGGAATGCTTTTGCTGTGTCAACCGTGCGTTTGTTGTGTGTTAGTGTGTATTCAGAAAACGGCGGACAGTGGTTATGACGAACAAGCTCAATCTCCGTATGCAGTTATATTGCGAGTGCAGAAAGCTGGATTTTGTCATGATTGATGTTCCTTCGACAAGAATTGCAATTCAAGTGATGAACAGTTTGGTGTTGCTACATTAGCGACGGCCATATGCATTTTATGCGGAGCAGGTTGCTTTTGTGGCGGTACACGGCTGTTTCATTCTGGAATTAGTTCACACAGGAAACATTTCAGTTGTTAGCATTTCGTGTGATTTTCATTGGCACAGGACGGAGCAATTATGGGGTGACCCGTTGCAGTGAAGTTGGAACCATACTTATGAACTATGTATGTACTCGTTATATTTTCAAAGATGTTCTCATTTCATAACAAAACTAAAAAAAAATTTTTTTATTTGTATTTGTAAAATGAAAAGCGTATAAAATGGGGCAAAGTGTTGACAAATGATGTAAACAAAGTCTTACCATCGTTGGGCATGGTAAGGATAGGAATCTGTGTGATGGAACCACTCCTGCCTTCAACACGACCGGCCCGTTCATAAATGGTGGCCAAATCTGTGTACATGTAACCTGGGAAACCACGACGACCTGGTACCTCTTCTCTTGCAGCAGACACCTGGCGACACATTCCAGAATAAACAACTCACTCATCTCTATTAACAATGCATTTTCACATATTGCTACTGTACAGTCCATCTTTATATAGGTTTATTGAGCTAGACACCGATATATAAAGATGCAGGTAACATCTTAACGTTATGAGCTAAAAATTGTAACATTTTGAGTTATAACAATTGTAATATTCTTATTGATGCAGTCAATATTTACAAATACTATCAGGGATAAGCCATCCTAAAATCTTAATATTGTACTTGATGTAGTCAATGATTTTTAGTGAACTTAAGACACTGAGGTTATAAAAAATCTATCAGGGATAAACCATCCTAAAATCTTAATATTGTACTTGATGTAGTCAATGATTTTTAGTGAACTTAGACACTGAAGTTAAACAAAATCTATCAGGGATAACCATCCTTACATCTCAATATTGTACTTAATGTAGTCAATAATTTTTATTGAACAGACACTGAAGTTAAACAAAATATATCAGGGATAACCATCATTACATCTCAATGTTGTTCTTATTGGAATAGCTATCCTTACAATCTCACTGTTGTTCTTGATACATTTACTTAACCAGTATAATATGTTTACCTCTCTCAGAGCTTCTGCATAAGAGCTCATGTCTGTCAAGATGACAAGAATGTGTTTCTCACACTGGTATGCCAAAAACTCAGCTGTTGTCAATGCAATACGAGGAGTAATGATACGCTCGATTCTGAAATTATTATAATTAAAAATTAATATGCAAATATTTTCAAGCAAAACATATTTGCATATAATGCAATGAATGTATTATTTTTTCCAAACCTGTGTTAGTCTTTGTTTATTAAATTAATTAGAAACATCTGACTGCTGGTGTACAAATAACTAAATATCTCAACATTTTTTTAAAACTTACAATGCAAAGCATTATACTAAACTTAATAGTATATGTCACTCACGTAGGGTCATTGGCCAAGTTCAAGAACAAAGACACATTCTCCATGGATCCATTCTCTTCAAAGTCCTGTTTGAAAAATCTAGCAGCCTCCATGTTCACCTGAGTAAGCATGAATAATAATCTATCAGTGATAAATATATACAGTTGTAAAGCAAACACTTAACACTTTGACGACCAAGTTCAACGATTGACAAATTTCATGATGTATGCCTTGGTGACCAAGTTCGGCGATTGACAAATTAGTAACATGTTGAATGCAAACAGATGGCAGTATCGATACCTCTAGTGATCATGTGTCATCCTGTTATTTTATTATTCCAAAATGGCTACCCTAACGATGTCTAAAGGTAGAGCAGTTAGAAGCAATGTTTTCATGAAAAATCCTCTATTTTTGTTACCAGTACACTTTCAGCGTTTTTTATCATGTTTAATAACGAAAACTATACTTGTAACATAGATGATTATAACTCTGTCAGCGAATATTGTGACGAAAGTGATACCGCAAGGTTAAGCAGAGATGTATCAGTAATGGTGAATAATATCACATGTGACGGTAGTGACAACAATGTTGGATTAGACCATATGGCTGATGTAAGTACATCTGAAGTAAGAAGTGGGCATGATACCAGAGCAGAACTGCACATGTAAGTAATCTTTGGAGATGGAGTAATAGTCTTCAAAACAAACTATTTGAGCTGGACATTCTTCCTCTATACGAATAACATGCATGGTGTGATTCCAATAACATTTCTAATGTTCTCAATCTATTCCGTCTTGTAACAATGGCAGCTTTTCTTAAACGTTTAATTTCCCATGTAAATCCATACTTATATATGGTAAACTTATACAACAGATGATCAAACAATGAGTTGAGGTTTAATACAATTTAAAATTATAAATACTTTCAACAATGTATCCATTATAACAGTCTAATGGGAGAAAGACTCAAACATCTCAATCCGCTTACCCCCATGGCAGCAAAGACAATAGCAAAATTATCCCTATGATCATCTTGTACACTTTTCCCAGGTAACTTGACTAAACCTGCCTGTCTACATATCTGGGCTGCAATCTGCAGACATACAAAATATAGCAACTCATAAATCACATTACTAAAAGACTGAAATCCAATATAGCTTGACAAAAATGGTGTCTTAACATGTTTTTTTTTAACTCAGATTCTTGAAATGCTGAGAACAATTGCTTGAATTGACTTCTCACAATCATTGAATTATAAATGGAAACAAGAAAGAGTAGGTATTATATGGCACTAACAGACAATAGAGCTTATAGTTTGTGACAAAACTGACTATGTCAAAAATGGAACAAACAAGATCAGTATAAATAAAAACAATAAATCAATGGCAATCTATAAACTACGCCTGGAATCTGAACAAACATAAAATATGGTGTATAAAGGAAACAGACTCCCATGATTCAAACATCTTATATTTCGAACACTCCACATCGACCACTTGTTAAACCACTCTGATTTGTATGTGATCTGAGCCTAAGAGCGATGTACACTGTGCTAGCTATGCACCTTAAGTAGGCCAGCACATTCAATTTCTACAATGTTTTTATTTACTAGGTATCTTCCTATTGATATGACAAGGTATGATCTCTCACCCATTTGTTCTTGTAGGCCATTTTTATCCATTCTATGCAAATAATATTGCAGACATGTTAAGGTAACTATGAAGACATACCTGGGAGCAAAACAGTATGGTGGCACACATGCAACCTATGTTATAATGATGACACCTAGAGTAGCAAAGAGCATGTTAGAATGGGAACCCATCTCGAGTCGGAGAATGGGAACCCATCTCGAGTCGGATAATTAGAGCCGCTTCAGTACCAGGCATGTCAATATGACAATACTGCAGTGTTATGCACCAACAAATGAGGCTGACGATGATAAGAAAGACACATTTTATGAGCAACTACAAGATCAAATTAACAAGACCCAAAAACATGACCTGTTAGTAGTAATGGGGACTTTAATGCCAAGGTTGGAAGTGATAATGTAGGGGTAGAGAGGCTATAGGAAAACAAGGAATAAACACAATGAATGAGAATGGAGAAAGACTGGCGGAGTTATGTATGCTGTCAAACTTAGTAATTGGAGGTACCATCTTTGCACATAAGGAAATTCATAAACTTACTTGGCACTCACCAGATGGAGTGACCAGGAATCAGATTGACCATATGTGCATAAATACACAATTTAGAACATCATTGCTGGATGTCCGTGCATACAGAGGGGCAGATGTAGGAAGTGATCATAATTTATGCATAGGTAAATTGAAACTGAAATTGATAATTCACCATACTAAAAAGAACAACTGCGAATAGACAGTCAAAGACTACAAAATAATGAGGTAAAGAGGAATATCAGCTCGAACTTAAGAATAGGTTCGAGTTACTCAATGGTGAAAATGAACAGAACATTGAAGACAAATTGACTAAGATAAAAGACACACTATTGGGGGCAGCAAATAGTAGCGCAGGATTAAAGACGTAAGACAGAAAACCCTGGATAAGCGATGACACCTGGAAATGTATTCAAGAAAGAAGAAACTAGCAATATTTAATACTAAGGATGCAACAGATGAAATCCAAGCTAAAGAGGAATATAGACTAAAAGACAAGGAAGTGAAAAGAGCAGCTAGAAGAGATAAAAGAGCATATGTCAATCGACTGGCCGAAGAAGGAGAAAAGGCAGCTAAGACTGGAAACAGTAAAATGATATACAACACACTAAAACAACTTACTGGAACATTTGTTTCAAAGGGTGGCCCAATCAAGAGCAAAGATGGTAAAATTCTAACATCAGATACCGAGCAGAAGAAAAGATGGGCAGAACATTTTGAAGAAATATTAAATAGACCTGATCCACCAGTACTACTCAAGTTTGATGAAGAGGCAAGAAACAGCTCCCTACCAATTAACGAAGAAATGATAAGTGTAGCTGAGGTCAAGGAGGCAATCGATTCCTTGATAAACAATAAGGCAGCGGGTGATGACAACATTACTGCAGAAATGCTCAAAGCGGCTGATGATACAACTATTAGCCAGGTGCAAGAACTATTTAATAAAGTATGGGAAGAAGAAACTGTCCCAGATCAATGGAAGAAGGAATAATTGTTAAGATCCCCAAAAAAGGTGATCTCAAAGATTGCAACAACTGGAGGGGGATCACCCTATTATCAGTAATGACCAAGACTTTCTGCAAAATCATTCTTAATAGAATCAAAGGAGCAGTGGACACAACCCTGAGAGAAGAACAAGCTGGTTTTAGACCTGGGAGAAGCTGCTTAGACCAAATAATTACCCTACGACTAATTTTGGAGGAACATATTGAGAAGCAACAACCACTCATACTAAATTTCATCAATTTTAAAAAGGCCTTTGATAGTCTACACAGAATCTCTCTGTGGAATATTCTGAGATGCTATGGAATACCAGACAAAATAATAAACATTATAAAGAGCCTCTATGATGGTTCACAGTGTGCAGTTCGCACTGATGGTAGACACAGCGACTGGTTTATGGTTGAAACCAGAGTAAAGCAAGGCTGTATTCTATCTCCGCTATTGTTTGGAGTGGCCATTGACTGGGTGATGCGAAAATGTTGCAGGGCGAAACTGGCATCGATTGGGTAGAAAATAGTCAACTAGAAGATTTGGATTTTGCAGATGATATTGCCTTGCTAAGTAGAAACAACCAAGATATGCAAAGAAAAACAGACAACTTGTCATCTATAGCATCAAAAGTTGGACTGCAGATAAGCTATGAAAAACAAATATAATGAAGACACCTATGGCAGGTAATGCAGATATCACACTGGAATCTAAAATGATAAAAATAACAGAGCAGTTCACCTATTTGGGTAGCAATTTTGATTGCACAGGAAATGTTAAAAAGAAATTATGATACGAATTGGCAAAGCAACATCAGCTTTTAAAAGTCTAAATAAAATATGGAACTGCAAGTTATACAGTATTAAAACTAAATTACGAATTTTCAATTCAAATGTTGTATCAATCCTAACATATGCCAGCGAGAGTTGGAAAATGACTAAAGATATAGAAAGCAAGTTGAATGCATTTGAAAATAGATGTCTCGAAAAATAATGAATATAAAATGGAAGGAATTCAGGAGAAGTGATGAAATCAGAGAAATGTCTGGTCAACCACTAGTGAAAACCGTTATAAGAAAGAGAAGATGGAGATATGTTGGGCACACCTTGAGGAGAAATGATCAACGAATATCAAAGCAGGCATTGAAGTGGGATGCAAATGGTTCAAGAAAGAGAGGTTGACCTAAAGAGACCCTGAAACGAACTTTGCTGAGAGGCAGGAAATATCGGTCTCAGTTCCATGGAGGAGATTGAGCGAGTTGCCCAGGATAGAGCGGTATGGAGAAATTACTTGCAGGCACTATGTAACGTATGACGGTACGAGAGGAATTATTATTATCTTCCCTATACTCTTAGTCGCCTCTTACGACATGTAGGTCGCAGTGTTACTATTCTTAGCTTACCTTGTGGGCCCCGGCAACACATGACAATTTAAACATCTTGCATGCCTTTGTGACATGTTCCTCCATTTCTTCCCCTTTCATCTAGAAACGGATGAATGGGTGACAATTTGTTCATTAACATTGTATATGTTTATGATGTACTTGACAAGTTACTATTTTTATGTCTCTTCTTCAATTATTTTCTTTATTTTATTGAACTTTACTAGTCTCCATAATAACTAGTTAGAACATATATTAATGGGACATCACAAAGCATTTCTCAGCAAACCTCATTGTGTGGAAGACCAGCAGCAGAAAATATGGGAATCTTCTGACCACGGGCAATACTGTTCATGGTGTCAATAGCAGAGATACCAGTTTCAATCATTTCTTCTGGGTAGATACGTGACCAGGGGTTAATTGGCTGACCTTCAATGATTATAAAAACATTATGTTCAAATAGTACTGGGGAAGAAAAGACATCATACAGCAGACAGAAATGAATATCAACAACTAGAACTTTGTGTAACAGAACAAGACTTGCACAAAATCTGAAATTTCTATGAATTTTTTCTTCTTCCAACATTTTCAGACATTGAATTGTATACTTCTAAATAATTCTAAAGTAGTTAGAGGTCAACCAGGGTCCATGTGCATCTCTATATCTCTTGTCTTGGACGAACATGGGGGGTAGCCATTTTTGTTTTCTCTGTTCATTGTATGTTGGACATTCTTGCAGTATGTGTGTCTGTCAGCTTGTTGGTGTCACATGTGCATATGTCAGAAGGGCCTATTTTGTACTTGTTAAACAGATGCTATCTCAACCTATTCGTAGATCAAAAATTACAACCTGTTCTCTATTGAGTTAGTAGTATGCATTTTTTTTTTCTGACCTGGGTGATCTCTCACCCATTTGTTCTTGTAGGCCATTTGTATCCATTCTATGCAAATAATATTGCAGACATGTTGAGGTAACTATGAAGACATACTTGGGAGCAAAACAATATGGTGGCACACATACAACATATGTTATAAACGGCAGCGTTGTTTAGGGTAGACTTCTTTAAGTGGGTCTATTATAGTTGTGGCCTAATGTTCCTATAGAACAAAATGAAGTAAGAATTAAAAAATACAACATGCCAGCAAGGGATGTAAACGTTTGACTTCAAATATATCAGAGATGTGGATTTATTTATTAAACTCTTCCTACTGCAGGTGTCTTGCCCACTTCAGTATAAAATATGTTACATGTGCCTCTATACATACTGATTGTCTACAAATTACAGTATTTCCTAACATGTACTACGAGAAAAAATGGAACACTTCCTTACCCTATAGAGATACCATAGGTGACGGGAGTAAGACATTTATTAAAATTATTTAGAGTGCACACTATTTATAAGTTTTCTTCAGAAAAACTACATATATAAAGCAAACAAGTAAACATGTCCATAAGTACAACAATGAATAAATATTCTTAGAATATAAAAGTGATGATGTACCCTGAATATCTAAGTAATCTTCTGCCAGCACATTTGGTCCATTGTCAATTGGTTTCCCTGACCCATTGAAGATGCGACCTGTAAGAAAAATATTTAAAATATATTGTTTTGCAAATTGTATAATGCTCCTCCAACCAATATCGTTCTCATTAAAACAATGTTATATTTATATTGTATGGCACTTGCAACAAATCGGCAGGCAATAATCTAGACTCATTCACTGTTTAACCTGCCTAAAACAAAAGGATTGACTTCATTGCATCAGATCTTACCCCATATAGCTTGGTCCCTCTCTACAGAAGTGGCACACCACCTGCTGAGAGTATTGCACAGAGCACAAACTCCGCAGCTCCAACAACAATCCTAGGGGTATCTAGAAAAAAACTTGCGACCAGATCGTCCCGGTTTCGAACCGACAACCTTCAGAATGCACAGCCTCAAAGTGTACTGTCCCCTGAACTGAACTATCTTGTGATCATGTCCATGTGCCTGACATGCTATCAAGTTAATCCTGCCAGTGGTCATATGGAATGCAGGAGTACTGGAACAAGAGACGCTAATAGAAACAACGGGCAGACGAAATTGAGAACATAGAGCTGGAACTCACTGAAAAACTATCTTGAAAAAGACAGCCATTCTCAAGGACTTGTCCAGATTGATAATCCAGATTTATGTAGAACTTGATGAGCAAGATGTGTTCTGTTATAGAGTCAAACAGTTTTGTCTTTCTTTGGAGTCTTCGTGCAAGCGGTTAAGTGTTTGTCTTGTGTTCTGAAGGTTCTGCATTCTAATCCAAATTGTGTTGTTCTGTTCAAGAATGCATTTTTTTCTATGAGATCTCTTTAAAGAGTTTTAAAGCCAAAGGGTTGACTTCACTGCACCGGGTTTTACCCCATATGGCTCGGTCCTTCTCCACAGAAATGACACGCCACCTGCCGAGAGTATTGCACAAAGCACGAACTCCGTAGCTCCGGCAACAATCCTAGGGTCTCTGAAAAAAATGCACTCGTGAACAGAACGGCGCGGTCCGGATTTAAACCCACGACCTTCGACTCGCAAGGCAAAGGGCTTAACCACTCAGCCACAGAGACCCCTTATGAGATCTCTTAATATTGTTGCAGGAGATACAGTTCATACTTTGTACAACACTCTGAGCAGTTTTCTGCAAAGAGTAATCAAGCCATATGGATAAACCCGGTGCAATGAAGTCAATCTTTTATCTTTAGATCCCTTTAGACCTGATAAATTTATCTCAGAAAATATAAAAATCTCATGTGTTTCAGAACACTAAGTGAGATACTTCTTGCTGAACTGCTCTTTCATTAGCAAATTATGCGACATACCAATTTTATAATATGACGGGTTGATATAATGATCCCCGTTAGAAAATAAGCCTACTAACTCCACCATGTGTTTGAGACGAGTTTGAGAGAAAACTCCAAGTGTCTGGAAAATTCTTTCTATCTGAACAACCACCTGTATAACTGAGCCTATACTTTGAGGCTATGTTGGATCCTACTCAGTGACTATGTCTAGTTGAAACTAAACCCTTCTGAGTAGGATACATAAGACATACAATGAAGAGACAGTGGGGAAAAAGGGAAACCTAGGGTCACTTGTCAATGGGAGCAGAAGAATGACAGTTATCACAAACCTGACATATCCTCAGAGACGGCCATACGCAAGATATCACCAGTGAATTCACATTTTGTATGCTTAGCATCAATTCCGGATGTGCCTTCAAACACCTGAAATTTTTTTTAAATGAAGGCATTAAAAGCAAGTTTAAAAATGCAAGATCAGTTGTATTTATTTTTACATACATAAATGTTGGAATACAGAATAAACTTTTAATTAGCAGAAGAACATTGAACTATTTGAAAGAAAATGTTTTATTTCAGTTCTTGTCTAAATGTTTCATCATTGTTTCATATTTTTCTAATCATTCATTTATATAGAAGTGTTGCTCAATTCTTAACTATACAACAATCCATTGTTTCATATTTTATAATAATTATATCCCATATGTCACAACAACAAAATTCAAACTTGTACTACCTTTCAAACCAATAACTCAGTCTAACCTGTACAATCATTAATCTTTCCCAGTAAATTAATTCACTCAATCATACCTGTACGACAGCCTTTGATCCCATCACCTCCAGGACCTGCCCACTCCTGCAAGACCCATCTGCAAGAACCAAATTGACGATCTCTGCAAACTTAGGGAACTGTAATTTAAAAAATTATAAAGTATTATTCCAACAAAAAAAGAAAATATACTGTGAACAATATCAACCATATTGTATATATATTCGTCTTGTACAGTTATATGTTACATAGGACCTGAAAGTAATTTCACCACACAGCAACCCTGGGCAACCTGCCCAATCTCTATCATGGAATTGAGTCTGATATTTCTCACCTCTCTCAACAAAGTATGTTTCGGGGTTTTCTAGGACATCCTCTCTTTCTTGAACCCTTTGCCTTCCTTCAATGCCTGCTTTGGTATTCTTTGATCATTTCTTTTCAAGGTATGCCCAACATATCTCCATCTTCTCTTACTTATAACAGTTGTTACTAGTGGTTGACCAGACATTTCTCTGATTTCATGGTTTACTCTATTACTGTACTTACAAACAAAAACAGAAAAAAAGAACTGATATTACAATTCTACAATTCTACAATTCCAACCAACTAAAGTTGCAAACACAACCATTTCTACACCAAGACATTTGTAATTAAGCAAATAAATGAAAAAAAAGCCTATGCAGACTATAGGTCATGACTTGCCACTTCACGTTACTAGGTCCAAGTATGCAGAATGTGCCACTGTCAATTCCTTTCCTCACTTGTGGATTATGGGATGCTGTAAATGAAACTCTTTTGTGTCTGATTCGAACGCACAAAACATTGCGCTAATCCACCCACCCCCACCTTGTAATTAAGCCGAAAAATGTCATTTAGTATAAAAAACGAACATGTTTGCCTTACCTTGACATTATCTAAGATTACCAGTGGACCATTTACACCAGAAACAGTCTTGTATGCTGAAAGAAAATTAAGAGTTCAATTTATAAAGTTATTACAAGTTAAACCATGGTGTTGACAAAATGACATTGAAAACTAAGAAAGGTATAAAATCATTCTGATTGCTTTTGCTTAGTAGTAGCAGTAGTACAGAACAAGAGTAAATGTTAATATTGTAAAACCATGGAGGCTACAGCTGTCCATCTTGTGTTAACCTATTTTTCTGTATTTGCCAAACAAGTTTTTTTCCCACATATATCATTTGCAAAATGGAAACTAAATTGAGGAAAGACCATAGGCACAATTAACCAAAAATTGTCACAACAGAAATCTAATAACAATACTGAGAAGAATTTAAAGTCTAGTTACAATATATTACAGCAACTGTAAGATAAGAACTGAGAAACAAAGTATATAATTCTTTTTTATAAACTTTCTCATTAGTTTTACTTGAAACAATGGACAAACATTGGTTCAATTCCAACCAGTATTCTCTATGCTTTATTGGATGCAGACATTTGATGAGTTTGTTCATATACACTATTATCTGGTATGTTTGAATGTCAAAACTCTTTCAATCTTCAAGCAAATTTGTAATCATTAAATTAAAGTAGATAAATGAAACAAAGTCTTTAAAAACATTTGCATATGTATTGAATGTTATTTTAAACTAACACAAAAAGAATAATCTGTTAAAAAATTGTTTAGTCCCCATAAGCAAAATTTTGGTCAACAAGAAAGAAAAGCTAAAACACTAAAAGAGCTTTTCATCATTTCAATGCATGTTATGTTCATTTGTGAAGTTTTGATTGACAACACTATGGATCATAGCAGACTCTGCATGAAGAACTTTTAAAAACCAATTCATATTCTAATTTATTTTCATAGATGGTATTTTACAATTCTTACACTTGTGCGCAAGCAATGTTCATTGCAGTCGATACTAAATAAAAATCTTTTTTTTCACTAGGTTTCTTTATAAGTAATACCTTCAACTAGAAAACTAAAAGGTTGGAAAAGAATCTTTAACAGATACATGGAACGTATTTATTTTGGAATATGTGACGGTTTTGGGGATTTTTTGGTCTATTTCGATAAGTATGTTGGCAATATCATGCATTGCATGTCTCATACCTTCTATATATCAACCAACATTTATACCATGAGTTTGTAAAAGATTATTTTATTCAGCTGTTTTTCTTGCTGAAACAGGTTTACCTAATAGAAGCTCAATTTTTACAAATATAATTTACATTTACCTATCATGTAGACCCGGCATAGGCAATGATATATTTATTCCATTTATAATCTGTTTTCCTGTTAATCAACTCTTCTGTGATGCCCTGTCATTAAAACTAAAGTGAATATCTCTTCATAGTTTTTCTATCCATTGTCCACTGTGTAGTTTCAGGGGTAGCAAAGAATAGAAATAGTCTTCTCTCACATTTTGTGAAAGGCATCTCTCTCTCTCTCTCGCGATTCCTGAAAGGCATCTAAGGAGGGTGGATTGTGACAAGAAACCAAACACTGTTAAAAATCAAATGGCCACAGAAGCAGAAAAACTCAAACTGCTTATGAAGATCCTGACATAGTAGTAAGATTGAACTGAGTTTACATTTTTTGTTTCTGCCCTGGGCACGACAAAGACTGATGATGATCTATTGTACAATTGGGTAGTCTATCCAAGTTTTAAATGTCCTCTATCAAAAAAGTTTCATATTCATATACTGCTAACCCAATGGACAAACCTATAATCACAAGAAAACAAATACTCACTTTGCATAAACATGTTTCATGTATAAATGCCAAAAAAAAATGTTTATTTTGAACACATTAAAGATTAATGAATGATAGATACAAAAAATTAGAGAAAGACAAAAACCATCTAAACTTTATATTTACATCAAAGATCCTATGCAGTTTGTAATGCTTATGAAGACAAAGGCTTGTTAAAATTCAATGATATATGTGATATTCAGCAGGTGACTTATGAAACCAATGTAATATATTGTAAAAACAATTTTCAAACACAGAACAATTAACACACTATCATTCTGTCCTCGTCCGTCCAAAGACAGAGACACCAAATTTTTATTGAATTCAATCGACAAATACACTATACAAAATAATATGTAATAATGTATTCTGTTATTTTTTTGGTAAGTAACAAAGAATTAATAGACAGTTCACTGTATCTTTTATTTTACTAATTATCAACGTTAGTTATTAGATAGCATGATATGAACTAATGTCCTTGCTATTTACCTTGTTCTCGTGCATGACAATCTTTAACCTTTCAATGTCAAATACCTTCTTGAACACAAAGGAACATATAATGCTGTGATACTTGAAAATATTGACTGAGTGTCTGGTTATCCTTTTACTTTTAATGTACCTACCTGGTATTGTAATATCTGATGCACCAACAAATCATAGCTGCATAGCTATGAAGTTCAAATACGTTACTGTCAGTCTTACTTAAATTGTGTTGCTAGTAGTACCAAGGCTAGTATAAGTAGTATCAACATCTTTTCCTTCAGGTCTCTGGATAATTCATCATAATAATCGGATCTCATGATGAAGAAGTCACTGGTCATAAATTCAGGTTGAATGATATTTCAATGAGGAAGAAATATAAGTGCACAAGATCACGCAGACCAAAGTAAAGTAACTTTAGAAGCCATCTACCTAAAAACTAATAACACATATGTATTTATTTGAGGTTAAAAAATAATTTCATTGCTCATTATAAATTATTGACTTTTTCTCATAAAAATTTCCTGCTAAAAATCTACCAGTCGCAATCTAAAAGAACATATTCACAACAAACTTAAATTTTATAACACATAAGTTTTTACAGCACTACTACTTACTTAGCCTTGGCTGTGTGATGTAGTCTCTGGTAACAGCTAATTTGTGGGTTCTATTAGCTGCAATATCATTCAGAGGTCCGTTCAAGTTGTTCACTCTGATCGTCGCCATCTTCAAGAGTTGTTTATCATGTGATGGTCACAACTACCAACGGATACGCCAGGTTTTGCTTAGTTATGCCGACTTCAGAAGAAAATTTTTAGATTTACATTCAAAAACGACAAACCAGTAGTACTGAATGCTACATTTTTCTGCTACAGTTGATTGATTTTGACTATTTTAATCACATTATTTATGCTAGTAAGTTTAAAGCATAATTTAATATCACATGTACAATCAGATACGTCTAATATTATATCATGCAAACGATTAATATAATAAATTTTAATGTACATGTTAAAAACTATGTATGTATACATAAATCGCAGATAACGTTATTTTTGTGATTATACAATTTTACAGCATAAAGTTAGTGCCTTTTTATTGTCTAAATACATTTAATGTTAAAATTAAAAATTAATTATGCATATGTATTTTGTTAGACAACTCGGCAACCCGAGTCACATGCCAGTCACGGAAGCTGATCCATTCCTTACCGTAAACTACCGCAAACAACATTTATAATGTCATATAAAAAATTATAGGTCATACTGGTAGATATCTCGTATGAATTAAAATTAAAGATTACTAAATTATATAGGATGTTATTTTTCAGGACTGCCTACTCATATTTAGATTTCCTTTATTGGATCTATTGCACATTGGACCTCTGTGTTTTTCATCAAGTTTCTGTAGGACTAGACCTTTGACCTTACTTATCACTTACAGGAGTCGCTGTCAATTTTCTGATTTTCTTAGTTTCCTTAGAAGTGGGAAAACATCTCCGAAACTGCGTTCCAGAAGGGCAATGTGTAACCTCCAAGCTATGTTGGTTCCCTCGTAAAATACAAGCTAAAGAGTCAATGCTCGGTTCAAAACTTGAGATACAGAAAGTGAAATTTACTCCTACCAAATCTACTATCATAAAATAACTGTAAAAGCGAACCTGAGCAAAAATTGTATGACGAAGTAGAATGTAATGGGCAGAAATGCAACAAGAACTGAAAGAAATTAACCACAACTGGAACACTACACAGAGGATGATCAAGAATAGAGAAGAATGGTGTGCATTTGTAGCGTCACATGCTATAGAGAGAACCGAAATGCTAGATATTGCAGGTTTGTTGTAAACAAATCAACATACTCTCAGAATGGCTGAAATAACACACAGATCATCACAGATTGTTTTATAATTAATTATAGTAGACGATGAAAAAAGAAATAACATTTGAAAACACAGCGCATTGCCTTTTTTTCAATGTCTGGAATGTATTCAGATTGAAGGCATACTTATGGTCCTCGGCTGAAATAGAAAAGGTTCTTTTGGGAAGATGAGATATTTTCTTAGCCTCTATCACTACATTTACGTCAATATACCTTTTAAAACAACGCCTTTATCAAAGTGACACGGCAGACAAGAGACATCCACTTCACAAGAATATTAATGGAGACATGTCGGGGATGACCCAAACTAAAAAATGATCAGTAAAGTAGCCACAGTTGCGACTGTACCAAATGGAATAATTATATATATTTCTCTCGTACCCTTATACGTTATATAGGGCTTGCATGTAATTTCTCCATACCGGCTCTGTCCTTGGCAATTCGCTCATTCTCTTCCATGGAATTGAGTCCGATATTTCTTGCCTCTCTCGGCAAAGTTCGTTTCAGGAACGTCATCAATTCATGTCGTCTTTCATTAGCATTTAGTTGTATCCAAGTCTCATGTAAGGCATATATCGTCTTTTGGGAGAGGAACTTCCCTTAGATATATTGTCCTCACAAGTTAGTGTTATTTGTCTGGATATTTATAAAGCTCTCCCAATACCGATGAAGATTTCCATCATGAAATCAATCAAGATGGCGAAAATTCCCCGCTTGCCTGTATCTCTTTGGTCACAGTTTTGAGACTGCAGTGCAAAATTGAAGATGACTTGTATTGATGCAAACGAAATGCTTCTTTCCCTCCTCCTTTCCTGCCAGCATTTGGCAACGTCTATTTTCCACCATGGAGGCTGAGTCCATGGTTTCCACTGTGTGTACGTTTTAAAAGTTACCCGTCTTATTCTGCTGGTTATGTCAGCACTTCTGTAATACATGATACAAAATACTGCAAGTCAGAGAAAAAACAAGTGGTGGGAATTTTGTGAGAAGGTAGCCCGGGAAAAGACACTTAAGCTTTTCTGGCGATTACAACAATCCATGACTGGGACGACCCATCAATACAATATGCCTGACCTACAAGGATACGATCACAGTTGGTATAGAACGGATGAAAATAAAAGGTTATTATTGTTAAACCGATATTTGGAACATACAAACCAAACAAACACTGAAGAGCGGAAACAAATCAAGGAAGCCTTGGAAAATAGATACAGAAACGATACACTGTAAGATCATGTCTATGTCACGGTAGATGAAACAAAAACCATCATAAAAACATCCAAACACACATCACCTGTGCCAGATGGGGTCCGATACGAAGATATGGCGAAATTAAGAGATGGAGATCTTGCAGAAATATGTATCGAATACAACAAAAGTATTAGAACGGGTGAAATAGATAAATCATGGTTGCAAAACTATTTAATTCGCGTGCCGTGCAAAAGCCTGACTATAAAACCCATCTCTAACAAACAGCTATCGCAATAATCAACATGCAAAACACCATCGGGAAAATTCTGGGTAAAGTTATAGCTAATAAAATCACGTACGAAATTGAACAAGAAGGCAAACTACCATCCAGGCTGGTTAGTTACCGGCTATACAGGGACACAAGGAGTAATGTGCTCTTCGAAAGACTTATATAACAACTATTAAGTATAAATGTTTCTCCAAGACCCGTCAACCTGATAGCGTCAATGTTGTTCCAACGACAAATAGCTTTCAAAAGCAGCAAATGGGTTTCAGAACTAAAAATAATACATCTGGGTCTACCACAGGGGTCACCACTATCCCCGATATTATTAAATGTATACACCAATGAGGCACAGCCAACTATAGATAACTAGGCCAGACAACAAGGGGGAATACCTGACCTAGATCTGAGCGGAGGGGGCCGATGGAATTTATATATGTTTGATAGAACACATCAAGCTTTTTTGCAATTTTACTCAATTCTGCGAGTCTATGGTTATTTATTGGAGAAAAATATTCATAATATTGATATTCCTTATTGTTAAATTTAACTTGTCGCATAATATAACTTCGATTTACCATTTTGTGTTGATTTTAAAATGAATTCGTCTATATACAACAATACTGGAATGCGAGGTAACGTGGTGTAGTTGTGGTCTGATTTCTCATAATTCTTACCGAAGGCCCATAAGTTTATAGTTGGCTCTGAATGAGGTGACCAAGAATCATAATACGGCGTTAGAAAGGACATTTTCCTATGCTGACGACATACTAGTGTACCACCAATGCAAAGACAGAAGTAAGACTGCGGAGGAACTGCAGGATGAATTGAAACGCATTTCTTAGTGATATCAACCATCTAGCACACAATTCAACACAGCTAAAGCTACTGTAACATGGTTCTCCCTCAACAACCACTTAGTGAGGACGACTACCCGGTCATACATATGAATGAGGAAATACCTAGGACTGACACTATGAAGTATCTAGGAGTACAGTTTAACAAAAGTCTACACTATAAGACATTGGATACAATCAGTGGCGGCTCGTGCTCAGTTTTGTTGGTGGGGCCAGACATTTTTTCCGGATAAATCATGATTTTTTATTGCTCTATTTTAATTTATAAAATAATAAATACAAGTTATACATTATTTTTGGTGGGCCCCACTGGCCTTTAATGACGAGCCGCCACTGGATACAATGATTACCAGAGCCAGAAAGGGACTAGCGACCATGAATCATGGCTGTCACATGTTACCGACAACGCCTACTATAGTCCGTTCAACAACTCATGCCCACAGTCCAATCTAGCAAAACCATCAGTTCCACAGTAGCGAAACTTTGCACCCAACCTTAGAATTATACCGATGCAAATGTCTTATGGAAGAAATTGCTATAGGAAACCTAGATGTTGTAATATAACGGTTTCCTTTGATGTTGGCGGCATATTTGGCTAGTCTGAAACGACATTTTAGTTTTTACAGTAAACGCACACATATGACATTTGATGACAAGTCTTATGCAAAAGCGTATCATCTCAGCTTATACATGGGGCCAATGTTGATACTTGCAATACAGTCATGAAATAAACAAGAAATGTAGACATAGTTGTATTATTGTTTCTAAATAACTTACATTACAGTTAAAGTTAGCTGCCATGTCATAATGCCATCCTCCTTTCACGTATGGCTTGGGACTGGCAATGACGGAGCTCACGTAGTAGCATGTCCCCTGCGGAACGTCGCATTTATGTCTCTTGCAAGTTCTCCTGCCTCTTCCAGCGTCATGTTCAATGTTTCTTTGACGTCATGCTGCCATCTTCGTCTTGTTCTTCCCTGTCTAGTTTTCCAGAAACCATGCCTTCTATTACCTTTCTCCCCAGACCACTGTGGCGTTTAATGTGGCCAAAATATTTCATCTTCCGGGACATGATGTTATTTATGAGCCAATGCTCCTTGATATTCAGGTCTTGTAGGATGTCTTTGTTTCTTCTCTTCTCTGTCCGGGATGTTCTAAGAACTTTTCTATAGCACCTTGTTATGACGGAGCTACTGGAGAGATTCTTTTCAAATTTGCTACTTCTTCGTTACAATGTGCGTGTGTTAACATATGTGGTAGGGAGGTATCACTATAATAAAATAGCTCTTTTCTCTGGTTCTTGTATACTGTAGTACAGATGACCCATATGTGCCTCTTTGCGGAAATGCGCGTATAGCATTAATGATACTTTTTGCATTGCAATTTCAAACTCATTAGAAATGTTATATCAATGTCTGTTTTGAGAAGGCAACAATATGACCCAATAGCCTCACACTAATTTCGATATACGCCTTTAACTAAAAGTCCATCTCCCACTAATGACATCATTTGTTTACCATGTTCAAGCCCGAGTCTATTTGGTGCAGGAAAATACAAGAATCCAGAAAAATCACGATTTTCGTCCTGAATGTTGCTATTTTTGTCATAAATGTAATAAATGGCTGTAAACATTAGTTTTCTCCAACCATGCCAATGGACGCGTTAAATATATAGCACAAAGAAGGAAACTTCTAGATGGTATGATTGTTTGAATGGCAAAAATATTTTGTAGCGTCGGGAACATGTGTAGTTCACATGCAAGTTTTCAAGTTATTTCATCAAATGGCTACAAAGATACAAATTTTTGTCTGTGGGCATGACAAGTTGAACGGACTATAGTCATTATCTATCAGGGGTTGATCTTGTCTGTCATGGAATACGCATTGGCAATACTCACTCTCAGCAAGACGCACATTCACAGGCTAGAGAAGATATAGAACAAAGCAATGCGCATCATACTTGGCTGCACCAAATACACAGCATGTAGAACAATAAGATACCTACCTACTGGACCATTCAGACATAAATAGTAAAATTGGGCTGCGTAGAACAGCTGCCTACCTCAAAACCTAACACACCCATTACAGAATGAACTAGACAGACCTAACACACCCATTACACAATGAACTAGACAGACCTAACACATCCATTACACAATGAACTAGACAGACCTAACACATCCATTACACAATGAACTAGACAGACCTAACACATCCATTACACAATGAACTAGACAGACCTAACACATCCATTACACAAAGAACTAGATAACCGCAAAGGCAATAGACTTAAACGTGGCCAGTAGTGGCTGGGCCGCGTAGAGGAGGTCGTATAACGGGTATGTGCCATTCAGGACATAGATCATGGAGAAGAGTGGATACCTATATCCACTGAAAACTGTCAATCCTTTGTAGTAATCACCACGATAAACAAACCAAGTCGAGATTCGCTGCCTACAATAGTCAACGCAGAAGTTGAAGCATTAATAAATGACTACACATCGCAGGAAGTTGATGTTGTCTACACTGATGGCTCTGTGATTTGGCACAGTCGGAGTGCATAGACCTTTAAGGCTAGAACTAAAAGGAAGGTCATTAAAGAGGCAAGTTGCGCATATGCGAAACTACCAGCAGCATGGCGATGGAGAAAATCATGGCGGGCACAAAATCCCTGGAGTGGCTACAGAAACAAACATTCACTCATGCATGCATACTCAGCGACTCTATGAGCATAATACAGCAGATCAGGACCGGTTATGTACGATCTTTCTTTCTTTCTCGAATCCTGTATGCCTCACAGCGTCAGGTCAGGAAGAGATTTCTAAAACGGGCCCTAGTATGCGCTTCGTAGATAGTCTCTTTCGTCGCCTCTGTTATCTCTGAGGTCCTTCTTTTGCGTGGCCGGCTTTTGCTTTGTACCCATTGTATCGGAGCAGCATTGCTCTTTGAGGTGCACTGTTTGATGGTAATCTGCTTACGTGACCGAACCATTTAATTTGTTGTTTCTTGATGAAGTCTAGTACTGATGTTGTACCCACTTTTTCCTGATGTCTTCATTTCTCAACCGGTCTCTTCTTGTTACACCCAGCATTCTGCGTAGACACTTCATCTCTGTTGTGACTAGTTTTCTTCTATCGTTTGTTGTCAGCGTCCAGGTTTGGCACTGGTAACATAATGTGGGGAGAAAGATTGTGTTGAACATTGTTCTTTTTGTGTTCATGGTGACGTGTTTGCATCTTAAAATTGGCGCCATTTGCCTATCATTTGATTTGCTTTGTTGCATCTGTGTTGAATTTCATTAGTTATTCTTCCATTTGCTGAAAAAATGCTCCCCAGGTATGTGAAATCTTTACTTGATTTAGTAGATGATTATCGATGGAGATGTTGGTAGTGTTTTCCTCTCTGGCAAATGTCATTACTTCTGTTTTGTCGATGTTAATTCTCATGTTGTATTCGTTACATGCTAACTGGAGTCTGTTGATGTGTTGTTGTAGCTGTTCTGTTGTTGATATGATTGCCTGATCGTCTGCAAAAGAAATTCATTTAAGAGTTTTAGTATTTTATGTATTTTGTATTGAAAGCATTTGATGTACGAAGGCAGTGGGTGCAATTAATACACAATGCGACAATCCAGACACTTGCCTTCGTCTTTGTCCCAGGTTATTCTGGGATGAAAGGCAATGAGAGAGCAGTTGCATTGTCAAGCAATGCTTCGATCGAGAATGGGTTTTCTATGGACAAAAGCGACATCATCAACGCTCTAAGAGAAAACCCACGCTCTGAAGATTTCAACAAAGAAGATAAAGGGTATTCTCTATCTCGGTTGCGCAAGTTACGCATACCGATAGGTGCAGCAAAACGGGAAAACCACAAGAGAAACCCCAGTAGATAGATCAACCCAGAATTGGAGATGTTAGTCTAAACACACTAAAATACATGCTTGGGAGGAGATCGGAGCAATTATGGACATGTCTTATGAAGATGATCCTCAAATTAAAATTGTATGATGCAAGAGTCATGATTGTCTGTGCAACTGCGATCACAGATTCCAGACTTCACAATGCGGAATTGTGACTGACTTTGTAAAGACATTGTTCGCCAGCAAGCTATTCATTTTCGTTTTTCAGCCTTCCAAAGAAAACAATCTAAAACAGTCTAAAAGAGTCTAAAGCCGAAAGATTGACTTCATTCCACAGAGTTTTATCTCAAACGGCATGCCACCTGCTGAGAGTATTGAATAAAGCTCCAACTCTGTAGCCCCGACAACAATTCTAGGTGTCTCTGGAAAATGCACTGCTCTAACCAATCAACCACAGAGACCCATGAGAATAGAATTTGAATACGCCAAACCATGCATGTTCACTAGCTATTAAAAAAACCCCGTCAGATTTCTAACCATGATGAGCATTCTCATTTGTGTACACAATGAGATCATCAACCCCGACGATAACAGCACTGGTGGCTGCTGCAAAAAGCGGACGAGAAATGGGCCAGACTGATATTACGAATTCCCTATGGGAGAGAGCGTGTAAATGATTCAAGCAATAGTATTCAATCTACAACCCTAACCAGACTGCAAGAATACCACGTTAAATGTGGAGCAACTAGACAAGAGCACTATACTGGTAGACAAGGAAGAGTTGTAAACCAACAATGAACAAGAATCGTTAGTTGCCACACGCTGAGAGACATACTGAGTAGGAGATCGCAGCCATTATGGGCTAATTGGTTCGATGTGCAGTGATGATGATCCGACGACTAAACTAACCTAGTTAACCGCAATAATTTGAGCAATTTCAAGATCTGCTCCACATTGTCATACTCTCGACATTCCCTTACAGGAGTAATGATAACGTATCAATCAATCAAGTGCCATGTCTGCCGGCGTAGGCGATCATGTCTTTCCACAACTCTCTTTGCTTGGTGCATGTAATCAGTTCTGACGTCTGATCTTTGTCTAACCATGATGTCAGGTCATCCAACATCTTCTCCCTCTGTCTTTCACGATCTCTCCTTCCATGAATTTCACCCGTAGTCACCAAATGTTCGAAACCTTCTCTTCACATTATATACCAGAAGAACCTTCATCGTCTGAATCTTATTCTTTTGATAATTTATGATTTAAACCTGTTGTTTTTTGCGATAACGATAGGTTTGCGATAGTCCCACACACTCTTTTCCGTTTGAAGGGACTTAACGGAAAATGATTACAAATATCTAGCATGTCTCATTTTGGCAATGAGAATATCTCCTCTGACAAGGATTATGTTCGTACTTGTGCTGATCAGATTCCAGACTATCAAATTATGATCTCAATATCTTCTTCTTGAAAATGATTATAAATGTCTAAGCATGTATCTCATTTTGGCAATGAGAATATCCCTACTTGCAGCGAAGGATTATGTTCGCTACTTTGTGCTGATCAGATTCCAGACGATCAAATTATGATCTCAATATCTTCTTCTTGAAAATGATTATAAATGTCTAAGCATGTATCTCATTTTGGCAATGGGAATATCCCTACTGCAGCGAAGGATTATGTTCGCTACTTTGTGCTGATCAGATTCCAGACTATCAAATTATGATCTCAATATCTTCTTCTTTCTTTTCTTTAAACTTGTTTTTCCACACAGCGCAAGGATAAGAAGAGATTTATAGAACGGTCTTTTGTGTGCGCTTCATAGACAGTGTTTTTCGTCGCCTCTGTTATCTCTGAGATCCACCTTTTCGTGGACAGCCTTTTGCTTTGTATCCACTTTATCTAACTAACATTGCTCTTTGAGGCGCAATCTGTTGGTAATCTTCTTATGTAGCCGAATCATTTAAATGTTGTATTCATTGCAGGTTAACAGGAGTCTTGAGCATAATAATAATAATTCCTCTTGCACCGTTATACGTTACATAGGGTCTGCAAGTGATTTCTCCATACAGCTCTATCCTGGGCAACTCGCTCAGTCTCCTCCATGGAACTGAAACCGATATTTCTTGCCTCTCTCAGCAAAGTTCGTTTCAGGGTCTCCTTTGGTCGTCCTCTCTTTCTTGAACCCTTTGTATTCCACTTCAATGCCTGCTTTGATATTAGTTGATCATTTCTTCTCAAGGTGTGTCCAACATATCTCCATCTTCTCCTTCTTATAACAGGTGTTACTATTGGTTGACCAGACATTTCTCTGATATCATCACTTCTCCTGAATTTGTGCCATTTTATATTCATTATTTTTCGAAGACATATTTTCAAATGCATTCAACTTGCTTTCTATATCTTTAGTCATTTTCCAACTCTCGCTGGCATATGTTAGAATTGATACAATATTTGAATTGAAAATTCGTAATTTAGTTTTAATATTCAGTATATATATATGGAACTGCAGTAAAACTATTTGATTGGCAAAACACGTAATTACAAAGTACTGTAGTTTTACAAATTACAAAAACAATGACAAAATACAGCAACGTTTCGACCAACAAGGCTTTATCAAGCAAACGAACAAACAGGAGTGACAAATTAAAATGAAACACAAATGGACGACCAAATACAAACGTATCTAAGGAAAATCTGGAATAAAAACGAATAACGAAATAAATGTAACACAAAAACACACATAAAAACTAGAAATAGAAAGGAAAAGAAACAATGAAACATCTAGTAAATATATAACTTGAATACATGCAACATATACCCATATAGATTACAAAGCAGGGGAAGAGAAAGTACTAAGAAGCATAAGAATGGAATATAACATGAATACATGCAACATATACCCATATAGATTACAAAGCATGGGAAGAGAAAGTACTAAGAAGCATAAGAATGTAATATGTTGAGCCTGCTGGATTCCGAGTTACAAAATCCGTTTATGGGAGATAAGCTAATCAACTATATAAATATATATATATATATATATGAGTTGAGGACATGTGTAAAAATATTTGAAGTAATTTTGTAAATTAAATAGCTATTGTCATCAGAGGTTCCTGTTACTGTCTCACTGTGAAATTCCAGGAAATGAAACAGCAAACCAACTGGCCAAGGAAGGAGCTGCTGGAGAGCAGCCGGATGTGCCAGTTACCTACCACCAAAAGAAAAGGACAACTAAATCAATCAGAAAGCCACCAATACCAACACAAGACGACTACTACATTATGAGCAGATTAGAACAAGTTGTCATTCTGCACCTCAGAACAGAACACAATAGACTCTGCAGCCATATGTATACAAAATTCAAGACACTTGTCTTTTAATACAGTAATTTTTATTTGCATGCTTTTCTGAATTTATCCACTACTGGAAACACTCCGAAATAAAAGTATAATTCAAAAATAATTACATTAGTCACCCTATTTCTGCGATTTCATGCAATCTAGCATTCATAAAATAGTTTTCATTTTCTTTATTTACTCTGATAAAAAAAGTTTATGTTGTGTCATAGTTTAGAGCGAGGTACCGATATCTGTGCCTTTCTGTATGACACATCCCCTCATTAATCCCTACTTGCTAAATCAGACTGCAGTGACATAGACTGCTAATCAGATTCACCACTTGAAGGTAGATTAGGGTCTTGGTCAGCTCTAGTTCTCTGACTTTTATCATCTCCCTTATTGTGTCTTCAGCAACAAAAGTTGCCTAATAAGGCTTTAAAAAAAAAGATAGCAGATATTAAATGTAAAAACAAATTGCATGGAAATCAAGCCAGAAAGAGCTTTGGAACCAGTTTGCGACTTAGTTTCTACAAGGAGACTGTTCTTTCCTTGCTTCTGTAGAAGTGAATGATAAAACAAGACTGTCTTACTTTAAATTTTGTTAAACAACCTTTAATACTGTCTGTGCAAGCATTTTTTTGTTGTTGTAAAATTCACAAAGGAAAAGGTATAAAAGTAAAACTTTAATGTTCGTACACTATTAGTTTAATGTTTATATAAAGAAAAAATTTATGTTTACAGTAAAATGACTAAACTTGTATACACCAGAACTCATCCACTTCTACTCTAACAAGTAAGATTGGCAACATTTTTTGAAAAACAAAAACCAAATATTGTCTTCACTGAAATTCGCAAGGAGAAGAGAACAGTAGGGTTAAAAAAATATGTGATGAAGAACAGTATAAACCATGGCATCATAGATGAAGCTTGAAAGAACAGCTTAAAATATAAAATGGGTGACCGTTAGAGGCTTATATTTCCCAGGGAAGTAAAAACAGTCAGTGATTAACAAGTATAAAAACTGACAAAAACGTACACAAATATATATATCTATCCTTTTCATGTTCCACAGAAGTCTTGCACAAAAGATTTCCATTGTTGCAGTTCTGCCGCCTTTCTAATAATGTTTCCACATCAAGCCTCAATTTTTCAACTCTCTTTCCACCATTCTTCTGCCTGTTTCTTTTGGACATCCAGGTTTTCTTTTCCCATTCACTGTACATCAGAGAGCTGTCCTATCCAATGCCCCTACTGGCATACAACATATATGTCAAATTCACTTCCATCTTCTTCATTTAATTTCTTTCTTTCTCAAATCCTGTTTGCCTCACAGCATCAGGTCAAGAAGTGATTTCCAAAACGGGCCCTAGTATACGCTTCGTAGATAGTCTCTTTCGTCGCCTCTGTTATCTCTGAGGTCCATCTTTTGCATGGCCAGCCCTTTGCTTTGTACCCATTGTATCCTAGCAGCATTGCTCTTTGAGGTGCACTGTCTGTTGGTAATCTGTGTACCATTTAATTTGTTGTTTCTTGATGAAGTCTAGTACTGATGTTGTACCCACTTTTTCCTGATGTCTTCATTTCTCAAACGGTCTCTTCTTGTTACACCCAGCATTCTGCGTAGACACTTTATCTCTGTCGTGACTAGTTTTCTTCTATCGCTTGTTGTCAGCGTCCAGGTTTGGCACTGGTAACATAATGGTCATTTAATTATGGTCTCAAATCATGCACGGTTTGTTTGTTTTAAAGTTTTTATTTGCTATCATATTTGGCTGGAAAATTTGCAGGATTCTTCTTAAATATTTATTTTAACCCAAATACATACAAAGACTAAATAACCTTGACTTTCCATAGTTGTTCTGGTGTCTAATTGAGGCTAAGATAACCTGAGATCAATTTACTGTTGAAATTAAACATCTCAGTTCAGCTGCAGATCAAACCAATATCTCCCATCTAAGAAGCCAGTGCACTAACCACTGCATAAAAATATATCTTTACAAAATTAAACTTCAGATAAAAATGTTCTGAAACAATCATTAGATGACATAAACTGGTTTATGTCCTGCTGGGAGGAAACATAAAATACTGATTAAATAACTGATACCGAACAGCATAACTATTTTGCAAGTTTGTCAATTTTAAGGTTCATAACCTTGAGTCTGTCACTACCTCTGGTAACAGAGTCTGTAAGTCTGTCTATTGTCTCCAACTGTGAACCCTGCTCTATCTGGATGTCTAGAGCTAAATTTTTCAGATCACTTAAAGCTGCACTGAGTTCTAAGACTTCTGAATCTGTAATCAATTCTTGCTGTGCCTGTTCTTGCTGTTGTAAATGTGAGTCTGCACCATCTATGCAGCTTCGTAACAAAAGTTGGAGTTGTCTCACCATTTGAATCTGAAACAAGTAAATGTATCGGTGATAGATTCAAGGTAACAAACCCAAAATAGTGTACTTATTAACAGGAATAAGGAACAGGATTTTCCTTAGATACGTTGGTATTTGGTCGTCCATTTGTGTTTCATTTTAATTTGTCACTCCTGTTTGTTCGTTTGCTTGATAAAGGCCTTGTTGAGTCTGAAACTTGCTGTTTTTCGCCACTGTTTATGTATTTTGTAAAAATATAGTACTTGTTGTAAAACCAGTGTTTCTTATTAACAGGAACCAATTTTCATAACATGAGGTACATTAGGAAATATGGCGTTTGGCCCGTATTTTTCTTTGAGCTTTACTTTTCAGCTCATTTGTACTATCCAAATGAACTGGGTCAATTTAGGGAACATCACAATATTTAAAAAAATACCACTCCAACTGTGGAATTGAACCTCAGCCTATGATGCAAACACATTAACCACTATGCTATCGCTACTCTCAATAAAATAAAGGTACTTATTAATAGTTGTCTGAGAAAGATTTTACGCATACATTGACTGAAGATAATTAGTAAAGAAGAGTTATGGCATAGAATCAAGCAAAGAATTGCAGAGGAAGAAATCCGTAGGAGAAGATGGAGGACATAATCTCTCAAGATACATTGGACCTAACTGCAAGAAATAACATTTCTAACATAAAATGTTAGATTAAACAACCGTCAGTGTTCTGTAAATATATCATTAGAAAATGAAGTGCTCATCCCCCGTGTGGTGCCAGGGCCCACAAGGGAAGCAAATAATAGTATCACTGCGACCTACAAGGCATGTCGTAAGAGGTTACTGATGTAGGACCTATGGAATCTACCCTAGTAAATAAATAGCATCACATAAATAGGATGTGCTGGCCTACTTGTAGGCACATAACTGGCACATCGTACATTCGCTCTTAGGTTCAGATCACATACAAATCGCACAGAGTGGTTAACAAGTGGTTGATATGGAGCGTTTGAAGAAGAAGTGCTCATGATAGCTATTCATAACGTTATATATTTATTTTAATAATATTTATATGAAACCACAAATTTCATTGGATGATCCATAATCAAATTTATTTACACATAAAAAATATTTTCCTTCAAATTATTGTTTAAAATACTTATAAAATGTCAACAACTAACCACTAAAACG